>JAWWLV010000024.1:21066517-21079608 GCA_035041135.1 Platyrinchus mystaceus
CCGCACAGTCCGGAGGGGGGGCCAGAAGGGACTTTGCCGCGCCGGGGCTCTGGCGATTCACCCGAGTTGGCGGGGGAGGGGGGTGTTCTGTAAATACCTGCGGGCCGGATTGAGGACCCTGGGGGGCCGTATCCAGCCCGTGGGCCGTAGTTTGAGGACCCCTGCCATAGAACATCACTGCCATAGTATCTTCCATAAACCTGCATCAAGATTTCCCACCTTTATCCTCATCAGATTCTCCTAAACCACATTCCTGCAAGCTAATCCAAATCAAGGCTGTGCTTTACCAGCACTGGCACACACCTTTCATTTCTCATCATACGAATCACAACAGGCATAATCTGGGGAAAGGAGTTTTCAGCTCTGACTTCTGTTCTCCTTGAATAGGTTTTTACATACAATTGTTAAAAAAACTGCTTTACACACTCATTTCAGTTCAGTCTGTCAGTCATTACAACCTTGTTTTTATTGCCACATCCAGAACAGCACCTAATCCAGGTGCAATGCCACTCCAACACTCCTCTGCCTCTGGGACATTTCACACTTGATCCCACAGACAGGGATTGCTCCACAATTTAAAGAAACCATTACAGAATTTTAATGACTCTTAACCTCATATACTTTCATTTAAAGAATTAGCTTTTCACCAGACCAACACCAGCCCTTTCCTCAAGAGTCAGGAAAAGATTTCGGAGTGACCAAAATGAGGAGCTTCAACACCTAATTCTGTATTACAGCACTACTCAACATAGGTGTGTAAACCAAATTCTGCCAAGATCTTCATACTTATACCACAAGGTAAAGAAAATGTAAAACCACAAGCATGTCTCAGAACTCCTGCTGCTAGAAAGTCATTACACACAACCTCTTACACACAACCTCACACTGGGGCAAGGAAAAAACCAAAAAAGACAAAAACCCAAGCAGGCACTCACTTCTGGTGTGTTCACCTGGTTTTAGGCTTTTTATGTTGCTCTGAATACAGAGCAACAAGGACAAAAGCAAGGACCCTTACCAGGCCACTCAAATACCCCACATTCCCACCGGAGTGGCAGTGATAACACCTGCTGAGATGCAATGCAAGATCAACTCAACTTGAAAATTTAAACACCCTCCAGGACAAAAAGGCAGAATCTATCAGTGGCTGTATGGAAGGTCATCTTTTCCTAGTAAAAAAGTAAAGTGATATTTATTATGTTACTGTTATTTTGTAGCAGGCTGCCAACCTATTCTTGCTATAAAGGAGGCAAGGGGAAAAACACAGCAGCTGAACGGGGAGAAGGACCAGCTCCCAGCCTTGGCAATTCCAAGGGGGCTGGAGCCTTGGAAGCAACGAGTAGAAAAACCACACTGAGAAGAGAATAAAAAGGCACTTAAAAGGCAAATGAGGAACAAACCAAAGTAAAGCACCACAGAATACACTCTCCCCCAGGACTAACGATGGGCACAATAAAGCCCCGAAACAAAAACATTTTCTTTTCCTGTATGAAACAGGATGCAGTTAGCAAGCACTTACCTCTGGCTCCCGAGGTTATTGGTAACAGTAAAGAAAAAAAAAAAAAGCTCTTGTGTTTTTAACCCAAACTGAGCCCTCTGTGAACACCCAGAGGGACGCTGAGGACATGCCAGTCCTGCACAGTCCCAGTCTCCTCTCAGTCACAGGAGTCAGTCCCAAATGACAGGGTTGTACCCAAACCTCTCTGTAGGAAGGCACTCAGCTCATCCAGGGTTATGTCCACCCTCAGCATCTCCTGCAGAGAAGGAGGGACCAGCTCCTTGCTGGGGAAGCAGCTCCTCGCTGCACACCACTGTTATCCAGGCACTGGATGGATGCAGGATCCAGTCCTGAGACTGGAAAACTCCACTTAACCTCTTGGTTAATAAATTCCTAAGTGATTATAATTTAAACTCTGATGGAGTATAGATGAGGACTGATAGATTTTTGGGGTATTTTTTTAAGAAGTCATAGAAGTTCTCTCATGTGGTTTAATGCAAATACAATAATTTCTGACTCTATGTTTGCAGTGCTACTATCTGAGTGTGACAACCTACACAGTCTATGACCGGACCAACACCAAGGTTAAGTTGTGTGCTTCTCCAAGTTATCACAGAATGGTTGTGGAAAAGATCTCTAAGTTGAACTGTCAATCCCCCAGCCCCCCATGTTCACCACTAAACCATATCCCGAAGTGTCACATCCACACATTTTTTTTGAACACTTCCAGGGATAGTGACTCCGCCACTGCCCTGGGCAGCCTGTGCCAGGGCTTGACCACCCTTTCAATGAAGAAATTTTCCCTAATACCCAAACTAAACCTCCCCTGGCACAAAGTGAGGCTGTTCCCTCTCATCCTGTCACTTGCTACCTGGGAGAAGAGACTGACACCCACCTGAGTGGCAACTCTCAAGCTCTTTCATGCTTGTTCTGTGACAAACTTGTACCAAAGTTATTCTTTTCATTTTGCTTGTATTTGTACCTCTCTGGAGAGTTATCAGTCTGGCCGTAGGTTTCATCTCTCAGCTGACTTGGACACAGGTGCCCACCAGTAACCTTTGCAACAGCATTTCTGTCACACCTCAGAATTTGGTCCTAATCTCTGGCAATACAATTTCAAGCCTCCAGTGACATTCATGCAAAAGAGTTGGGGGATACTGAACAGTAAGTTCAGTAGGCAGGCAGTTACAAACTTCTATGATTTAACAAAGTATAATGGACAGGCTTTGAAAAGCTCATTCTTCTGCAGGAAGCATTTAGCTGACTTTCCCCCTCCTCAAATGGCATAATTTAATTACTCCAGGCTAAAATAATCAGCACAGTAACTTTCTGTGACACCAAGATCAAAGGCAGAAGAGAAAAACCCCCCGAGATTCTTCCATCTCGTAAGGAAAGCAGGTTAAATGACATACAGAGATTGAGGCATAAAGAGTCACAAAGTAAAGGAGAAGGAGCCTGGGGCAGATGTCAGCCAGTCTGACACTTCAGGTGACAAAAGCCCTGCCAGAACGCTGCTCACAGTGCACATCACGAGATTCAGCCATCACACGGGGCTGTCAAACACTGTTCCTCTACAAGAGAAAGGGAGGCAAGAAGAGATGAGCAGCCAGACTCATCTCTTTAGTGCATTCAAGTCTTGCCCTACTTTTGTGTTCTGAAATGCAAAGCAACTTGTTTAACTTCAGCACCAGATTTCAAGACTTAATTTCTGAAGCAGTCAAGGTCCAGATGTCAAAGTCCAGCTTAAGTTGTTGCAGGTGCCTAATTTAGAAGAGGAAAGGAGAACTGGATTTTCATTCCTGTATTTCATTACAATTAACAGGAAATCCAGAATTCATTAATTCGTATGACCTTGTTTTGCTTTGCACTTCTCTTTTGCAAAAAGTTTAATTGAAGATGGAAGATAATGGCCCCTTCTCCCCTATTTATTCCTGATTTCAGGATTGAGTATTGACCAGATAACGAGCTCAGACAAAAAATTAAGGTAAGCACATGACACAGACTAGAACACTGTCCAGGGAAATCTTATTTACAGCCAAGTATTTCTCATCATAATTTTACCCTCACACTTCTTGTTCTAGCCAGGTGACCACAAGCAGGGGCATTTCTCTGACTCACAGGCTGAGCCCTGCACACAACCACTGTGGGGTCCTGCAGCACAGCATCAGCATTTCAACTTACCTTTCCCTCCCTCTGCCTCTTCCCCATCCAAACTTGGGTTCTCATCTCATTTTTCCTGCTTATTAACTCAGTTTAGCTTTGGTCTCCAGGTTTAGCCGGGCTGCCTCCTGCACAACACGGGGATGCTTAGCCAGGGTAAGCACAGTGTCCCAGAAGGGAACACCCCATACAAAACAGTCTGATTCCTACAGGCTGATCCAGGAATCAGCCAAAAGGCCGCTGAGCATGAGGTGCAGTGTGTAGCTGCAACTGTAAATGCATTCTCACCATGGGTTTCCTAAGTTCAAGCTATTATTTTGTCTATCTGACAACCCCAGAGCCCTCAGTGAAGCCAGATGTCTGCAGGACAGCCTCTCCTCTAAGATGCACACGCTGGACCCCCATGAAGGGATGCAGGCAGAATCCTTATTCAGCATTCCTGAGAGTTTCCTCTGATGATGCACAGAGCCTGCTTTTTTCCTTTTCCCTTTGACAAGTAACAGGTTTTCCATTATGAGGAAAGAATCCTAATTTATAATTACACTGATTATGCAAAGCAAAGAACATATTTCAAGCTAATAACACACCTGGGACTTCACATCTGTACTGCTTTAACACAGAAACTGCAACACGGAGCAATCCATTACTGTAAAAACCCAAAGAGATTTATAGCACAAACAAATAATCACAGCCAAAGCCATTTCAATTTGTTCCTTTCAGGTTGCCTGCAGCTGGGTGATTTACTCTTGGGATTCTCTCCCAAGAACAAAGAGAAAGATGGCAGATCTCCAATTCCCAGAACTGGGAAGGGAGAGGGGGAAAAAAAGAGGGAAAAAATTACACTGCCCACCTTCCAGTGATTTAACAGACACAAGGGTGACAAACAGTCCAATCCAGTCGTATGAGTGAGATTCCATCCTTCATTCAAAACCATGTCATAAAAAATGCTTCATGTCCTTCATTTCTCCTTTTACTAGAAGCTTATTAAATTGTTTTTGCTAATGACAAAAGCAGCATGCAAGGATCTCTCACTGCTCAGTTGATGTGCTTGTGCATCTTCTTAATGGCATACACTGCAATATGTAAAATCTCATTTAACCAGCAAGGAGAGCAAAAATTATCCTCCACTTAAGATTTAATGGCAATATAATGCATATCCAACAGTGTCCCAACAACTGGCTTTCTCTTATAATCTTGAATTGTTGTATTAGTTTTAGTAAACCAATAATTAGCCTCTGCTCATTTAAAAGTCTGTATTTATGTACTAAATAAAAGTATGCAGACCTAGCTCAGATTCTTTGCTACAGAAGTGAGCTTTGCAGGCAGGACTAGCTTTTCGGTGTGACCACAACGTGCTGTCACTCCACACTGCAGAAGTTAAGAAAATTCAACTTCATTATTGAAAAGCACAGCGGGTATTTTTATACTATTTTGACAGCAGAGCTGCACATTTCAAAATCCAGAGCAATTTCACAATAATCACTAAAAGAAAACATATTTCAGCTCTTAGTGTGACTGGGTAACTCCCTACTTGAAGTTTAAGGCTTTTACAGAAAATGACCAAGCCACAGAGTCTTTGAGGTTGGAAGGGGCTTGGGAAGATCACCCAGTCCAACCCCTCTGTTCAAAGCAGAGCAGATCAGGCTGCTCAGAACCTGGTTTGACCAGCTCCAAGCATGGACAAACATATTACCATATGACATCTATAATAATTCCCCCCCCTCCCCATTTAATACAAATGTAACAAAAGGACAATGTAATTCTCGATAAATAAGGTTCTCAGCAAAGAAACCCCTTTCTGGAGCAAAGGACGCAGAAAAACCAGTTTATTTCTGACTGATGAGGCTGAACAGGGGCAGGAGCTGCAGAGGAGCTGACAGGTTGCTGTGGTCCGTCTGCTGCACAGACTGGATGAGCGCGTGCCACGAGGGGCCACGGCAGCAGTCACAGTTTGAAGAAGCCTTTAAGAGTCTGGACAGCACTGAGAGGCTGAAAGCAAAAGCATCCCTAGTCCTGTGTCATTTCCTGATGCCTTCCTCATGTTGGAAGTACCCAACAAAGCAATCCCACAGAGTGACTGCAAAGCCAGTGCAAGGGAAGTCGTGGAGAGGTCCAGCCATGGTGAGTGGTTACTTTTTGGAGACTTTGAGCAGCCTATGATGATGACCAAAGGTCCACAGGCCACTGTAGTGGTTTCTCAGCTGACTACAGAGCACAATCTTTACCCCATCTCTGCAGCCCCAGCCTCTGCAGCTGCTCCACCAGAGACCCACACACACCCAGGTTATCCCACAGCTGCTCCTGAGGTCAAACTCCACGTCATTTCCAACTCTGAGGGGACACACAAGTCTGTGCTTTGCAGATGGAGCAGCTGAGAGCAAAGCATTAGTTCCCCAGCCCAGATCAATGCTTCCTCACTCTGGGATCCACAGTCTCCAAGGTCCAAAGTGACAGCAAGAAAAAGAACCTGGAAAAGGTTAAAGGTATCCATGAGAACAATGCGCAGATAAATAAAGCGGAAGAGACTGAAAAGCACTGAACTGGCTCCAGTATTTCAGATCCCAGAGCAGGCAAAGAATAGGATAAAGCATCCTTTATATTTATTTCAGTCTGGCAAGCTCCAAAGAAAGTAACACCCAGCTCAAAGGCCTGCAACATAGAGTACAGAGAAAAGCTGCAGTAAAAGGAACTAGTAATAGTTTTTGAACAAAACTTCAGTTAATTCATTTTATCTGTAGCAGCCATTTCATCTCTCCTGTTATTCATAATTGTACTTTCCTCCAATCCAATCACCACTAGATGTGAAAACAAGGACATTTTGCAAGCACTCAGGTTATTATTTGGGACAACAGTTATAAATCACAAATAATACAATCCTTGTGACTGACTGCTAAATCTTCATTCTGAAGAAAAAACATATCACACTTCATAGTTGCATTAGAACTCTGCCAGCAATGATTTTAAAGAAATTTTTAAGAAATTGGAAGCTCAAGATAAACACACAACAGGTAACCTTTTCAGAATCAGACCATTAACCCAAAATATGCATTCAGACTGATGCTGTGAAAATAATAAACATTTTCTCTTGCTTAGGTGACAGCTTTCAATTCTGAAGTAGACTAAGAGAGAATTGGGTCTATCATTACATGAAATGCAACTGGCAACTAGCACTTTCAAATATAAATGTATAGATAAGAGGAATAATTATAAACCATATTATTTGCACGGGAGATGTCTGAATATTTGTGTTTAAAAATATATTGTACAAAATAGCACATGTATGACAGTCACTGTCTCAATAATTACTAGTTTTCATGAAACTTCTGAATCATTAGTCCATATTATTCTTTTGTTGATGGAGAAATCTCAATGCATACAATGTATGCTTGCTGGCAAAGCTGCATTATTGAGAAGGGATGACTGGAGGGATTTAATAAGAAAAGCCATTACAGAAATTTAGATGCTATTAAGGAAAATGCAAAGAATTTTCACTGTAGAAGAAAAAACAGTCAAAGAAAATATCATTACAAGATTATTTCAAATAAATGACTCTTGTAATGAATTTACAGTTCTGAGCTCATAAGAGCATCATAATCCCCATATGCAGTGAAAGCATATTTTAGTTATATCATCACAATCCTATCATGGGTTGTAGATAAATAATTTTTGTTTGGCTTGAGTTTTTTCAGATGTATTATGGTATATTGGCTTCAGTCAGCTTTAAGTGCTGCCAAGGTCAGGTCACAAGGAGATGAACAAGACACCTGTCAGAGCAGGATCTTTACATGTGAAGTGAGGACCTGAGTTAGCATCAACCAGTAAACAATAAAATAGTAACACTAGTACATCTCCAAATTCCCTAGGACACTTGGTGCTTCCTTGGCAGCACACTGCTCCATGTCAGCAGATACCACGAGCCCTCCCAAAAAAGAAAAGAAAACAAACAAAAAACTCCCAAGCACGTGCACACGGGAATCACAGTAAGGTCTGATCACGCCCTGATGCTTTGCTCCAGCCCACCCTGCTCTGCTCTGAGTGAACAGTGGACACCAACTCATCAGTGGCCATCAATTGTGACACCAACTGGCCACACAGTCCCTACCCATGCCCACCTGTGGCACTGAGGTTGCCTCAAAACACACAACAATCGTCATCACACAAAGTTACTGCTCCAAAGGCACCTTAAAGCACGCTACTCCTGCTCATAAACAAACAGAGGCTACTCAGGAGATGCTCAGAGCTGAGGTGTCATCGCCCCATATCCAAATCTGGCATTCATAAATATATGCAAACCCTGCAGCCAGCCACGTCTCCCCACCTGCCCTGCTCGGGAGTGACAGCTCTCCTCAGAAAACCCAAACAGGAAGGCTGCAGCTGCTGGCAATTTCCAGGTTAAGCCAAGCACAGGGCCCAGTGCCCACAGCCCAGCTGTCCCTCCCACCACTCACTCCAACAGGGCCACCATGTGCTGTGGGACCTTCCCACCTCACTCCTTGGCCTTTCTGCACACAACCCACAGAGACACACTTGGAAGGACCAGCCCTGATCTCCAGCTTTCCCTGGCTGAAGCTGTGCTCTCAGAATGGGAACGCTCTAGTCAGGTTTTATGAGGGACGATGGCAGTGGAAAAACCACACCGTCGAGTGAAACAACTGTATAGAGGTGGTTTTTAATTGAAAAGCTCATTTACTCTAAGGGTCAGGAAGAATCCTGTACATTGTTCACTGCAAGATGCATAGCTACAGAAACACAGGATGGTTTGAGTTGGAAGGGACCATGAAGACTATCTCATTCCAACCCCCTGCCATGGGCACGGTCACATTCCACCAGACCAGGTTGCTCCAAGCCCCGTCCAACCTGGCCTTGTGACAAAACCACCAGAAAAAAACCAGAAACAAATGGAAAATTCTAGTTAATCTGTCCAGGTTTCTGGTCACAGATTATTTCTTCTTCACAGAGAATTTCTTCTCTGCCTGCCCAGATATGTGAGTGCAACTCCTATAGCCCTATTTTCCTAACCCAGTATCTACAAAAAACATTCTTTGACTGAAGATCCCTCTTCCTCCTCACAGAGCAGCCAGTTTGGGATTCTCAGATGTTTTTAAATGATGTGTACAGAACTGTAAGATTACTAAAACATGTACTGGGTAGCCACCAAATTAAACCTGTCAATGCGAAAAGAACTGAAGATTGACATGCAATGTTTGTTCTACTAAACCAGTCACACATTCTTTGTATCAAATGCAATTCCTTGTGGAAGATTAATGGAAGTAGTAGTAGTAGTTAATGAATGGAATCTAGTAGTCCTTAGCTGGGCATCTTGTGCTCCATACTTTTCTCAACATAAACCTGTTGCAGGGCACATTGTCTTTTTGTGTGCATAGAATTTAAACTGTAATTACATTTAACAACATAAAATTCCAACCCACTCAGTGATCTGTTGGAAATACAGATGATGAAGTTAAATTTAATTGCTGGGTTTGGGCATTTGAAAAAAAAATATTTTAAACAACAAGAAAAACCAACAAACCAACCAAAAATCACTTGAAAGGCAGATTGTAGGGTTCGTAGTGTCTGAAGTGGCAAAGGTTGCCAAATGAAGCAGTTTTGGTGTTCAAAGAGGATGCAAACAAATCTATTAAGAGACATCACCATCTGGGCATCAGGGAAAAGGCACAGTGGGGCAGGAGCTGCTGCTCTCCCCAGGGACATACACCACACTGCAAGCCCATTATTACTCAGATCACACCATGACATTTTAAGGACAGATAAAACACTAGACAGCCCTGCCCTCTGGAATCAAAGCCCGAGAGGACACAGCAAAGCCATGGGAGCAGAACCTGCACCAGGCTTTTTGGGAGAGCCCAAACATCCCACAAACACACTGCACCCCATCCCCTTGGCAGAGGCGCTGCAGCCAGCACCGAGGACACAGTCAGGACACTTATTCCTGCCTTGGCTCACATTCTGAACACAAAGAGCCTGGGCTGTCCTGCGAGGGAAGCACAGATCCACAAGGAAAGCACTGGGCCTCCCTGGGGTCTGGGTGTGGCAGGAACAGCAGGGAGTGAGGGGTCTAGAACTTTATTCTAGCTTGAATTTTTTCCCCTATGTCTAATTTTTCCCTGTTCAATGAAGGAAGGAGACTGTGGCAATATGCTTACAGTGTATATGGGAAACAGAGGTTTTTAATGTTAAAGTGAACGTGCTTCCAAGATGGCTTTGTAATTGTTTTTTGCAAATGTACCTTCTTCTTCCCAGGGGCCCTCAGTCTTATCTCTACTTTAGGAATGTTCTAAAAGATAAGTTAAAGTTCACTCATTGGCCTTGTTAACCTTTGCTGTCATTGGTGGATTTGACCCCCTAAGTTTATCATTGGCTACTTTTTGGATGCTCCTGAAACCTATATATGTAACCACCCCAACAATAAACCTCTCTCTTGCCTCCTCCTCACGACTGGTCTGTGTGTGCGGTCTCTGCGGCGGCCATGAGACCGCGTGGGTGTGGGAGGGGGGAGCATTGTTCCCCTCCAGGGGCTGGGGCTGAGAGCCCCGGGTCCGGGAGTTCCCCCTCCCTATCCCAATTCAACCGTCGCAGGAGACCAGTAAGTGGGGAACTCTCTAGAACAAGCACGTGGTGCTTGGAAACAGACAGTTCAAAAAGTTAATAACTGCAAGTTATAACAGGATATTGAACTGAGGAGAGGGAAGGTCAACCTGTGACTCACATAGGGGCATAAGTAGGTAAGAACCAACAACAACATGAAATACTCTGCTCCTGTTTAACCTTGTTTGATGAACTTTATTTTCCCTTGCAAAATGACTGCAGAAATTAGTACTTTATTTTGCCTATGGGTGGCACTTTGCACCCTTTCAGAGCTGCAGTCACCGGCTAGTGAGCACTAAAGATAATTTTTTTCATTGCATTTTCACTAGGTATGAATCCATATTCCACCTGACACTGCACCATAAGATGGGTACCAGCAACAAGAGTTCCAGGGGTCAGCAAGCAATGGGAAGAAATGCCTGTAAACATTTAACACCAAGAAAAAAAACTGTCTCACTTCCCCCTCTGACACCAACCCCGGGCACAAGGGATGGTTGGCAGCACCAGGAATTGTGATTAACTGGGCACCCCCAGTTACTGCAGCTGAGCCTCAGACTGCCTCCTCCTCAGATCTACCACCACTGCCTTTGTGATCAGAGACAAAAAGAAACCTCAAGCTGACACATTTTGTCTCAAAACTGGAGCAGGTTGAGAGCTCGCATTTTAACAACTGAGGATCTGAGCTGAGCTATGGTGACTTACTGTTCTGCCACATTTGGATTGCAAAGAGCTGCATTCCTGCATTCTTACTAGGTTAAAATTCTTATTTTGGTTTAGTGCATCCCTTAATTTAGGACAAATGAAGAAAAAAAAAAAATTAAACATCCCTTCTCCCTCCCAACTTCAATAGAAATGTTTCCAAGGCCAATACTGGTTCCTTCACTACTCCCAAGTCAATTAACATTTTCAGGCTACCTGAGAACAGGTCCAGAGTCTAACAGCACAAAAGGATTCTGTATCTTGCACTGCAGAAGCTCATTTAATTCTCTTTTCTTACTTGACTCAGAGGTTTAAACTGGGGGTGGGGGGAGGGTATGAGGGTGGAAATAACTTGGAGAGATTTTTCAAATGTTCAGCTTTCCAATAAAAATGGGAATTTCTTTTAAAGAACTGAACAGAGCAAAGTCTCATTAAGCAAAAATAAAACTGCCACAAGCAGCACTCATCCAGAATCAAATAAGAATTAACACTTCACTAATCCTAAACCAGATTTACTTTGCAGGTAAGGGATAAAGGAGCAGATCAGATTAGGCAAGACCACAAAACAAGATGGCTTGGCAGAGAGGTATTCATAAATAATTCAGGCCCTAATCTTTGGCTATTAAACCATAAAGAGTAATGGTAAAATTGGTTTAATGATCTTGCACCTGTCACACAACCATTTACATGCATTTCTTAGATGAACAAACTGCTGAAGCTGTTTTATCAGAAAACATGTCTGATATGTTCATTAGTTATAAAATCAAAGCCCCATTTTATATGAGCATTCACCTCATTTCTCACCACCAGAATAAAACTGTGTGCTGGGTTCAATGCTGCTGTTGCTGTGGTTTAAATACTGTGTGTGCATATGCATCTGTACACTTGTTTGATACACACACGTCGCCCCAGTCTGACATAAATCAACTCCCAAACTCGTCCCAGCACACAATTTACTTCAGCACAGTCTGATCACTGATTTCCCACCTCGCCAACACTTCTTGTGCAGCACAAAATGATGAACAGAGACACTGAAATCCGTAAAACTCTCGAGGACTGCAGGACTCAGGCTGAGTCTTGATTAGCTTGTTTTTGTTTGTTTATTTTTACAGAACAACATGATGAATTTTTCTTTTGTCTTTTAATATCAAGGAAGAAACAGGCTAGTACTCATATTCACTGTGGGTAATTATCTCCAAAAGCTGAGCTCCTCTTCCTGCACAATGCTTTCAAAGGGAGGCAGGCAAATTACAGCAGATAGGATCAGTACCATTCACAATGCCATATTTTGCAGAAGCTATTTATTCTCTGCTTTGTCCTTAACAATGCTTTAAACCAAGTGCTGATTTGTTTGGATAACTAACATCCAAAATCCAATTTTTCACAGCTGAACTGAAGTGTGTTTGAGTCCCAGAGAATGCAGCTATTCATCAGCAGACAGCCCTCACCGGGTGGACACTGCAGACAATGTAATTACCAAGCCTAGAAGGGATGTAATGTACACCCCCAAGGAAAATATTAATAGTGGGATGAGCAGTGAAGGATAAACAGTAAAGCAGTATTTTATCATTGCATGAAAGAACAGTACTCATTTGCAAGATCTAATTGCCTACATCACGCATAGCTGTGTTGAGAAACAGTAAGTACTTGAGTGGAAAACTCATGCAGGCAGCTGGGTCATCCACAGCTTAATAAAACCATGTGAACTCTGGTATCCTCAAGTGGCATCATTAGTCCACTCACTCATGTCAGTTTAATTTTCATTACTATTACAAGTAAACCTATGGCAAAGGTATCGTTACCTCATCTCTGCAAACGATACACTGGAATTCTTCGTATGTTTTGACTTCCCTCCTCAAAATTTTAATCCATAAACTCAGTGGATCTGGCAGCACAAACCTGTTTTAGGCTAACTCAATCATGCCACTTGCAGCCATAACCCTGCAGTAATTTCTTGCTAGCCCTGCTGGTGGAAAAACATTTCAACTACTGAAGGTCCTGTTAAAGATACTCCATTCGTTGAAGGCAAACTTCCTTTACGTTAAAGAGGATCTATGGTCACACCTGCTGCACTTCACATGGTCAATATGCTTCCATTTCCCCCCCTAATTATGATTTTCAGTGTTACTGG
>JAWWLV010000024.1:21079708-21090992 GCA_035041135.1 Platyrinchus mystaceus
ATGGTCACACCTGCTGCACTTCACATGGTCAATATGCTTCCATTTCCCCCCCTAATTATGATTTTCAGTGTTACTGGGAGCTACTTTACATGTAGCAAGGAACCTGTCCACACCCATCAGAGGAATTATTCGCCTACCAGTAGACGCAATGTCTTCTTTCTGCCTCCCTTACTGAAAATATGTTGGTTAAGTTGGTGACATATTAAACTTGTGTTCTTGGTCCTCACTTTCTTCTTCTTTGTTTTCCTCAGATGACCTCCAAACACACCTCAGGAGCACAGAATCATGGGAACATGGGTAGGAGGGCAGCTGGCACAACTCCTAACTGGCACAACACAGCTATCTTTTTTTCCTTTGAACTCTGATTTTTGATCCATAAACACAACACAAATTACATAAGGATGGAAACCTTGTCCACGTTAAACACAGGCTCTCAATCAGCTATTCTGAAGAATTCCTTTAAAACCACGAGCAACACCACGGACACAGCGTGATGTATCACAGAATCATCACAGAATGGTTTGGGTTGGAAGGGACCTTAAAGATCATCTAGTTCCAAGCCCCTGCCATGGGTAAGGGTCCCTTTGACACCTTCCCCCACCTTCCTTTTTCCTCTAGTTGCTCCATTTAGTATCTGAGTCAAAGGTAAGCCAATGCTGGACACCGCTGTTTTAAGCAGAAAATGTGTCTGTAGAAAGTTCCCAGTATGCACAGCTTCATTTTCTTGAACCATTTGCTTTTTCACTACCTCTTTTTCTTTAAGGTAAAGACACCTTTACCCCCACCACTCATCTGCCCCACCCCACTCAGCAGACCCCACTGCTGCCTGACCCCACAGCGTTCAGCTCTTCTCCCTGGGCACACTTCAAAGTGGCAGCAGACACACAGTCTGAAAGACTTGAATGTCCCCCTAGATTTAATTAAGTGGCTTAGAAATAAAACCCATTTCACATTAATTTAATAAACAGATTCACATACTATTTGAGAGAGCCCTTTATTCAGTTTCCAAGAACATAAGCACGAAGGAAAAAAACCCCAGGATTTTCCCCTACTTTGAAATGTTCTCTGTCTTCTCTCTTCCCTTGTCCCAAGTCCCTCTCCAGCTCTCCTGGAACCCCTTTAGGCCCTGGAAGGGGCTCTCAGGTCTCCCTGGAGCCTTCTCTTCTCCAGGTGAACCGCCCCAGCTCTCCCAGCCTCCTCAAATCTCAGAATACCCTGCTCAGAACAGGCACAAGAGACAGCTGCTCAGAAAATCTATGCAGTAGAAATTACCTGTTTTCATGGAAGAGATGGAACAATCTTTCAAATCAAGGTTACAGATAATTCTCTCAAAGCTCTTTGCTTCAAGAGTCTACAGCCACATTTGAATTTTGAGAACAATTTGTCTCTCTCAAGCGCAAAGATTCCACCATTCAGTCTAACCAGCAATTCCTCTTCCTTGATCAACCCATGCTAAAACCCATGCAAAAAAAATACTGTGAAAGTAGGAAGACATGCAAGTTCACAGCAAAGTGTATGTTATCTGTTTTTACCTTAAAGTTTAAAAAAGCATGTAATTCCACTTCCCTGGGAGTATAAGAAACCAGAAGAAACTACCATATTAATGGCAATATTAGCATATTAATGACAATTAATGGAATTGCCTGTATTTCCTTGACATTTTAAGTTACCTTTCTAATCAGTAAGGGGGTGTGGGAGCTACTCAGGGTTTACACCTATACTAAAGTTGCTCTTCATTTTCTTTGAGCATTGATGGTAATAGTTTGTGCAATTCTCAACACTGCCAAGAAAAAGACTCAAATTATTCCAGAATACAGATAATTCTCTACTGAGGCAGACAAGAAACCAAGCAGAAATGCCAAATCCACTGAGAAGGGGGGAAAGTGTATTATTGATAGTTATTTTCACTGAATGACAATTTACAAATTCTAACACCATGACCAAAAACATGAAATAAATTTATTTCCAAACCTCAATATTTGCTCATTGGAAATACGGTCGTCCCATTTCTGCCACAGCACTGTTTCAGTGTCCCTTACACACTCCCACCCTGCTTTTCCCATGTAAATACAGACACTAACCATAAAACAAAAGAAGTCCCACTGAAGTAGCATTGTCAGTAAGCTTTGCTCAGTGGATTCTTCTCCAAACCACTGACACCCAGCCCTTCTCACAACACGTTTTAAAATCCTGTGCTAACCCTTTTCTTTTCCAGGCATACATTATCCTGACTCTGCTTGAAGAAAAGTCTCCCTGACAAGAACTGTTTCAAACAGGTACAGCTGCAGCCAAGCACAGTCAGACCGAGCTGCTGGGACACAACAAACTCTTGCAGACCTTACTCAGGGTGCTAAATCAGTTTTTCAAGCCTGACTGCAGACATGGCCAGAAGCAGGAGTAACCCCACGGATTTCAGGTGCACTGCTCACAGTTGCAGCACATAACCACACAAACGCTTTCAAACTGGGACTACCCACGTGGCTGAGAAGTGGTTTATGGGTCAGAACTCCGCAGAAAGTAAGACACTGAATTTTGTAAGCATTGCCTCAGAAAAGGCAACAAATTACCCACATTTAATCTTCAAAATATCTGCTATTATAAGGAAGTCACCTCCAACTAGTGCTGCACAACATGATGAAAGACACAAGTAATGGTTCTAGAAAGCCCACTTAGAGACTCATTGCACACCTCACCTATTGCAAAGCAACAGCAGTGCAACTAAGAACACAAACACAACAGAAAGTACCATTACAAAGTCAAAATCTGGTGTTACTACTAGATGGAAGATATTCTCCAGTCCATTACCAACATAACCCCCCTGGCTGTCAGTAATGTTCCATCTTTCTCCAGTCTCAGTCCTCCATGACCTAAATATTCACTGATTAGTACTTCTGTGCATTTAACTCTTTAAGGGCCCAGTCCTGAAGCTCTTCATATTTTTCCATCCAGAAGTAACACAAGAGCACTGGGCAGCTCCTTTGGAAGGGAAATCAACACCTGGCAGGACCAGCACAGGAGCTCCATTAGCCTTCTCTGTGTTGTACCTATTGCCACTCATTCTGGTTCTCATAAGAGTATTTCCAAAAAGGGACATTTTAACAAACCAGACCAAACACCCAGTAGCAGAAAGAAGTGGTAAATCCTGTGCCAAAGGACAGAGTTCAGCACAGCTGCAAGATACAGGTGGTGGGACTAATGGTGCTGTTTTATACTCCACTTAACGTCCTCCCACTGCAAGAGTGGCCCTGCCCTGCTCCCTCAGATCACACAAACTAAATTATTCTTGGTTAGAAGGTTTTTTTTTGTCAGGCCAATAAAGTGACCCAACTCCAAGTCGATTCAGCTGATCCCACACACAGGGGGTGAAAGCTGCACTCGGGGTGGGAGCCAGCAGGACCACAGGGAGCAGAAGGTGGAACTGGGCTCGAAGACACCTCCAGGGGTGGGTGGCACCACAGGCAGGGCTGCTCTTCTGACAGGTCCTGTGCTCTGCAAAACTCTAGGAACGACACGGTTTACTGCAACCCGACTGGCCAGCAAGCAGAAACACTTTGTCTCCATTATTGTTGCCTCATGGCATGGAAAAAAATATCAAAACCTCTTGTTCTGCTGGTTCTGGGAACCAGCAGTATTGAAAGAAATATTCATAAACTGTTTGTTCCTCTACCATTTTTGTGGCAAGGGTTTTTTATTGCCACATCTGCATTTATAGGGGAAATTAAACTTTAGCTGATCCCGGGCTTAAGCGAAAAGGCTCAGTTTTGGTTTCCTGTTGGAACTTGCAAAGGCAGAAACTTCTTTGGGAGGTGGGGAGTAAGGCAAAGAACAATAGCTCTATAAAAACAGAATTCAATTTTAACATTGAATTGTGAGTTTATCCACTATGATGAAGCCTTCACTCTTTTGAAGGGGTGATGAGTGGGACCCTGTAGTTGGAAGGAGTTTTTTAGCCTTGGGTGCAGTCCTTCATGGCAGTCTGTACACCAACAACTCCCCACCTACTGGGAAGGGCTAAGAAGCAGGATAACACTGCAAGCTAGTGCCAGTCTGACACACAGCAAAACCAGCTTGCTCCTAATAAAATACCACAAATTAATTTAATCCTGTTTCCTAGGACTGAAACCCACTCTCTTCTCTTTCCTTTCCCCACTTAGAAATTGACAAAATTGATATGAAAAAAACGAAATACAAATGCCTTGATTTCAGGTGACTGTCACTGAGCTCTCAGAGCACTCCAGCTGAGAGGAGGGGGAGGAAAAAGCCTCATTTCCACCACCAGCACCCTTAAGTACCAAGAATGCTGTAATGGCATCACCAGTGTCAATCTGCCCTATCCCCACTGGATTTTCATACGTTAGAGGTTTGGATTTCCTTACAGTGCCAAGCTCGACTCCAACCTTGGGAATGAGAGGGGGTTTGTTTTGTAGTTTGTGGTTGGGCTTTTTGAGGGGGGAGGGGAAGGATGAATTTGGATTTGTTTTTTAACTACTCCTAAATTCAGGACTTTCAAGTTTTTGCCTCTAGCATTATGATGTTTCCTAACTGTAACAATCTTGAAAGCAAAGTATGTAAACATAAAAATCTGTATAACCTAATTCCACCAGGCTCCTGCTCTTACTTGTTTTTCTCATCATGGATTTATCTCATTGTTTGAGCCTCTGGCTCAAACAAAATCTTTTCTCAAGATACTTGAGATGAATTTCCAAAGGACTGGATCTTCTGCACATTTGCTGTATTTGAAATGATAACATCAGGTAACACAAAAGAAAAGGGGAAATAGGCCGTGTCACGCAGGCATGAGGTTCCTCGAAGGAGACAATCCTACCCAGCTCCAGATAATTCCTGTTAAACATAACTTGAAAATTTAGCCCCAGCAATTAGACAGAACTCAACATTTTTCCAAATTAAAAGAAGCCATTATGTTATTCATGTAGCAGCAAACAAAACATTAGGTTAATGGGCCTGAAGAAGAAAACGTGGTTCTTCACATTCTCATGTCAGGACATAGAGTAATAAGACAAAGTCACCGTCAAACTGGACTTACTTTTCAATTGCCTCAATACTGAAACATCTCACAAGGGTTCTGCCACAAGGGCAAGTTCTCAGAAAACATCACAGAAACCATACTTTCCTTCCAAAGTTTACACAGGCACGAGTGACAACTGCTATGATTTTTACTTCCATTTACCCAAATTACAGTGGAGGTTTTTTCCCCATCAAGAAGTATGATGATAACGTAGAAGTATATCATTACCCTCCTCTGCTGACACTGGAATGTCACCTCCACACAACCTCTCCTACTACTTCTAATTCCACTAAATTCACTATCGATTACACAGGTTGGGGTTACAAGTATAAAACAAACATCTGCTTTCCAACCCTAGAAAACCTGCCAGGAGGAGGCAGAAGACAGCACTAAGGGAGAGATCTCCAGGTAAGATGTCTACTCCCCAAAGTAAATAGTCATCTACAAGATTCCTGAGCTGGATCACCCCAAAATATTACCTTTCAGAAGTTTCCAGGCTCCCTGTCCCACATGGGAACACCAGAAGAACACAGGAAGCCCCAGGCCCATGGAAGAGCTCAGCAGAAGTTTTCAGATTTGCAATGCCAAAACTGTGGGAAAGGCAGACCCTTAACTCCATCTGGAGGTGCTTATGTCCCTGCTTAGATCCCACCTTAATTGTACAGCAAATTATATACATTGGACTGAGCTTAATCAGAGAAAATCCTGCAAGCATCATTTACTTTAAGAGCTGGGTATCATTAAAAGTCTCACAGCAACAGGAGCTGTAAGATACTCCCTCAAACATACCTCAGAGAATGTCTAAATAACAAATATTTAAAAAACAACAAAACAGAAAAGGCGTGGAGGGAAAGCCTGATCCAGGTCCCCACGTTGTCATGGTGACTCCCCAGTCATTATGTACTTCAGATACATTTAGAAAAAAGCTACATTTTCACTCCTTCCCAACCAAATAATGCAAGGAAGGAAAAAAAAAATCCTGCCAGCTTGTCCCACACCACTCAAATGGCAACCAAATCCTTCAATCAGGCAGCACCCCGATACATTTTAATCAATACCTTCCCTGGACTGTGAATCAGGTACTCGGACAACGTGGAAACAGGCATCGGCAGAAAATTCAAATTGTTAATCTGTCCAATCCATTTATCCTACAAGACGAGGATGCTATTTGAAATGTTTCTGACCACGCTTGGACCAGCTTCAGAATATTTAAAAATAGTTACTCACAGCATCATTTCATTCCTTCCCATTTGCAGACACTGTTTGCAAGCAGTTGGTTTTCTTTCACCAAGTACTACCAGTCCCACATGTTTATCACAGAGAGCAGACAGCCTCAGCCAGCTCAAATGGAATAAAATCCTCTCAACATCCACACGCAAATGCCGCATAAATACGGGTTTTAAAAAAGCATAAAATCAATACAGCTCATTACGGAGCTGCACCGAACCACAGAAAACGCTCGGCTGCCGCTAAATCACTCGCACTGAGCAAGCACTGCCCACCACCACCAAACACCCCCCCTGCTTGCACAGCACAGTTGTGTAGTAAGACACCATTTTCCAAAGGATACCTGCAGAAAGCATTAAGGGCTCCATGAGCGAGCGGCGCTGGAGCAGAGCACAGCATGCACAGCTCACCGGCGCCCTGCCAGCCCCGCCATCTGCCCCTCACCCGCCCACCACCACCACCACCACACTCAGCATCCTCATAACCCCCAGCCTCCCCCGCCACCAATTCATGCAGCAACGCTGTTTTGTCCTTACTAAGCAACGTAGGGACACCAGGTCACTTGAAGGTTGCCCGTTCTGTCCTGCTGCAGGGCCTCCCAAATCACAAGTGCCACGCGAACTTCAGGCTTTTGGGGGGGGGGGGGGGGGGGGGGGGGGGGGGGGGGGGGGGGGGGGGGGGGGGGGGCCACGCGAATTTCCGGCTTTTCGCCCCCCCCCCCCGCTTTTTTTTATATTCATTCAAAGCTGTAGGAATACACTCAGCCCTTGACAATGCCAGCTTGCATGATGAAAGAGCAAAAGTAGTTTTGAGGCTGCAGAATGCCTTTCCCGGGTTACCATGGAAATAAATGTGGGAAGGGGAGGGGGCTTCTCTGATGGCAACTGCTGCTGCTCGGTGGAGATGCTCTAAAGCCAGGCTGCGTGGGACTCCAAGAAAAGAAAATGTAATTTCACCTGCACTTACTTTCATTTTCACCAAATTCCACTGAGTTGAAATGCATGAAACTTCCCCCAGATGCTGGGGGAGACGCTGGTTGAAACAAGCCCGGTGTGAGATCCCTCCAAAGAGGAGCTGAAGAAACTTTGTTTACATGCTGGAATTTGCACAGATGGCAATTAATGCTCAATTGCAATTAAAACTTGGTTGACAAAGTGGAACCTGTTGCAAGTCTGATTTGTTTCAGGAAGGCTTGATAAGGAGCATCAGCCTGTTGTTAAACCAATCCCAGAAGTGGCTGATATCTCCCACCCATATGGGGCCAGGGGAGAACTGGTGGGAGAAATATCCTAACCCAGGTCCCTTCCTGACTTCTCTCTCACTGCAGCAATTTCTGCCCTAATCTGAGCTGACAACACGCAGCTTGTGCAAGAGCATCTGCTCTTTCAGAGAAGAAAAAAAAATTATGAAAGCATGGTTTTTACAACATCATCTCACAGCAGGAAGATGAAGTAATATTACATTTACACACATGGAAAACACACTCTTGGTGCATGAGTGGAGAAACCCCAGAGGGAAGGTCCATCTCCCTGCAAAGCAGAAAGCAAACTGCCCAACCCATACACTTCTACCTGTTTTCCTCCCCAGCCAATTTCAACATTTCTTTACTGAGCCACAAATCAAAAACCCTAATACAAATAAACCACAAGTCTGATCTTACGATACCACAGTAAAAATGGGTTTTGCTGACTACAGGGGACCCAGATCACACAGAGGGATTCTCCTTGCTATCCCAGGCTCCTCCAGCTGCCCTCACCATCACATCTTTATAACCACCCACAGAAAGTTTTACTCACAGCAAAATCTCAATTCCTACACAAACTCAAGGAAGAGCAGAATTACATTTGCCAATGCAAAGACAGCAAAGCACCACAAAGCACCAACTGCTACAAACAAGCAACGGGGAAGGGCTGAAAGGGCTTAAAAATCCCAATGCCAGAAAGCAGAGCAGCTCAATCCTGCTGCAGCCAAAAGCCACAGAGCAGCTCTGCAGGGCTCACCTGACCTGGTCTGACATGTTTCTGGCCATATCCCCTCACACCATACCAGCTTTCCACCGTGCCCCTCTCCCAGCACCAGCAAGCACCAACCAGGGCAGTGTCCACTGTCCAGCTGCCCATCCTGATGCTTCTGCCCACTTGTCTCCTTCTCTCCAGGGACTACTCTATCCAGCTAATGAATTTTGGAAAAAACAGAAAGGAAAAAGAAGAAAAAAAATTATTCTGGAGCTCTTTACCCCTTTTCTCAACCTGCTCTGAAAGGACCCTGAGGAGCAAGGAGGGACAGAGAGCACAATGCATAAACCCCACTTCCTCAGGAAACCAGATTAAAAGCCACACCATCAACTAGCAAGGAAGCTCAACAGGACCAGGAGAACTCACACGGGAGCAGCTCAGATGGATTGTTCTTTTCTTGAAAAGGCAGCTGCCAGGGAGAGACAAAGGTGAACACTAAGGCAGAGCAGAAGGCCAAGAAATTTCAGGGAGAACATATATTGATTATCAAAAGTAAAAAAATACATTTATTTTTATATGTATGCAAAAATCACACATATACAGGCGTGTCTGGGAAGGGCAAGCCAGATTTCTTCAAAGCCTCCCTGACCAAACAAACAAAAAAGCATCACTGTTTTAGACTTTCTAAAAGCTAAATAGCAATAGAATGACCAGCCAACATTCCTGTGATTACATGTCTAAAACTCCTCCAGGAGAGGAACATACACATCATACACATCACACCTTGTCTCCTAGTAACAAGGCAAGGTATCACATGTGCAAAGCTGAGGGGGAAAAACAGACTTTAGTCTTTTATTGCAAAATAATAAACGGAATAAAAACTGATAAGTGCCTAGCTATTTCTTAGTATGTGATCCTCCTGTAATCTTCTTGAAGCTTTTTATCAGAATTGTGCACATGCAAAGAAATGAAGAGTTAATCCCCTGCTTGCTGGTAGCTTTTAGATGACTGATAACCTCTTACTGGAAGAACAGAGATATAATTTAAAAAAAAAAAGGGGCCATTGTTAAGGATAAACTAACACTTCAAATCATGTACCTAGAAAACAGGGAACAAGGAAATACCTATTACTTGTTTACCCTTCCATGCTGTGACAACTACATTAACCTGCCAATGAAACAAAGGAAAGCAGTCAGCCTGCCTACCTGCAACATTGATATCTGATGCAGACACTTGCACTGCTGTATTTTCACATTGTCAGTAGCTGCATGCACCAGAAATAAAAAAAAAAAACGCTCAGAAGATGCAATAAATCACTCAAGCCATAAAGGCACAAGCAAAAGAGCCCTGTTTTTTTAATTGTGTAATAACTTTAAATAACCAACCAAAAAAAAAAAAAGGACAACTGCTCATCTGTGTGAGAGCTGCACAAGCACACCACGTTATCTGGTCCCCAAATAACACCACTAAAAGTGCAATGGTATACTAGCCCTTGGAAATGAAGATTTATAGAGGAACCTGTTACATCTGGGGACACCCTGTGGTTTGCAATATGTATTTTTACCATTTTGTCTCGTGCAGACCTGGCTGTGTGGGCAGACAGAAAACTCAGGGAGCTTTTATGAGCCACACGGGTTTTCCACATATTTCAACCTAAATCCAAGCCACCTGAAAAGGAAATTGAAGTGGTTTTTTAAAAGACAGCTTTTCACAATTCTCCTTAAAGTTTTCAACATTTTAAGCCCCATATCTGCCAATGTCCAGCATTTTCTTCTCATGTAGCAGCAGGAAAATTCTTCATGTACACTAACAAGTCTTAAAGGTGCTACCCTACTGCTGCTTTAGAATGGCAGTTAAAAAAGGATTTATCAGTTGTTATTTCCTCCTGCATCTCTAATCACTACAGGGGCATTGCACCTTTAAAGCACAATCATTCCAGTCCACACAGTGTTTCCTTGGTGGCATTAAGCCAGCAAAGGGGGTTTTATCACTGTTCAGTTGCAAGAGAAACTTCTGAAAACCAAGTAACTGTCGAAAAAATGGAAGTAACTTTGCTGTCAGTCACCTCTGCTGCCAAAATACATTCCTTTGAGAGTTCAGCATCTTTGCTTTTTTAAGCTTAAACACACTAAACAGAAAAAATTTGCCCTGGTCATACAAATTTCTGCAACTTATTTGATAATCTCTCCCTTAAGATCCTGCAGTAAAAAAAGAGAGGTTTAAATCACTGGTGTCAAAAGAAGATTAAGCGCCCAAATAACTTCAGCTAGTTTAGTTGGGCAATTTTTCTACTAAAATTAAATAAAATATTCCTCAATAAAGCCAGATGAATGGGTCTTTAGAGATCTTTGATCCAGCCACTTCATACCACATTTCCAGTAAGTGTATAAATTTCAGTGTACTAATAATAGGTTATTATCACTATTACCATCACCAACAACAGACAGGCAGCGCTGACCATCCTTTAAGCACAAACACCTCTGAGAGGCTTTCAGCCTCAGGCTGAGTGCCCCCAGAGTGCTCTGCTCTGGAACCACAGCAGGAGAAAATCCAGAACATGCAGTGAGGGACAGAGGGGAGGACCGGGAGCTCGGGAAGTTCAGTTCAATGACATCTATCAGAAACAAACATGAAAGGTGTGAAGTGCCTTTTCCCCCACTCTCATTGTATCTCCACGGTCAGAAAGAGCTTTGAAAGCAAGCAGAACGTGTTTGTGTGAGGTCACTGATGGGAGCTTTGTAATTTCTTCCAAAACATTTAGAAAAGAAAAGAGGAATGAAACTGGAAAGTTGAAACCATAAACTATGACATGCACATTTATCCACAGCTGACTTTGCAATTTCCAGTTCGGTTTTTTATCAGGACAAAACCTCATGGTCTCATTTCCTCCGGTTTCCAGGGAACTTCATTATTAAAACACAGAGTTTTAAAATAGACCATGACTTCACCCCAAAAAACAAAGATAGCCTTTGTGTGAGGGGAACCACAGTTGTGTCCTTTGAATGGTGCATAACACTGCACAGCTTTAGCAAGAGCATGAGCCAGGCCAATTCTTTTTAAATTTTTATATATAATC
>JAWWLV010000024.1:21095140-21107398 GCA_035041135.1 Platyrinchus mystaceus
AGAAAGGGGGGGGGGGAAGAGTGAAAGTGAAAAATAAAGGATTTGAGGAACAGATGGAAAGGGAAGAGGGAGGGCAGCAAGGAACATCACAATTGCGTACCATGGCCTGTAAACTATTTCATCCCAGCTTGGCTTTTGTGCCATCAGATGTGGAATTCCTCTCTTTTAATGTATCACCCAGGTATGAGAGGTGGGGTAAGTGAAAGAGAGGTGAGGCTGTGTTTTTAGTCTGGGCACAAGACAAAGGGAAACTCAAGATTTTAAACTCTAAAGGTACCAGCTATCGATTTCAATTTTGTCAACCCTCCAAACACAAAGTTTAATGTTCCTCCAGACGTTTAACAGCTTTTCATGCTGCCTTTAGGACTGTCCACCTCTCCTCTAAAGGGAGGTACCCTGACAGTCTCTCTTGTAGCACATCTTGACCCATCCACAATTTTCCCAATGTTAGGACAGATTTGAAACACAGGTGGACTTGCCAACAAATAAACTGCAATGTCACTGACTGATCATGGATTTTATCAGGGGAACTCTCTCATTATATCATTATAGATCTGTGAGATACACACACACACATCTCTAAGCAGATGATTCCAGGCAAGAAATATCACTCCCCTTTACTCCTGTTGTGCAGATTTTTTGGTGCATTACTTGTCCCCCAGAGACAGAGTAGTAGGTTATATTGCATTACAATAGACATGCTAAACTAGGTTTATTAGGTTGTGGGTTTTTAAAATAATTTTTACTAAAAATTATTAAACCGAGCAAAAATACAAGCATTGAATTTGAATTTTCAAAATTTCCCCGTAACACTCTAGTTTCTTTAGGCTTTACTGCTCATCAGAAAAAAGCAAGAAACAGCACTGAGTGCCTGGTGGGTCTGCAGAGATCTCCGTGGGTGCTGCCACCACCCCCCTGCCTGCACCCTGCATGCTGAGTATGTTTAAGTGCAAAGCATTTTTGGGGAATTACATCAGATGCCGTGTTTTGGTATTTCCCAACCATCTAAAAACCCCCCAAACAAGTAAAGGCACAGCCACAGATTTATGTTTTCCATTGGGTGAAGAAACGTAGTTCATGTACTGGCTATTTAAGTTGCATTATTTCAAAGACAGTATCAACACAATGTTAGATTGATCTTACAGCTTTGGACTAAAAACATCAGTGAGACACCGTACCTCCAAAATGGTGGTGTAATTAATCACACTGCTCAGGCACAGTACCTTAGCAATAGGCTCAGCAGAGGGTAAAGAAAAACACATGAAGAGAGCAAAAGCTGCAACAAATTAAGTTATTTGGCAGGAGGTAGATTATTTCACATAAAATTATGCCTTTTACTCACAGACCAGCCACCGACCCTTTTCACACATCTATAAACCTCCTAAATACCACCCAGTTTGAACTGGAACAGCGAAACACAACCTATCTCTAGTTCCTGCTCTCTGATTAGAAGTTGCTTCTTAGGATGAACAGCAGTGAGAAACTGATGCAGGTGCACAAAGGTATTGCTGAAGTAGATCCAGGTACAGCCCCGAACTGAGGAGGTCTGAGCCCCATTTCTCTCATCACTTGTGAGCCTCCTGGTGCTCACCCCAAGTTTGGTATCTGATGGCCTGAGTTCAGGTTAATAAAAATATCACACAGAACCCTTTGCAGCATATTATTTTACTGACTTAAGAAATCTTGCTACAGCAAAACTTTCTGGCTCTTTTGTCTCCTCTGCTCACCCAAACACACATAGAGGATGTGTGCTAACTCTGGATATTAACCCTCTACCTTATCACACCATGGCTGTACAGGGAGTTCAGCTCCACACTGAGACAAAACAGAACCACCTTCACTTGGCTCTCCATCATGGATTGGGGTGTGTTCAAGAACACTTTGCTTTGACAAATCTGGGTCCAAACCATTTATATATTTGTAATTGCTGTCAATGTTGTGGTAAAACCTACAAAGGCACCAGGACTCAAATGGATCACAAAACCACTCCCCTTCTGGTGAATTTAACAGGGTAAGAACACACCCTTTTGAGGGGTCTCTGCTCTCACCACTAACCTCTCATTCGAGTATAGAATCGTGGGAGGGACCTCGAAGGTCATCTTGTTCCAACCCTCTGTCACTATCCCAGTTTGCTCCAAGCCTCCTCCAACCTGGCCTTGGACGCTTCCAGGGATGGGGAGTATCACTTCTAACAATCATTCATCAGAATTGTGAGGATGACTGTGATTTAATCTGTTGCACAGTTTTGTTCAAGGCCTTCAGAAAAAAAGCTCTTCCCTCATTTAGTTTTTTCTCATGGGACAGGCGAAAAGCCCAAGTAGAGCATATAAACATTTCCCATACACACCCCTTCAATTTTACAAGTACTACATGAAAACATTTTGGACACAAGGTGTTCTGAATTTTTTTTTCTAAATCAACACCAGAATACAGATTTTTTTCATGTATTACTACTCATCTTTTTATCCTTAAGCATCAAGTGTCATCTGGTGGATTGACACAGAACTGCACCGAAGAACCTCTCAGAGCAAATTTTGGTAGGGAAGGAGAAATAAACAAACTAAGCAGAGACAATATTTACCTATGGCCTCAGAGATGCAAACAACAGAAGCACAAACCTGTTTCTGACCCAGGTGTTTAGAAGAGGATCAGCCATTAAGACTCTCATAACACATCCAGGGATTTGATGGATTTACCTCACTGAAATTTGGGAAACATAAGCTTTTTATGGCTTACTGTCCAAACACCACAAGAAAGCATTATGAAAGCTACCAAAAAGCTGTTATGTCTCCAGCAAAGACATCAAAAACCCTCAGTAAATTTTTTTTTATTAATTTAATCTGAGATCCACAAGTAACTACCTGAATCTGGAACTGAAGCTTTGAAGGAAATGGGTGACATGTCAAGCTGTTTTCCCCATGAAGAAAATAATAAATAAATAAATAAAATAATCAGATGCCTTAATCAAGGCCAGTAAGAAATCTACAAAGCCTTAAATAAAAGAGCAAATGTTTAACTAGAAACCAAACTTCCTATTTCTTTCTGTGCCTTTGCAACACTCATCCCAGGCTCCTCTCTCAACCAACATTAATCAGCTCTGACATCATGATTTTAAAGAACAGACATCTCCTTTCTTATCACTAAAGAGAAGAGATCGAGCCAAGAAGACAGACTACAACAAACTCCCAACAAAGCTCCAGAGAAAATAAAAATTAAATAAACAGAAGACTTTGCCAGGATTACAACAAAAAAATTGATTTCCATCCGTTTTAACGCTTCAATTCTAAAAGTAACTCCCCCTCCAAAAATGTATTCCTTTGAAGATATTAATTTTGAAATACATTATTTAGCAATCTTGATAAGTAAGCCATGGGGCACATACCTCTGGGAAACACTCCAGTTTGTAGGAAGAAGAGTGTTAATTGACTTACAAAGTAGAAAAATCATCAGCATCTTCCTGGCCTTTCAAGCAATTTCATCCCTTATTGTGAAGGGTCATGGCCACTGACGGCACTAAAGTGAGTTTTAGCTGTTTGAAACCACAGCAAAAGCCAATTGCCAGAGAAGGCAGCTCAGCCCCCACAGCATGGCTTTGTTTGTCAAGGTCCTAGAGTGGTTTGGGCCGGAAGGGACCTCACAGATCATCCCATTTCAGCGAGATGTTCCTGATGGGGACAGCGACACCTTCCACTAGCCCAGGTTGATCCAAGCCTCGTCCAACCTGGCCTTGGACACTTCCAGGGATGGGGCAGCCACAGCTTCTCTGGGCAACCTGTACCAGGGTCTCACCACCCTCACAGGGAGGAATTCCTTCCCAATATTCCATCTAACCCTGCCCTCTGGCAGTGGGAAGCCATTCCCCCTTGTCCTGTCCCTCCAGGCCCTTGTCCCAAGTCCCTCTCCAGCTTTCCTGGAGCCCCTTTAGGCATTGGAAGGGGCTCTGAGGTCTCCCCAGAGCCTTCTCTTTTCTAGGCTGAACAACTCCAACTGTCTCAGCCTGTATCCAGAGCAGAAGTGCCCCAGCCAGTAAGGTCACAGGACTGCAGGTGTGTGCATGCTTTTCACTCCTCTTGTTTATTCCCCATGCTGTGTTCATTTGCACAGAGGAATTTAAACTGGGCCCCAGTGAAGCCAATGTACTGGCTGGAGTGGCTGCAATTCCTTTGTGCTGTCCTTCAGGTGCTCTCCTGCTGACCTGTGTCCCTTTGCAGGCTCTGGGCATCTCTTGCTGTCACTGGCATCAAACCAGTAGAAGTGGAATGGATTGAGGTTCCCCTGCCTTAGTTCAAAGCTCTCTTCACCAGCTTGGTAAGACTGAGCAAAGATGCTCTTCCCCTTCCCTGACAGCTGGACCTCATCTGCCCCCAGCAGATCAGGTTTCCAAAGCAAGGCCCATGGTCTAAGCAGCTGAACCCCTGGAAGGCGGAAAGGGAACCAGTCCCATGACCATTTGTTCAATCGCCAGATTCAAACGGTCCTTTCAAACCTCTTCCCTTTGACTGGCAGGAATGATGAAAAAGCTGCCTGTGCTTCAGAGTTCCCTACCACCGCTCCCAGGGCTCTGCAATCCTTCCTGACACTCCTCAGACTGCTCCTGGCTATGTCAGTGGTGCCCACGTGGAACACCAGCAGAGAAGGACAGTCAGTGACACAGGGAGTAGACAGGGCTGCCTCGCTCAGCTCCAGCAGCTCTCCCGATGGATGGGTCTTTCCTCTCCAGTCTGCAGAGTGGTGAAGTGGTTCTGCCAGGACCCCTCAGGCTCTGGGGGAAGGCTCTTTCTCCTGCAGGTCCTTGCTGTTGAAGCTGCCATCCTTCTGCATTACTGCCCTGCTCCGTTCTGTGTGTGGGGCAGATTTTGGCTGTTTGGCTGAGAGCTGCGTGTCCACTGAAAACTGCACTTGGAACCAGCTCCTGAACTCCTTCTCAGCCTCCCTGGTGTTACACTACCTCCTCAGAGCCTCCTGCAGCTCACCCCCTGCTGCAGGTGGTTCTCCACCTGGACACACTCTTTGCAGGCAGCTCTGCTGCCCATCCCTGCCTGAGGAGAAGGGTCCAGGCACTGCCTGCAGCCTGGGGTCCACACTGCATCCTGTCCCTTCAAAGCTCCCTCCATGAGGAGGCATCAGCCACAGCTGGGGTAGATGGTGCAGATCCCCCCACTGCAACCTCTGCTCTCAGAGGAGTGCCCCTCATCCTGCCCTGAGGGCTCAGCAGGATGGTGCTCAGCCCATGCAGGCGGTCACACTCCTGGGCCCCATGGCTGCACTGTGTGTCAGGCAGACTGAGCCCTTCCACGTTATGAAGTCAGACTCCATCAACTCTCAAAGTCAACCTGATGAGCAAAGCACCCCTTAAAGATACAGAACCAATCTGCTGTCTTTCCTGTGGGATCAAAGGACAGAGAAGACTGGCCAGGGCTCAGTCTGAGCCCTGGGGCATGGCCCTACCATGGGGCTCTCAAAGCCCACTGAGCAGGTTTTCCAGGGGCTGACAGTGGATGTGTCACCATCCCCGTTTTAGCTCTGACCAGAGAGCTCCTCTGAAGCTGTGTCCCAACTCGCCTCACGCTACTGTGTTTTGGTTTGTAGCTCAGCACAGTCTCAAAGCATGACCTATTCTCTCTCCAGAGGAAATCAAATGAGGAGAGGCATTGAGGGAGTGCATCAAGCTCACAACAGCAGCTGACAGGCATGTGGTCTGCAGGGCCTTCCTCGAGCTGACCTCATGTAAAAGCCCTTCAGACACACACCCTGTGCAGATGGTGGTCCTCAGCACCACCTTCCTTCCACAGATCCACTTCTACAGGCTGCAATTACTGTTGATGTAGACAAAGCCAACATAAGCTATTTTTCCTTTCTTTGGTGTTTTTAACCTCCAAGGAAATGTTTTAGCTAAGCAAAACCTACTGCTAAACATGAAAAACTAACCAGGACCATTCTAACCAGGACAATATCAACTAGAACTGCTTCCCACTCCTGAATCAGGAACAAAAATATGCTGAGAACTGTTTATACTCCTCCCTTACAAACCAAATCCAATCTTCCCTCAAACCTGACACAAGAGAGAAGGCAACCACGAAATCCAGGCTATCCAGGAGGTGAGAACAAGCTTCTCAGCAGGGATTTCCAGCCAGCAGCACCCACTGGAAAAAGGTGTGTAAGGGACTTTCACCTCTGCATCCCAAGTCACAGCCTTAAAGCTGAACCTCCCAAGTCCAGCAGGGTTTTCCAGTTAATTCAAATAAGCTAATCCTCTTTTATACAGACTCCAAATAAAGTCCTCAACTGCCCCAGCTGAGGTACAGAAGATACAAAACGCTTCAGTAGATCAGAAGAAACAAAGCCAGTCCTCTTCTCAGCTTTCTCAACCACTGTCAGAGGTCCAACTGAGCTGACAAAGACCAAAAAAGCATTACCTCAAGGCTCAATTCAGAGGTAGCTGATTTAGAATCAGATTAAAGTGCAAGCACTGTATACTGACATCTAAAGGTTCAGTTGTTTCAATTATACAGTGAAAGTCAGCATTTAAAACAGGACAAGTTTCTGATTCTCCTGATTAAAAACTGCCAAGCAACCAAGTGCAAAAGGTGGTCTGCTTTACTGCAGAGAAAGCCAGAACAGAGCAGCACCTTACCTCCCAGTAACCTCCTGGTTCCATGCCTAGTTTTTTTGGGTGAAATCTAAAAATACTTTAAGTAACTAAAGAGGTTAAAACAGTTGGCCAAAAACAAAACAAAACAAAACAAAAACCAGTGTACCACTGGGTCACGGATTTACCCCTAGTGCTCCAAAGTGAAGAAAGATATGGTCTTGCTATTAGTCCTAGAAGGATAAAAAGCTCCAAACTCTGCATACATGATAAGAGGAGCCCTCCCCTACGAACTGTGGGGTTATGGCTCAAGGCAAAGGAATGTCCTCCCACAGTGCCAAGGAAAGCCACTTCAATGTAGTTATCCTCATCCCCCATTAGGGACTGCAAACCCTGTGTTTAGGGGCATGGAAAGAAGCTGAGAGATTTACAAGAATTAGCAGGGCTGTATCTAGAGTTTCCTACAACACCCACTTTTTCCAGTGGAGGAGATCCATGGTCGTCTGAGGGCTCAGTCAAATGCCAGTTTATTCAGTACAAAAAGCTGTAGCTCCACCCTGGCACCAGTTTCCAGCTAAAGGAATCTTCCCCTGACATACATCTTACAGATTCCTTAAACACACATCTTTCTAGTTTGGCCTTTAGTGTTGGTGCCAAGACTGCTGGCTGCCAGCACAGTAGTAACTCAGGCTTGCAATGGGGGAAGGGAGCAGGGGAAGCATTCCTGACAATATTAACAATTAGGAGTTTCCTGCAACACCACTGGAGTAACTGGTGAGCAGCTGCAGAAACTGCAGAGAATGCTTTTCTTCCCTCAGACTTCATCAGCCACTCTAAGATGCCAAGACAACCCATGTCAACACTGTGGCTTCCTGCAGGACCCCCAGGACGGCTGCAGCACACACGGTTTACACTATTCCCCACAGAACAGGGCCCTTGCAAAGCTCCTCTCTTTGGCAGAACCCAAATTCCCCCACTTTTCAGCATCCAGTATCCCACTTTTCCCACTGCCCTCCTCATGTAACCACCTGTAAACATTCACCACAAGAACGACAGTTACCTTTGCCTGCTGCAATTTTTCCTCATCTCCCAAACTGAAAGAAACCCAGTCTTTCCAGCTGGACCACTAAAGGAACCTCTTCAACCAATTCCCACTGTAATGAAAACATCTCCATCTAACAAAGGCGAAAATGAAGGGGAAAAAAAATTAAAAAGCTTTGTTCCTACTTTTATTTTCCCATTGGAAAAGAGGGGTGCAACAGGCAGTAAATATTTTTTTTCCTGTCATTTCCTGCTCTTATGGATCAAAGTCTTTCATGCTATCTAAAGATTAAAACTCCTATCAAGCCTGTAAATTAGAAAGTGGAAACAATAATAGAAAACCAATTTATAATAGTCTGGGCTTTTTCCTAATGATATTGACATATTGAAGATAGTCCTTAACTGTTAGTCACCCCAAATCTCAAACTAAGATTACTTTACCATCTGCACCCTCAAACACTTTTAAAAATAATCTGTGGATTACCCAACATTTGAATTTGGAGAAGAGAACACTAATGACATGATTTTTAGGAAATTTTACATTTGTTTCAGATCTCTCAGCACATTTATGACCTAAATCTGAGGAAAATAAAATATATATCTATTTTCTTACAAAGCTGGATGTAAGTGCAAAGGAATCTACTGAACCCCAATGAACTCAGAAGAGTATTTTTTCCCCTTACAAGACACTAATAGGTATTTTATCTTCTGCAATATTGGGTCTGCCTAGTGCTGCAGTGTTTCAGTGGGTACCTTAAACTGGGTAATTGTCCAGCCCACAACACCACATTTTTTTTACATGGTCAGTGTGACAGAAGCTGAGGAAAGGAAGAAACTGTGTTTGAGTTAACCTTCTGGAATAGTTAAGTCTGCCTGATGGAGGGTGGATCTGCCATTCTGGACCAAATATTTAGAATACAGCTGTTGCACTGAAGAACAGGCTGGAAGGAAGGAAGTCATATTCCTGATTTCTCTCAAAAAGCAATTCATATTAAAAAAAATAAATCCAAACCTACAAGACAAAACCCAAACCAAAAACCATGTTAGATTTAATATTGGTGGTCAACAAAACCTGAAAAGGCATTTAACTTGATTTTAGCCCTTGGACTACAGAGAGAACAGATGGAATGGGTGGCCCACCTAAATCAACTCCAAATAAGAGACCAGAGATGTCAGGATCTTTACTGAATATGCTGCATATTTCAGCCAAGGAACAGCACCAAATGCTGCCATTATCCAACTTCTATAAACACTTTGAAGCTATCTGGAAGCTGCTGTAAAAATCCACAGCTGAGCTATGCTACAAATCCTACATAAATCAGCCTTTATCACGACTGCCATTAAATAAACGTAAAAATAACAATGTAGAAAAAGTGCAGACTTCCAGTTTTTGTGTTGTGTTTTTTTTTTTTGTTTAAACAAACTAGCTCAAATCCTGCAATTGTGAGATGTATTTCAAAAGGAGGAGAAAAAAAAATTGGATGCTACAGTTTAATCAATACCAGAAAGCTGAAATGAAGAATCTACGTAGCATTTTGAACAGCTGAGTGCAAGGAAAGTTCTGGAGAAACTAAAAACCAGAGTACTCTGCTTCTAAGTGAAATAAATGACAGTAACCATCACTACAGCAGACTGAAAAATAAGGATTTGGATTTTAAAGCCTTTTCAGCAAGGACACACCACTGCAGTCATCAGCATCAACTTAAGAAAACCTTAAACCACCGCTTGATTTTCGAGTCTTAAATAAACAAATCAAAACAGAAGTTACAGAACCACATTTGAACTGCTTCCCTTTTATAACTGGGCTCCCTTTGAAAACCCTAACCAGCATTTTAAAAAAGAAAAACAATTGTATTCCACAAAAAGAAGTATTTTAAGGCCTCCAGTGCAAATTATGATTTTGCCTATTTTTAGAAAATAAGGCATGTGACATTTGTACACCTTTAATGCATTTCAACAGATCAATATTTATGAATCAAATGGATATCAGATGAAGCCTCATCTTTTTTTACCCCACTACATGGTGAAATAAAAAAAAAATCAGTTTTTAGTGCCAAGAGCCTCCTCAGGAGGTGCCTGTGGGATGCAGGGATGTTCTAAGGAATGACAACAAGGATGGATTTTGTTATTTATCACAGCATCACACACAGAATTCTGCAAGCTACACCCAGAGCCTACATGCTCAAAAGCCTGTGTTAATACAGAAGATCACTTCTTCCATCGTGAGATAAAGGAACATAAATTTTGGGGGATATTACATTAAATTAAATTTTAAAAATCGGGCAAACAGCAGCAAAATTACAGAGTTACCATAACTCCACACACACCACCTATCTAAATCTCAAGGGTTTGGATTTAAAACCTAAAGTTTCAGAGGGCTGAAAGCACAAATGTGCATGTTTGCAGTCTGGTCCCCAGAAGGATCTGAAGATCAAGGCTAAGTTCAGGTGGAGCTGCAGTAACCCAGGGTTCATTAACTTTTGTTACAGACTGTCAGCCAAGCAGATATCACAGCTGAAACACATCTTGGAAAGAGATGTCATCAGGAATATCCTGGAAGTTGCACAAAACTGGAAGATGTCAGCAGATGGGAGAGACCAAGGACAGTCAGAAATGGAAAAAGTAAGTGGGAGGTTGATGCTGAGCCATAAAGAGATTATATGAGGGTTCCTCAGTCACCCTGCAGTGGGACAAACAGGTGACCAGCACTCAGCAGGAGTGTGATGTTCATCCAAGGAAGCTGGAAACAGGAGACAGGATAATCTAACATGTTTGGCCAATTTGGAATATCTCTTAGCAGCCGAAACCTCTGTGGTTGGGAAACCCAAGCAATGGAGGAGCAAAAGCAGATGCAGAGGAAATCAAACAGTCAAATTCAAAACCTGTGCTCTCAAGGTTTAAGATCTTTAAGAGCATTTGACCAAGCTCTCAAATTACAGGCACCACCTCCTGCTCCTGGGTTTCTGACCCTCCATCAAAGGGAGAACACAAAGCTCCACCCTTTGGAGGCTCTGCTGCCATCAAAAATCATTCAGTGAGATCCCACTCCATTCTCAACACTGGTTCTGCTTGAAACCTATTCCAGCAAGGAGGAAGGAGAGCAAAGGGAGCAGCAGAACTCACCTGCAAGCTCCTCACAGTCTGGGAGAGTCAGCTCAAATCCAAAATGCAACACTTTTCCTGGGCACAGAGCAGTGGGGTGGAACATCCCCTGCTCAGGTGTATTATCATATGTTTTATCACTTCAAACATGCAAGTAAAACAGTGGCACCACTCTGTATACAGTTTCTGAGCAACTAGAAATTTATTTTTTTTAATTATATGTACTAACAACCCTGAATCTGTTACCAGCCGTAAGAAAACTTCTATTTCCATGGAGGTCACGAGTTCTGGGAGTTCATGAACCCTCCTGCTTTAAGACGCAACCCAATTTTTAAACAATTGGGTGCAGGGGGAAGAAAAGAAATAATAAAACCACCTCTTGGTGCCAGCTATTCTATAACCATTTGCTGCAAAGGTTTTCAATGTCTGTGGCTGGAGCCCTGGACCAGATGGATGAGTAACACAACAGCTCCCCTACCCTCAAAATTCGCTTCGGCAGTTTCTTTGTCCTAAGAAGAGGATTAGCAGTTTTTAAAATAACTTTGGGGACTTGCATGGTCTGGGAAATACCAAAAAAACCCAGACTATCCTTTCAAGTAAATAAGAAAAGCATCTGTTCTGCATTCCAAGAAGCAACTTTTTTGACTGCACAACCACCAAAATCAAGCAGCCGTAACTCCAATCACAGACCCAATTCCAAAAACTCCAGACACTGTGGATGAAGCAGGATTTTTTTTTTTTTAATTTTACTATTTTGAGGAGATCTTACTCTCCCCTAGCTGTGAACATTTGCACCTCCATCAGTAAACTAAGAATGGCAGGGCAAGACATGTATTTGCTAAAGATGAAAAAAAGTTTTAAGAAATTTATTTCTCAACTGCATAATAATAACTAGGGGGGGACTGCTCCTCCCAACTTTGATATTTGGCTCTGGATTTTTACAGCCAATAAACAGGCTGTAAGAGTTCCAATAGCAATTAATAAAGCAGATCTAGAAGAGCTCAGCAGGCAGCACTGTTTGTACCTCCACGGGAAACTTCACTCTGTGTGAATAACCCCAGCAGCCGGTGGGAGCGATGCACAGAGGTGGCACACCTGGCTCCAACAGGAAATTGGAATGGCTGAGATTTTCCTCTGGGCAAATTTCATTCACCCCCAGATCAGGGCTTTGCAGATATTCAGTGAACAGAGGAAAAAGGGGAGAAAAAATGAAATAGAAAAACCATACGCGCCACTTCAAGGTAAACCCTTAAGAGTTCCAACACGCAGCTGTGCGTTGCTACAGCCTGGGGGCAGGACCTTAATCACCTTTTTTGTAGGTTCAGGCACAGCTCCAGTGCAACCAGGTCAACCAACATCACAGCTTTACCTGTGGGGGCACGATCCCTTCTTCCATCGAATGTAAGAGGGAATACAATGCCCAGTTTGCACCGGGTTGTGTGCTCAGCTCTCGTGGCAGCTCACCAGCAGCACCGTGGAGCTGCACTGCTCAGCCCAAGGGCCACACCACCACCAAATCCCTGGGG
>JAWWLV010000024.1:21111697-21125300 GCA_035041135.1 Platyrinchus mystaceus
CAAGTTTACAGCTTTAGTAGAAACAGGTGTACATTCAGAGAGGAATCAAAGCATTTATCACATCACTGCTGCATTTACACTCCCTGACCCTTCCAATTCTCACACAAACCACTGGGTCACACTCACTGACCAAAGCAGGACCATTTGCACCAATATTACTGATCCCCAATAATCTTAGCAAGATCCCTAAAAAAAAAAAAAGATACAATTTGGAGAAAAACCTCATACATGCATTATTATTGAGCTGGGTCAACAAGGACAAGTGTCAGTGAGGAACATGAAGTGTTCTTTGAGCTTACAGCCACATGGGAAGACAAAGCTGTTCCCAAAACCTCCTACAGAAGTTAGCTGTCCACTTTTCACTGAAAACCACTAGGAAATACATGCACACAGCTTGTTTGAGAACAAGGCCTTCCCAAAACCAAACACATTGAACCTGATCAGGGAGCTCAGAGTATAAAACCAGTGGGATGCTTTGGAAAACCCAGCCACAAAGCCTGCTTTGAAAACACTGCAGTGCAAACAATGCATGAGTGAAAAATCATCAGCTGGGATTCTTAATTCCCAAGTCCAGTGTCCCAGGGTTTCAAAAACCCACTTCCATCACTACTGACCTAAGACAGTCTTCCTTGTTCTGGATTGTGCTACGGAAGTTCATCCCACACAAAAAGCCATGAGGATCATCACCACTATGATTCCATCATTTTCACTGGTTTGAATATAACATCCTCTCTTGCATCTCTGAGACACTCCAAGATCAAATACACTCTGAACTCCCTACCTCCTCCTCACACATTATCACCTCAGCCAACATCCGGAGTTTGGGGGACACCCACAAGAATTCTGGGGGTCAGTATTTCTGTGGCATCACACCACCACACTGGATCTCCTTAAGGAACCTAGTATCAACTCCCCAGGCTTCCCTGCCTCTGTGGAAGATACCTGACAGGCCTTGCATTTGCACGCTGGGAAGGAGGCAGCACTCCTCTGGGAAGAGAAAGCCCTGGCTTCACTTTCAGCACGAGCCTTTGACATACATTTCAATTGCAAGAAGCTGCACCAAAGGGGACTGGACGACAGCAATTCCAGCTCAGTTCAAGAGCCATTTGAACCAAAGCACATCTGATCAAAGCCATGAGAGCAAGCAGGCTCTACAGATTTTCCTTAGGTCACCACACTCTTGGTGCCTTGACTCTGAAAACAGAAATAACACTCCCTGAAGAACATCAACCACAGTCAACAAAATCACAAAGGCACACATGTATATCACGTGCGATACATATCCCATGATATGTATCGCACCATTCCACAAGCAACTAGGGTGAGAACCCTGGCTCCTTCACTGACAGGGAGGGAGGCTGCTAACACCAGCATTTCAGCTACTGCAGGCTCCAAACCATGTGGGAGAACCAGCCTCCAAACTCAACACCCTTGAAGATCGGTACCCAAGGAGTTTGGGGAGGTGCCAGAAGTCAGACTGTCTGAATACCCCTGCATCCAGGAGAGATAGGGAACCTCAGCAGCTCACCATAACCCTTCCTGGGTTGATCCAGACTTGAACTAACCAAGAAACAGGGCAGAGAACTTCCACTTTTAAAGCACAAGAACTTAGTTTTTCAAAAGAAAGAGTTCCTTTGAACTCAATCTCATTGTTATCATTTTTTTCCTAGCTTTATTAAGGTAAGGAGACATACAATACAAAGAACTGGGTCACAAATGAGCTAAATCAGGAACAACCCAGCTTGCTTATTTCAGGGGATGATTTTATAAACACAGGGGATGAGTTTAAAAAAACATCCTCCTAGCATTGTGAAAACGAGCTTTCTATGAAAAATAAACTTTTTATAAAGAATATGAGAATGCTTTAATCAATGTACTGGTCACCATACGTAACCCATTTCCATTCTGCACACTTTTCTGCTTGGACAACAAAACCAGTCCTGGTCATTAACAATTGCCAATAGTCTCTTCCACTCCTTGGTGCTGCTGTGTATCAGGCACTGCAAGATTCTTTCATACTGCAGAGCCATTTTCCTTTGTGTTAAAATTCCCTAAAGCTTGCAAGGGAACTAAGGTAGAGTATATCCCTTTAACATAGTTTAACCACCCTTAATATTTGGAATGGAAAATGTGACTTAGGTACTGAGGTTTAAAAAACAGCTACGATGCATGGGGCCAATTTTCTAAACATGAATCTCATAAGGTTTTTTAGGGCCTTTTTTTCCCCTTCCTTTTTTTTTTTTTTTCAGGAGAATGCAGGGCTTACAGAGACAGCCAGCTAAATGCAACAGACCATTATGGCCCAGAGGTTTCCAATTTGCAGCTAGAAATGGTTTACATTACGAGGACTAACAGTTCCAAAAGGTATTTAAAAAGAAGAGTGGAAAAAAAAAACCCAAACCCTCGGCATTTCATAAGCGCCTAAATATGGACTGGCAAGGGAATAAATTTAATCTATGCAGTTAATAGCCAGTCTTACCAAAAGAAGCGTTTAACAGAAAATGGCTTTATGTGGCTTTAGGATAACTAAAACCATATTTTTTTACACAGCTCGGTGCTGTGTTTTAGTGAAACGTGGAGTCCCTGGGCATTGTCAGGGGCGCAGGGACGCGGGTCACCCACCGGGGGTGCGGGAGCAGAGCCTGGGGAGGGCGGGGCGGCCCGGCTGGACACGGGTTTGTCTCAGAACGCTCGGGGCGGGGGGGGGGTCATGGAACGAAAAAAAGAATTTGAAAAATTAAAAAAAAAAAAGGGAAGGAAGGAAGGAAGGAAGAACGAAAGTTGAGCGCGGTGCCCCGGGTCGGTGCGGGCTGCCCCGCTCCCCCGCACCGCGGGGCTCCCCGCGGAGGGCGCGGGCGGAGCGCGGCCCTGTGGCCGCCGCAGCGCCGCGGGGGCCCCGCACACCTGGAGCCCCGCAAAGCCCCCGCACCCCGCCGGGACCCCCGCCCGCCCCGCCCCGCTCCGCTCCCGGCCCGGCTCCCCGCCGCCGCCCAGCAGAGAACTTGGCGGGCGGGCGAACGCAGGGTTCGCTCGGAACCGCGGCCGCCCTTACCCTCCGGCTCCATCTGGTCCCGCCGCCGCGCTCCGGCGCTCCCCGAGCCGCTGCGCGCCGAGCTGGGCCGGGCGCTTACAAAGGCGGCCGCCGGGCGAGGGGGGTGGGTTTCCTCTCCCTCCCACTGCAGCTGTATCGCGCCATGAGGCGCCGCCAGCGGGACGCGGCGCCCCCGAAGGCGGCGGAGGCGGGAGGAGCCCCCGGCCCGGCCCGGCCCGGGAGGCCAGGTGCTGCTGCCGGCGGCGGGGAAGGGTCGCGCTCGCCCCTCCAGAGGGGCGGGGGCCGAGGAGAGGGGGAGGACACCCCTCCCTGCCCCGGGGAAGCAGCGCCCGCCGCTGGGGCGGCCCCGGGCAGCGCTGCGAGGAGCCGGAGCCGTCCCGGTCTGGGCGGGGGCTCCGCTCCCCGCACCGAGCCGGGGTGCGGGCGGCGGCGAGGCCCCTCACGTGCCGCGGGGACCGCGGGGTCCCTCGGCCAGAAGGAGGAGGGCGAACCTCAAAATCACGTCACGGGCGGCAGAAAGGGAAACGGAAGGGCTGCAGGATCCGCGCCAGCAGCTGCCCTGGGAGCCAAAAGCTGCACAGTGCGGCTGGTGGGGCTCCTGGGGAGCCCGGCTGAGACCCGGGTGTGCGGGTGCCTGCCCTGACCGACCTCCTGCCCTCCGTCTTCGTGTCAGAGAGCAATTCAGACACTAATTTTGCCTGAGGGGAGACCAAACCCTGTTGTTTGCTCCCCCTCAGACAACCAGCCTCTTTCCCACTTGCCAGAACCGTCCCAAGCAACAGGGTCTTTCTTCTTGAAACAAGGTTTTTCTTGAAAAGTCCGAGCCGGGGGCCGTGGACTCGCTGCTGTGTGCCTGGACAGGGAGAGCTGAGGTGGAGGGTGATGCTCTCCTTCAGGATGCTCCTTCTGCAGCCAGGTAAAGCCCTGCCTCCTCAGGTAAGGCACATCTTTAAAGGAGAGCCTTTGTGAGAGATAAGATCGCCAGCTTCTCGTCACAAGGAATAAATAATACTGAGAAAAAAAAAAACCCGAATGTATTAAGCTTAAAAGCACCTATCAAACAGTCTGTCTCTGAAAACACAAGGTCATGTAAAATGGTCTTCACAGAGGCATTTACCTCCAGGAAAGAAATGTAAAACGGTGAGAAGTTACCTATGTTGGGCTTTAGTCTATTTGCTATTACCCAGAAGTTGGTCATTGCTCCTCACCTCCCCCCTGAAATATCCAACGTTGGTGTAGGCACCACTATGCAAATACACATTTGAGTGCTTCAATACCGTGGTGTAAGAGAAAAATAGTTTTATAATGGCATTCATAAAATTAATTTCCTTGGACTAATGATTCCAGAATAAAAGAAGTAGCTGTTCCAGGGCCACTCTGTGGATAGGGTCTCATTCAATTAGCGTAAGAAAGCAGATTTTTCAGTAAGGAACCAATCTGAGTTTCTTGTTATTCTGGAAATCCTACCTGTTAATACACAACTAAAGATTTAAAACATTTACTGCTGTACAAAATGTGTATGGTTCCCTTAGATTAGTCCTGGTCTTTAAGACGAGGAGGCAGGTATGGCACCTCCTGCAGAGCAGATCCCAGCTCAGCAACCACTGCTGCACCTGATCAGGTATAACGGGGGTTCAGCAGAAACAAACTTACAAGTTGTTGAAAATTACCAGTTCTTTGTCCTCATGAGAACAAGGTCCACGCTATTAATTGCACAGGGTATACTTTATTTTAAGCATTTAAATGCATTTAATATATCATCAGAACACCGAATAACCAGTGTCCTTTAAAGTTATCTATTTATTTCCTGTCCAATTCTTTCCCCACCCTAGCCAGCATTTTGGTTTGATTTGGGTTTTAGGTTGTTGGGGTTTTTTTTCCCTAGAGAATTAGAGCATTTTTCATTGTAGGTGCTCTCAACATCTCCAGTCTGAGTATGTGCAGTATTGAATTTGTGTCTCTGACCAGAATCAGTTAAGTAATTCTGGAAAGAGTTTACAATTTAAGCCAGTTGCTTAAATTGCTATTGCTTTTGACCAGCAAAATTGTACCAAAGGGCCAGTGTCAGCTTCTTCACACTTAAAGGCCTGTCTTCAACCGAGGTAAGTCATGTGCAGTCAGAGGAGCAGTTCCAGCAGATAAGCAACGAAGAAAAGAAGGGCTCTGCTTTGCAGCTCTGCTGGGGCTTGGAAGGAATAAAAGTTATGGAGAAGGTGGGCTGACACTACCAGCAAAACAGCAAACCAGAGCAGATTTGGGTTTAGAAGAGGAAAGGATTTGCTGACACACCTCCTCTGAATGCTGGAACTTTTTTCCCACCTGATTTGAGAAGCATCCAATCCTTTAAAACCATGAGGAGCAAAACCTGGGATCATTTATGGCAGGGTTTGTGACTCCTGAGTAACAAGCATGGGATGCCACCTTTCATTGAGTTGCAGGCAGTATATATATCCAGTTCTGTTAAGCACTTTTCTTCTAAACTGACTGTCTCAGGTACCTGAGCTGTTTCCCTTCATGTCCCATGAAGGAAGTCATAATAGGAACAACTCCACCTTGTCCACATTTCTGTCACTTCTGCCATTCTCAGGCTTGGTCTCAAAGTAGTTGAGGATTCTAATAAAGAGACTAGAAACTGGTTGGCAGTCTTCTGCATTGAGCTGGACCTGGCTAGGCACCTGAAGGTCTTGGTTTTATTAAATCTTTCCTGCAAATTCTACTTTGTGCCCAGTACAATAAACTTCTTTAAGCTTTGAAGCACAGGGCAATGTCCATTGAATGTGGTCTTTGTTGTGGGATGTTTTTTTAGTTTTCAAACCCTTGATATCTAATGCACATGTATGCAAAGGAGAAAAGGGCCAATAAATGCAGTGTGAGCAGTTAGCAAAGTTCATACAAATACTCTTTCTCTCCAAAAAGAAAAAAAGTTGCCTGTCATATCACATTAAAATTCTTGTACAAGAATAGCTCTCTCAACACACAGTGATTCTCCTTCATGGTAGGCTTTGCAGTTCAATAAGGATTACCACTGCATGTCCAGAAAAGATAAATCTAATGAGGGTGAAAGTAACCTCTTCTGGATTTAATGAGACATTAGAGACCAAAGAGCCGAGGCTTTGCAAATACATGGGGTCTGCCTGACATGCTTTTCATGTGGGAGATGCATGTTGTGTTTCCTTCCGGATGATGTAATTCTCGGGGTGACCCTCATGTGCTTTTGCCATCATATGACACTCCACTGCAAACACAAAGTTCCTTTGTGTACAGAGTCCTTATTTATAACTCTTGGAATTTTGATAGAACTTTTTTTTTCCTTCCTGAAGGCACTACTTTTCATGTGAAGATGAAGATTTGAAGATTACTGTGACATGACTTTTAAGTATTTATGCAATATCATTCACACCATGAATTTGAAACTGAGCCTTTTGCACTTGCAGAGAAAGCAGCACTGCTTTCTTTCTCATTTACAAAGAGATTAAACCAGCAATTGCAATAAAAAAATTTAAATTTATGGCCGCACTGAAACCGATTCTGTTGCTTTCACTTTAAATTTGGGAAAAAAAAAAGTCAGAAAAAAAAAAAGACTGATCAAAGGTAGCTTTCAAGGGAAAATATTTTTAAGCCAAAACCCTACTGGGGTAGGGTGTGAGGGCTTTTTTAATTACACCTTAGGCAAAAGCAAATTTATTGCATATTCACGAACACCGGTTACCAGAGCAGCCAGGAATCCAACAGAAAAAAACCCCCACAGAACAACAGACAGACAGAAATAAGGAACTGCAGATAAGAGTAAAGCAGTTCTCCATTTGGGACACAGATCCTGTGGCAGCTTTTATGCTCTGGCATGAGATTTTTAGAGCAGAGTGGAATTGTCTGTATTTTTGCCCCACTTCATAAAGGAGTTGAACTTATATATTCATGGGGCCTTTAATGTTAATTCTCTTTATCAATAAACATTTCCAGTCCTGGACTTTCTAATTTCATTGCTGTGCCTTAGATACAGGTTTAACAGGTTCTTTTCATTGAAATTGATGCAGATCTTATTAAGGTAATATACCTCAGAATTGCTTTTTGGGACTCTCTGAAAGCAGAATTAGATTCATACAACAGGTTATGAGTGATCAGAGGGGGTCACCTGTTTCCAGAGCCTGATCTTCACAACTGAAAATGTCCTCGAGGGGGGCACCAGAGCCATTCTTCATCTTTTCAATGCTGGGCTGGGGCAAACAGTTCTCCTGTTGCCATCGACTGACAAACAACAAGCTACAGGGGTGGTGGATCCATTCCCTGCCTTCTGTCTCTGGGGTGAAATGAGGGTGGTTCCCTACATCATTACGGGACTCCTAATTTGTCGACCAGAAAAGCTGCACTTCATGTGTGACTGTCCATGCTCCCCAGGGGGGATGCTGAGGGGGAGGAGGTGTTGCTGCCCTCACCTCGCAGTGAGTGTGTGTCTGTGTGCTGGCTGCCACCGGAATGCCAGGGCTGAATGCACGACAGAGCACAGCAGTGTTACAGGAACCTCTGTGCACACATCAGGGTCTGTTTACTGTGGCTTTGCATTGATATTTTTAGGTTACTGAAAGCTGCAGCCTTGTCAGACGTGCACATTCATCTGCAGAACGGGGGGTGAACTCGGTGACCCAGGAGGTCCTTTCAACTCCCATGTTCATCATTTATTCTGTATCACTTTATACAGCAAATGAAGAGCTGTAGCTCATCACCATTCGATTAAACACTTGCAAACAACACTGACTTTCACACCACCCTCAAAAACAAGATGTGTTTTATGAATTGAATCATCAGATATGGCACAGATGCAACAGAGGTTATGTGTTCCACAGTCTGTCTTTCAGGAGCATAAACCCCATTATTCAAAAGGAAAAGCACAGAGGTATCTAAGTGCCCTCAGCACTGAGCAGGATTAGAGTTAAGTCTTCTCACAAATTAAATAACCTAAAGGGCATTGTAGATTTTACCCAAGGTTTGCAGTAAACCTGAAATCAGCCAAACTGAGATTCTGTCAGATTGCTGCTTTGATCACAGAGGTATTAAAACCAAATCTCTGTCAAACAGGAGAGGAAAATACTGTTTTTTCTGGGCACCATTAGATTAGAAATTTACTCCAGAAATACTGACTTTTAAGACATGCCACAATGGTCTGGCAGACATAAGGCATAGCTTTTAAATAGCAAGAAGGAATTACAGCACTTGATTTTTTTTGTCACACTATCATTGTTAATCTGGGTTCAGAAACAAACACTGACTCATTTTGAATTCTGATAAAGGAGTTCTCATCTCTTTTTTTTTGGTGTTAATTTTACTCTACATGCATCCCATGAGTTATGTAATTATTCTGTGACTTAGGGGTGACTCTGCAAATCAGTTGAAGCCAAAATATTTACTAAAACTGCTTTACTCTGAAAAACAAAACAAAACGGTTAGTACAATATTTTTGTAATCTGTTACTAAATCCTCCAGAACACAAACATGTCCCTTAAAAACAGAATCACAGAAAGGTTTGGGTTGGAAGGGACCTTAAAGATCATCTAGTTCCAACCCCTACATATATATTCTGTGTATATACATATATACATACACTTACATAAATCCTGAACTTCCTTCAAGTCAGAATCTGTGAGTGGCTTTTTAGCTGAAGCACTTTTATTTTTAGGTATTTATCTACCAAATTATAGAATAGATTTAATTTTTATCTTGTGTAGGCATTTTGGATGTACTTAACAGACAGGAGTTGTTAGATCGTCTGTTTGTCCTCATATCTTATATTTTCTTAGTTGTCACTATAATGACCAAAGACAAGCTTTAAGTAGTGTGGCTTTAACTAGGAATCCATTTGTGAGGTTTAAATACAGCAACTGTTCCACCACATGACTTTACTCATGAGGAAAAAAAAAATACAATTGCAGATGAACTGCAGATCCAAGAGTGGAGTTTCTGGTGGAGTTCCTTGAAATCTCTGACAGAAATCAAGTCCTTCCTGGAGCTCTATTAGCCTTTAATTGTTGATTAAATAATGGAATTATTTACTACTTCTAATGTAGCAGGTCCAATTTTTGCCCACATCTACAGCTTACCAGGATTCAGTAGCAAAGTTCCATCCACTTTTTCTTGCCTTCATACCTGAATGCTCCCCAGTGAAGTCTCCCATCACAGAGCCCAGGCTGTTTGGCACGGGGGAAGGTTTTTCACCTGATGGTAAAAGCTCTATCTCTGGCATTACTTCTTTTTGTGAAGAGTAATAAGCAACCAGAAAGGTACCCCATGAGCTCAGGTCCGGTGCAGCAGAGAGCAACCAGCCAGACACGTGTTTGTTCAGAACTTTTCAAGTCTGGTTGATCTGGCTGTGAACAGAGACTGGGTTTTCCTGCAGTCATTGAAAAGGGAGGAAAAAGAGATTTGTGAGTAAGAAAATGGCCATGGAAAGCATAATGGGTAGGACACACAACCAAAACAAAGGCAGAAAAGCACATAACATTCCATGAAGGAAGCTATCCTATCTCCAAATGGTTCCAAGCACGGCCGTGCCTTGAGCTGACAGGTGCACCTTTCCCAAAATGTATGTTGAAACGAGACAGAACAGAAACAGAAAGAAAGGACCAAGAAGCAGAGCAGAGATGCAGGAATTCACCATTGCTGCTTAATGGGAAATAGCTCAGCCCAATGTACCTCTCCCATCAGTTCTAAATCTTTTCCCATTCAGTTGCAAAGCAAGAGCAGATCCCTGGTTCTCTGACTCCTAAATACAGTGTGAGATCCCAAACAGTGATGGGAATGACAAGAAAGAGAGCCAAAGCATGACAGCTCCTATAAAATTCCCTTCATAAAGCTTCATATTCACGAGATGCCAAGGCAGCAACTTGTTGGAAGAGCAAGAAATACACCCAAGGTGAGCTGTGCAAAGCCACGGGGAGCCACGACAGAGCTGAACAGAGGAGAAAAGGAGCGAGTGGGAGGGAAGAACTCTTTGAGACAAAAGGCAAACCTTTTAGCGTGGAGGAAACGTGGCTAGCTTTGCTCAGCTCCCAGCTCCCCCTTTCCCCGCAGGAGCCGAGGGTCCCGTGTGCGGGATGTGTGGATGGCGCTGCCATCTCGTGTCGCCTGCCAGAACTGCTCCCCGCTCACAGGGAGCTGCAGGCGATGGCACTGCATGTCCAGGCAGAACGGCCAGACCCCTTTACGTTTCTTACCATTTTTTATCCCCCACTATGGAGTCTCTTCCCTTCTCGTAGACCACAGTCAATCGTTATTTCCCGGAGCTGCCTTCCAAAGGGAGCTGCTCCAAACATTGAGCAGTTGGGTAATTAAAGAGCACAGGAATCTTAAGCTGGAAACGTGGTGCTTTCAGCACAAGTGTCATGTAGAACATAAAGCAGTTCTGACCTTCAGTGGTGGCCAGACTTGTAAAGAATAGGATTAATAGGCACCTTCGTGCTGGGCAGATCCTCCAGCCATGCTGTGTAAACTAATCTGCTAGGACAGATTTTAACTCATCTTTCAAAAAAAAAACCCCACAGCCAGTAATGGCAGAGACAACCATTCCTCTCACAATTTTCATGGGCACTCCTGTCTCTTGAAGCTCACGTGGACAGATTTTCTTCACACTTCTTCAGCCAGTCTTACACTGCCCAGTATGAGCAGCTCAACAGGACAGTGTTTGCGTTTTGTGTCAGGAGCTCCAGGATTTTGTAGTTACACGAACACTGTAGCCTGTTTTTGTGAACACAGCATTCTGCAGGCACCAAACTTAGTTCTCTTAATGTAACAACACAGAAACTAATTTAGTTTAAAAAATGTTCAAAAGCACCCTAACCTGAGGCTGCTCAGATGTATTTGCTTACACTTGATATGGACATTCAGGTGTGTGGACATTCATAGCTGTGTTTAGATTGACTCAGATATTAATTAGAAGAAATATCACAGAATTAGAGAATTGCTATGGTTGGAAAAGACTTCGAAGATCACCAAGTCCAACCATTCCCCAGCACTGCCAAGCCAACCAATAAATCATGCCTCCAAGTGCCACATCTACATGTCTTTTAAATCCCTCCAGGGATGGGGACTCCACCACTGCCCTGGGCAGCTGTGACAGTGCCTGACCACCCTTACAGTGAAGAAATTTTCCCTGATATCCAATCTAAATCTCCCCTGGTGCAACTTGAGGCTGTTTCCTCTCATTCTGTCCCTTGTCTCCACCCCCCCCAGCTCCCCCCTCCTGTCAGGGAGTTGGAGAGTGAGAAGGTCCCTCCCGAGCCTCCTTTTCTCCAGGCGGAGCCCCTCCAGCTCCCTCAGCTTCTCCTCATCAGACCTGTGCTCCAGACCCTTCCCCAGCTCTGTTCCCTTCTCTGGACACACTCCAGCCCCTCAAGGTCCTTATTGTCATGAAGGGCCCCAGAACTGCCCCTGGGATTTGAGGTGTGACCCCACCAGTGCCCAGCACAGGGGGACAGTCACTGCCCTGGGCCTGTGGCCGGTACAGCCCAGGTGCCCTTGGCCTTCCTGCCCACCTGGGCACACCTGAGCTCATACTTCCAACAGGAAATCATCCTATGAACTGAAGCTTAAAAATGAGGGTTACTGGAACCCAGGAGACTTGCATGAGACATTCTGAACCCACACACAAATGCATTCAGATATGTCAGGGAACACATTTTCCCCTCACATGTTCTCCTTGTTTTCTCATGCTGCTCCTTCCTTCTGTGGCCTCATGTTCTTTTTGCCTCCTCCCGCCCCCTGGCAGCTGATGAACGTGGTGGCTGATCCCTTTAAGATGGGGAAATGCACACTATGCAGTCTGTACCACCAGACTATGCTAAATTGCCAGCTGCTTTTTTGGAATTGAGTTTTTCCTAGGCTTTATGCCAAACAATCCGTGCCCATGGAAGATCCAGCTGCTTCAAGCTGCTCAAGAGTCCAGCCTCATCCATTGCTGCCATTTTTTCCTTCCTGCCCCTTTCATATTCTTGCATACCTTCCTGTATTTTTTAACTGCCTCGTGCAGATCACACCCTTTCACTGTACTTTCTTGTTTCCCCTTCTGCCACTTCCCTTTCTCCTCACCCCACAGGAACACATCCATTTTTCTATGAATAGATATTTGGCTTTTTTTGCTTTTTCCTTCTGCCTCCATGAAAGTAACATCCCTTCTGAAACACTGGTGACTGAAACACAGGACACTGGTGAAAACCGTCCTTCAGAGGAATGGCAGAAGCAGCAATGAGCATTTTGCTCCCTACAAATGGCACAGGAAAGGAAGAGGATTTATGTGGTGCCCCCTTGCCAGCAGGTGTTCTGCAGGGCTCTTAACAGAGTGGCTCTGCAGATATGACACAGCAGCAAAGAGAGTCTCATTTCACACCTCTGGGAAGAGCTGTCCAGAAGAGAATGAAGAGTCTAACCCAAGTCAGAGAAGGGATGAGAAAAGTTCATGGTAACAGTGGCTCTAAGGGGGATAAGCAACACAGGTGAGGAGAGAAAGGCCTGGATTCTTACCTTGCTTCCCACTAGCAGCTTCTGCAGCTGGATCACAAAAGCAGAACACAACCACCCTCTTTTGCTCTCATCCCTTCCCTGGGCTGCGATTCCAGTTCTGCTGTGGACTGTTGGTGGCTCAGAGGGATCGTGCACACCCCTGGGAGCCCAACTGCACCTTGTACTGAGGCACTGAAAGAGACTGCAGCCTCTGCACCACAGCTCATAGACGTGTTCTCAGCTATTCCACGCTCCTGTGTTCCAATGAAAGGCTGAACAAGCTTTTAGCAAGTATTTTCTTTGCACAAGGCAAACATTCAATCAGCAAAGATATACGTGTATTTTCCTATGTTACTTAAGGAAAAAAAACCCACCAGGGCTTTCATCCATGTAGCACAAAAAGTCACAGATGCAAACTTCTCCTCTTCCCTCCCTTTTCAGTATCAGAACTAAAAGCAGGAACTTAAGAAAACTACAAACCCTAAACACCACCAGCAGTGATGCAGTTAGGCACGGAGTTTCACTGGCAGCCTACAGGAAGGTGCAATTCAGAGACATCTAGAAGGTGCCACCATCACTGATGGACTGCCAGCAGCATGGCAGAAGGTGCCAGCACTGTGACCTGCCCCAGCACAGCCTGTAGGCCTTACCCAGGAAGGGGGTTTTGTTCCTGCAGCTCAAGAACAAATTACACAGTGGCCAAAAAATGGATTCATTCACACTCTCCTCGGTTTGCCCAGTTACCCCTCCTGTTATTCAGGGTAGAGCCTCTGGAGTCAGGAAAGTGTGAACACCAGCTTCTTGCCAGCAGCTGTGAAGCACAGCAAACCTCTGGCACAATATAAGAAATCTGTGAAGCCACTAGAGAGTGTCCAAAGGAGGCAATGAGGATGGGGAAGGGCCTTGATTTGAAGCCGTGTGAGGACACTGAGGGCACTTGGTGTGTTCAGCTGGAGGAGATTGAGGGGAGACCTCACTGCAGTTCCACCTTCCTGGGCAGGGGCAGAGGAGGGGCAGGACTGAGCTCTGCTCTGGGGGGACCAGGGACAGCACCCAGGGAATGGC
>JAWWLV010000024.1:21125400-21144938 GCA_035041135.1 Platyrinchus mystaceus
GTTGGACTGGATGATTCTTGTGGGTTCCTTCCAACTCAGCACATTCTGGGATTCTGTGATAGCAGGAAGCTGATGTTCCATTGCTGGATCAAATACTTCACTTTTTATCCCTTGGTTGAGCTCTGAGCTGCATTAACTTGAATTCCAGGGTAGAAGGCATAGAGGCAAATAAGCTAAGGAACATTTGAGATCAGTAGAAGCTGCCTGAATGTTTAGTCAATATAATTAGGAATAAGGATACAAACTGTCTTATTTAGGAACAGTCTCATCAATGGAAATTAAGGGGAAAATGTTTGTTATTAGGGAACTGCCAAGCTGAGTGCTTTCCCTAAATTTGAGGTAGCATGGACCCGAATGCTGGAAGACTGTTTACCCTAAAATTTCTGTATAAAACCACCATGAGTAAGGTTTCATGGAGAAGATATAAGAGAAATTATCTTTTTAGTGTCAAGCAATACAAAGCAGTCCATACTTAAATAAACTGTTGTCTTCTCTCCTTAAAATTAATTATGAATTATGAATCTGTTTGAAAACAGAAGTGATCCATTTCAAGAATGATTTGAAAATACTGTTACTGACAATAATGGATCGTACAAGTGCTACCAAGAATTTATTTTAAAAAGTTCTGTTCTTTTAATAATTTTTTTTCAGCTCTTATGATCTCTTTAAAACCATATATTAAATCATCTGTTTGGAATTTTTTCCTGCCTGTTAAAGTAAGTTAGCCTAGGACATTCACAACTCTAATGTCCACCTGCTGACATTTATTTTAAAAGTAACACCAGAGATACTTTAAATATATAAAGTTGTTCAAAATTCTTGCAACCTAAAGAGAATCAGGCAGGTACACGTTTGGCCTACACAGTGTCCTTCTAACACGACACTTGATTCAGTCAAAAGCCACAGTATTTGGGGGTTTTGCTCTGAAGGTCTGGACTCACTTCAGCCTCATCTGCACACAGCTAACTCAGGCTCTGCTCGTGTAGGTAGCCTTAATCAGCAAGTAGCACACTACAAACACTGTACTAGTTGAACTTCAGTATAGACTGGGTTTTAAGGAAATTTTAAATTTTCTCTCAGGTTTTCTCCAGCATAATCCCAAAAATCAGCTTTCATTGGAGTGCTCCCACTCGGTATATGAGTTTTGCCTCTGAAATACTCTTAACATCTGGAACCAGATCCAGCTTGTTTGTGGCCTTTTGTGGTTTTTGGAGGGTTTTTTTTTAACACAGTTACTGGACCTAAGACATTTTACAACCCTCTCATTTGATAATTATGACACCTGGCAGCTTAGTTGAGGAGCAGCATGTCCTGAAGTCACAGGGCTGGGCAAGGCAAGGGGCAGAGCAGGTCTCAGGTTATTTCTGGTGGAAATTTGCATTTGCATTCCACCCCCCCCTCCTTTCCTGGGAAAGGACTGCAATGCTTGTAGAAGAAAAGAAAGGACCAGGATGAAGTCATCTTATAAGTGGTTTTCCCAACAACCACTAATGAATGTTTGCTTGAAGCTTTTATAGATAAACACTAATAATAACACTCAAAAATAATAATATAATCAATGATATTAACTAGCTACTTTGCTTGGGTTTGAGCTCACAGAGGTGATCTTCACATTGTTTAATTGTCTTTTCTAAGTTCTTGGGTGGAAAAATACCTTTTCTTGGTCCTGCAGGGCAATCGACTCATCACAAGAATGTGAATATATTTTAGAAACTGTAACTCCTGTAAGTATTTGTGTAGCTGAGTTTTACCATCTTACCTACTGGGATCTCCAGAAAGCACCTGTGTCTTAATTTTCATTGACTTCATCCCACAGAACTGGGTACACGGGGACTTCCAGGTCTCCTCTCATCTTTAGGTGTCTCCGTACCTCCAGAAATCCGCCCTGTTCCTCCTCTGGGAAGTGCAGCTTGTTTTCAAGCCTCACTTGCAAGAAAGGCTGCTGCTGGATTCCTGACTCCACTGCAAGCACAAGTGTGACATTCACTGGCAGATTCCTTTCCTGGAGACTGACTCCAGCCACATCTGCAGCTGGAATGCAGCTGGTGACCCACCCTCCATCTCTGCACAGGCAATGCTCCCCCCAGGCACAGGGAGGGGAATTTTCTGCACAGAAAAGAGTCAAAGAAATTGATGTTTTAATTAATAGGCATTCACTAGACAGGCTTTTAATCTAAATATTCTCCTTTTGTTCTCTCATCTTCTTTCTTACTAAGGCATCCTTCAATCATGCTGTTTGACTATTTAACAGGCCTGCTCTCACTGCAGATGGATTTACACCATGTTTCTTCTCTAGATCATCCTGCAGGTAAAGCTCCTGTTTTAGAAAATGTAGAACTCTACAAGCAGGGCTCTGCTAGTTCACTGCACACCACTGAACAAGTGTTTTCAATGTCCAAGGAAAAACTGGCATCTTGCTCTCCAGGTATAAACTGAGTTGAGGAGCTGGTGTCATGCAGCTGGGCTGCCACCAGGTAGAGAAATCAGCAGAATGGTTCTGGGAACCCTACCTGGGGACAGAAGAGTCATTAAACTAGAGTATAAAACCAGATTTAATGTTTCTAGGGGCCAATATCGAGTTACTGATCTGGGAACATTTTTGTGTTGATGGGGCAAACCTCAGCCTTGCCCTCAGACTTGGGGCATTCTCCTTCAGGGGCTTTTTGTGAGTTTGTTGACTCTACTGGACAAACATCAACTTAATGCTTTTTCACAGAATCCCTGACTGGTTGGAACAGACCTTAAAGACCACTCATTCCTCCCCCCTGCCATGGGCAGAGACACCTTTCACTAGACCAGGGTGCTCAGGGCCCTTTCCAGGCTGGCCTGGAACACTGCCAGGCCAGGGAACACTTCCAGGGAAGTGTTCAAGACCAGGCTGGATGGAGCCCTTGGAACACATGAGTATTCTGGAGAGCATATGAGAAATTAAGATGTAATTTCAGGATGACTTGTCACCACTGCCACCAAAGCATTAAGTCCTATCCTTCTTTAACATGTACAAGTGTTTGCAGAGCTATTCAGTGACACACGTTAAACCAGCCTGATCCAGGCCAAAACTAATCCAGGAAGACCTCATGGAACAACAGGGGATGATTCTCCCTGAATATGAGCACAAAGAATTAATTTTCTAGTTCTGCAGCAAACTTCATGCAAAGTACCCAGTTTCTCCCATATAAAAATCTCTGTATATTTGGCCTCACACCGAAAATCACTTTGGCAGGCGACTCAAACCACAAAACCAAGAGGCAGAACACACAATTCCTTTTCTCTTTTATTGCTCCTGCCAATGTGACCACCTTTACGCAGGCACATTGCTCTCCTACATTAAACACTGTTTCATTAATCTGGAAGCAACTTTTTTTGCCCTCTACCCCCTCCTAAAGTTATCCAATTAACACACAGTTATCCTTTTAAGAAGTTCCCACCTTTTCTCTTTAACTTTTTGTTTTGTTTCTCAGATCTGTGTAAAGGTTACTTGGCAAGATTACATGCATATGACGTTAAATGGAGACCAACCCACCACTAAAAGGTAATGCACATAGAACATAATACAGTACTTTGACATCATTTCAAATAAATACCCACATACAAATGTAGTAATTTTAAATGCAACAATATTTCTTATGAACCAATACTGTAACATAAGATGGAAATATAAGTCCCCACATCTAGGAATAATAATGCTCTTTCCAGCAAACAGAAATCTCTTCCACGCCGTCAATATTGGTTCAATTTGTCTTTTTTTTCTTTTATCTTTTTGAGAGCGGGAGAACTCCCCCCCCCGCCTGCAGCAAAGTACCAATTGGATCATTCCCAGGAGCCTCAACAAGCCCAGCAGGGCTGGTTGATGCGCTTCCCAACTGTTTCTGTTTGCTGAAATCACACTGGGGTACAACATGCAGAGGAGATGTGGATGTGCTGTGCCCACACCCGCACGGCACCGCGAGGGCGCCGAGCGCGGCCGTCCAACACGAGTCCATCCGGTTCCCAACCTGGAGTCGGGGTCCTTCAGCTTTGTGGTTTTGTTTGTTTGTTTGTTTTCTCTATACCCCTGAATTTGCACGATGAAATATCATTGACTAACAGAATTTTTTACAATTCCTTGAATATATAATCTCTCTAAGCAAGAACTACCGTTAAAAATGTGCGAAAGGGGAGTTCGCTTTGCACTTATTGCTCCACATCTTTAACAAATTCCAAAACCAGCCATTTTCATTCCTCCTAAGTGACAGGACTTGGCCTAAAGCTACTCTAAGAGTCTCCCTTCAAATGATCAAAGGCACTACTGGCAATAATGAGTGACAGAAAGGCGCTGATAGATAACACCCTATCATTGACCACTTTAGAATTTTTCTTTCTAAATGTACCACAATTTGGCACAATAAAATGAAAAAGTAACAAAACAATTCCAATTTGGAATTTCACTGGTATAGTTGTATAAAATTCTGTTAATCAATAATACTTCAACTTCCTAAAACCCAGGAATTCTGGAATTTATAGGTAATACTACTTATTTAATATTTTTCAAGTGCCTATTACTGTTTTAACCAGAGCAAAGTCAAGTTTTCTTCTTGTTACATTGAACTATTCCTAAGAATAATAATACAATATGAAAAAAACCCCAGAATTTGAATACCCTGGATTTCTTAATGAACATGGCAGTTAAAAAAAATCAGTAATTTAAACATATAAAGCTTAACATTTTATAATAATAAAAAAAGATGCTGAAGCAACAGCACATAGTTTAGCAGAGCTCCTGTTTTTTGTTGAAACTCTTTTCTAATCACAATCTAGAGCCCCCCAAAAATCTCTGCCACATGCTGATATATAATTCATAAATCACAAGTTCCAAATTGGAGAGAGACTATGAGCACAAACCACTGCATTTATATAAACTCTTCTACATAAGGAATTAAAGAAGCTAAAGAAAAATATCAAAAGTGCACAGGTTTAACAATCAGGTAAAAAATGAGCATCTGCAATGAAATAAATTCCCCCATCCGACATTTCTAGGAGAGCACACACTAACACAGTGAGCGTTACATTTGAAGGAGGTTTCTTCAGCACTTGTAAGGTTTCTTACTGCAGCAGCACTTATAAGTAAAGCTTGGTTTTTTTCATAGCTTCAGGCAGAAAGGGAAGGGTTCAGGTAGTACATGGGAAAAGGTGTTTTCAAAAGTTAGGGTCAGGTCAGTGGTTTCCACTCTGCAATGGGACCACCACTTTGAACCAGAGTGAGGAAGGCTAAGAAATGCTGTTGCACTGTTGGAAAGGCCTTCTCCAGGGACTACTCTACAGCTGAAAAATGGAAAAATAAAATAGCATTAGGAAAAAAATCAAATAAAAAAAAATAATTAGTGTTTATTTCTCACTTAAAAGAACTGAAAACTTAAACCCATGTGCAGGTTAGTTGGCTGAGGGTCTGTTAGCTGGCTGGGGGAGCAGCAGCCAGGCCACCTTCCCAGCTGGGTGAACAAGGCTCTATGGGTTCAGCCTGGAAGCAACAGCTTTGCAGAAAGAAGGATTCTTACAAGTACTGAATAAAGCTTTGCTGTTCAAGCATGAGTTAACAGCCATGGGTGCACAGGAAATGTTTTCAGTGAAGCTTTAGGTTCTCCAGAAACATGCAGGTCAGTGTGTCATGCAGGCCTATGCAGAGAACCATCCAGAAGAGCCTGCTCGCAGAGGTAGGTGATGGCTTAAGGAATTTTCCGTGCTTTATCCCAACCCATTAAGACTGATGCGAAAGACTTAACACAGCAAATGAATGTCTCAAAAAAAAAAAGAAAACTTAATCAAGAATTAAAAGACTCAAGGATCAAGTCACTTTACACTGTCCCTCAGTTTTTCTTCTGACAGGACGAACCATAAGGGTGACAGACTCAAAGAGCAGTCAGGCTGGCTTTTGGGGGTTTTAAAAGATTCACAGAAATGACTGAAGGTGGAAAGGACCACTAAGATTATTGGGCTAATAGCAAAATTGTTCATACTTGGAACTGAAATAATGAGCCAAGCCTGACAGCAATAGTCACCTGTCTGGTAACACCAAAATCTTTACAGAAAATTCCAGATAATTTGAAAAAAAAAAAAAAACAACACCCTAACAATGCATTCAATTATGCAACCTAACAATGCATTCTCCAGTTTATCTTTTTGCCATTAGCATTTTGCAAAATAGAGACATGGAAGCAGTTAAAACTGTGTTAAAGCTCCCTACCACAGCAGAAGCAGAATTGTAGCTGCGTCTATCGGAGCAGAGAAGGTTAGCACTCAAACACCTGCTTTCACCAAGTATTTTTAAATTGTACTTAATGCAGGAATGAGAAGAATAAAGGCCTTTTGGAAGATTGTGCAGCAAAGAAGAGAAAAGCAGGATTGAAAATTGTAAAAGATGCCTCTTCTAAAATATCAAACCTGCTATTTAGCAATATTAAAGCTCAAATTCAGGAGAATTCAGTGTTTTCTAAAAAAAGTAATAACAGACACACAGGGCCTAGTTTCTAAACCCAGAATTGCAGTTTGCTTAAACTTCCCAAGCCGTGATGTTTGAGCAACATATTCGAATTGAATCACTTGGGTTTTTTTTTCCTTCTCTCCATATCAGTTAATGCAATCCTGGCTCTGGGCTGTGGCATTCCCACAGTTCCCAGCTTTGTAGCCAAGTTCCATTTGTTCAAAGTCTCACTGTATGAATTTAGAAGACTTCTTCCTCCTCCCCCCCCCATCCGCCCCTGAAATATCTGGGAAGCCAAAATCCCACGTGGTTTTCCCCTCAAGTGGGAAAACCAGCTGTGCTGTTTATTACCTTCTGTTCTCACTGGGGTATCTCCTGACTACGCAGAGGCAGCGTGGGAGCAAGGGCTGAGCAGCTACAGGGCGGGGGCAGAGGAGCAGAACCACAGCAGAGGGTTAGAATGGCTTCAGGGACCGCTTTTTAGTAACACTACAGGCATACAAAAGTATTTGAAACAGAGTACAAAATGAACAGGGCTTTACATTAAAATAAAGTCTGAGGCTAGGCACTTTGAAACTCCAGGTTAAACAAAGATCTGTGCCTTGCAGGGCGCTCCACAAATTTTCCACAGTTTTAGAAGCAACGTTGTCAATCTTTTTTTCTCTTATGTAGGCACCAATTATGAAGTACACTTTTAAACTATCAAACTTCTTGTAATTAAGTGGCTAAAAAGGCCCCTTAACAGTTCAATAGCAGACAAAGGTTTATTTGTTTTTGAAGATTAATATGGATACTAAGCTACTTCATAAATCATTATTAGCAGGATGATCTGGTTCAATTTCCCGTGCCTCTAATGTAGAGCCCTGTGAAACACATGCTTGCATATGGAATGCAATATCTTCTGTGTACTTTAAAAAAAAAATGATCAGAGCTCTGAAATGCTACCTATTTAGGTTAATACTGAAAGCTGTTTGTGACCAACAATGCTAGACCATAGTCGCATCAATTCTACACATACATGTTGTGTGGCTACAATGATACCTCAAACAGGTTCTTTCCAAAGTGTTATGCTTGCAAAGAGCAACATGAAACCACAAAGGTCCTTTCAAGACATAATTTCTTCAAGTGGAACTGTGTACCAGGTAGGATCCCAAATCTTAAACATTTTAAGTTTTATATCAGATGGGGAAAATATTGCATATTTTTAATATAAATGTGCAAGTTTCTTCTGGTTATCCCTCTGAAGAGAGGGAAACAGGGCGTAAATAATGTACCCTACCAAGTGTTTTTCTAGCTTTTATAGCCTATAAAAGCTTTAGGACTTTGGTCAGTGGTGATACAACAGCAAGTTGTATCAACATCTGCCACAACAGGCAAATTGTTTGATTCCAGTCTCCAAATGCTCTCTAATTTTGTTGTTTGCTTTTCACCATTTCATAAGCCACAATAACAAGGAAGGTTTTCTGTTTGTTTCTGCCTGTGAAAGCATTTACTGAAGCATGCTGCAACCCTGGAGAAAGGATCACATTTGTGCTATAAAAACTACAATCAGTAACACCAGATGTACTCTATCAGGTGTACTCTTAACACTTACCATAAACAGCAAAACCCAGACATGTTAATTGTGGAAAAAGCTAATTCCTTTACACTATTAACTTGTTAATAGCATCCCCATACTTATGCATTAGTTACAGTTAAGAACACCATAATACAATCTGTATTACCTGGTTCCACAACATACTAGTACAAGTCAACTCACTGCGACATTAGATAGTGGGGATTTACGCTGACAGTTACAGCATAAAATAAGATGCAGAATATGATTTTTTTTTTCCCTAGACACCTGTCCTAGTCACAATAGATTTTATATTTCTCACTACAGAACACCTGGTTGTTGAGGACAGACCCTTCAGACCTGTCTCCGCAGGACCGGATGTGACTTACGCTGGGGTTACTGCCCTTGGCTTTGGAGGCAGACTTTGTGCGCACCCTTTTGGACTGCTCGTGGTCCAGCTCCAGGTGTTCCAGGCGCTGCGTCAAGGCCAGTTTCTGCTGGATGGCCATCCGGAGCAGGGAGTTCAGAGTCTTCTTCTCATCCTCGGCCGCTGCGAGTTGCCGCTGCATTTCATCCAGCTGTGTGACGTACTCGTCACATCTGCAACGAGACACATGAGCCTTTAGCAGTCTGTGAGCCACGAGCCCCTGGTGTCCGGCCTGCACCGGCACTGCAGCCACTTGCACACACACCCTGAAATGGCAACTCCACCAAACCTGTAGGAAAACACGTTTTCATTAGGGTTCTTAAAACCCCACGCTCAGCACTCAGTGTGCTTTCAAGACAGAGTATAATTAACAGCCTCCTTGGAGAGTGGAATTGTGGAGCCTGATGTGTCTGAAGGGCAGTGAGATGTCCTCTCACAGCGAGTACAACCCACGCAGTCACGTTACTGTTGTCTCTGCTTACGGAGATCACAGTGGTTCTAAGCTTCAGGATGTAAAGGGTCTGAAGGGAGCAGCAGGAGTGCTGTGAAATGGCCAGTGCTAAAATGGCCACTAACACCAGCTGAGCACCTGAACTTTGCCATTCCTTACTTTACACAGAGTCCAAACGACAGATCTCCAGTGGCGACTGAACAGCAACTGTTAAAAACAAGCATCTTTCAGAATTCTACTTTAACCTACTCTGATTCCTAATGTAAGAATTCTGTAAATAGTGGATGTTTTCTCAATAACAAGTGGTCTTTATATAATTGTTTTCACCACTGAAATCTATTTTAAAACAATTAAAGGAACTGAGTGTTACTGGGAAGGCTGTGGTGAAGCTGTATGAACGCCTCAAGCTGTTCTATCTACAGTCATTGTCACTGAGCCTGGAAGCTGCTTAACTTGCACCACGAACGACTTAAAAAATTAATGTCTTTACATGTAGATGCACATTTACTGCACAGAGGCAGTTATGCATATGGGTAGAGAAATAAATATTCATAGGGACCAGCTGGAATTTACAATGGTCCTTTACAACTTCTTCATAAAACCAAAAGTATCAGTGGAGAAGTTCCTTTTAATATTGAAATAGAAGAGCCTCTGACTTTAAGGGATATTTATCATCATTAAGTAACATAAAGCAGACTGGAAAAAAAAACCATCACAAAACTGCATTGATATGCAGATTCATCAGCTGTGCTCATACTATCAAGCCTCAAATTCTGCTCTCCCTGACTAAATAGCAGGATTAGGCCTATATTCCTAATTATATTTGCTTAGGAAGAGAAAAAGGAAAAAGAAAAAAAACCCTAGAATTTTATTTTTGAATACATATGGAGATTAACCAATAGCCTAGAAATACCCATATAAAACTGCATGAACTATAACTGTGCTGCAACTTCAGAGACCAAGAGGTTTTGATGAGTTTGGGACCCCTATATGCATGGGAATCTGTCCCCTCACATCTCTGGGCACCCTGCTCTGGAGTTCTCACAGCCTCTCCCACATTGTGCAGCCCAGAGGAAAACCAGCACGTGAGAGGTTTTTCTTTTTTAAGAAAATGAACCCAGGAACCCTGAACTTGCTGAAAGCCCAGCACCTGCCAGATGGACCTGCCAGGGCGCAACCAACCCCTCCACCCCAGGCAGCAGAACCAGACTCGGGGCCAGATCTGGTCCCATATACCCATTTAAGCTCTAGAGAGGAACACAGAAATAGCCCTGGGAAGTCTAAAAAGGGCATAACAGTCCTCCCCTCTAAGGGAGGGCAACACCATCTCCAGAAAGAGGGCATGGCCCCAAAACTGAACAGCTCACAGCATCTGGTGACCCTGTGCCGTGCTGCTGCAGGGGATTACAGGTGTTTTCTTCCCTTGGGAGTGGGAATGAGGCACAGGCTAAAGATTCTTGGGAGGCCTGAGGGCTGTGAGGTTTCCCTCCAACTTTCAAACACACTAATGACATCTGAGGTGAAAAGCCAAGTCTGCTTATATCAGAAGTGAGCTTTTTTTGCCCACACTTCAAATCTGGTTCCTTCCAAGCACCACTGCTGCAAACCAGTGGAATATCCAGACAGTGTTACCAATTCCTTGAGGAATGGAATGAGATTGCTGTAGGAAAATATAATCTGGTACTACAGTGGGCTGTGCCTGCTCCCCTTATTTCAAGCTCACTATTACCCTCCCAAAAGATCTGGGCAAGGTGAAATTATCAGGAGGTTTTTCCTCCCCTTTTCCAGCTTCTTTCTTATGAATCAAAACATATCCACTTTTTTTTGCACAGATGGGGAAGTTAACAGAGCCCTCAAATGTTCAGCTCAATGAAGCAGTGTCAGGATTGCTCCTGTCTATTGATTTGATTTGCACCAGAGAGGTGCTAATCCAAGCCAGCCATGGCAAGGGGGGCAGATCTCTTTCCCCCACCCCATTTAGAACAAGAGATGATGAAGAGATAACAAACCCATGGCAGTAGAGCGGAGCAGGGACTATCCACATGGTCTTGCTCATGTTCTGATATCACTCCTGCCTCTTGATCAAGCACAGCCAGTTGTGCCAAAGCCAGTGGCTGACTGGTGACACAGACAGATGCCTGACAGAGTCTAGAAGGCAATGAAGTCTTTCCTATGTGAGCCAAGCTATAATTAAAGCCAGGATTTTGACTCCAAGAGATTATTGTAGCAAGTCATTATCTCATCAAGCTTCCTGACAGCACAAACATTTACAACATCAAATGACTGTGCCTAGAAATTACAAGGAATTCACTATTTCAAATAGCTAAATTAGCTTTATTTTTTTCCCCTTTGTTTTCCGTAAAATTATATTCCGGGAGTTTTTACTTCCTTTCCAACCCAAGGTGTTATCAGTAGCAGCTGCAGTTTTTTACTGTACCTGAGCAACTCTTCTCACCTATATAGGAGGGGACTGGGGAGAGGCAGGAGTGTTAACTACTTTGCCTACACACTGCCCTGTATCCTGAACCTGGTTTCCTGATCTTTAAGCCAAAAGGAATCATACAGTCTCACAACCCAAACCTTGTCCTGGAGCAAGCTGGGCCGTCCAGGGTCAGAGAACACCCCTGTGCAAAGCACAGCAATTATTCACTGGGACAAAGGGTAGAAAAGTTCCCTAAAAGTGGCTGTAGAAGCTGCATGCAGAGGTGGACTGGGAGCTGCCCCACTTCCTTCCTTCCTTCCTGCTGCTTGCTGACTCCCAATTTAATTTTCCTAACACCCCCCATCCCCAAACCCCAACAATGTAGCCTCCCTAAGCATCTAAGACAGCACAGCCTCTGGCACTGCTTTAGCTGGCAGCAGCAGCTCTGGCAGCACATCTTTGTGCTCTGTGTGTGTATATTTTCACTGCTTTGCAGACAGAACAATAAAAGCTCCTTCCCTTTTACAATTTCATGTGCCACCTGCTAAGCTACTTCCCTGCTGTACATCCAATAAATCCAGAATAGAAGATGTCTTTAAGAACACCTTTGAAAGAAAATAATTAAGCTTTCATGCTTTTAGGAAGGATACGAAATTAGCATAAGCCTGCTGTACTTTCACACATTCACAGCTGTAAGTGGACAGTGAACACAAGGCTTTGATGTTGCCCATTTTCTTCTGTTGTTGGCAATTAACAACAACAATAATAAAAAAAGAAGCTTAAGGAAACTTCAACTAGATCTTTAAAACCACCATCAGCTAAAACAAGTATCTACAAAGAGGAAATAAATATCCTAAGTGTTAAATACAACGATGAGAAATTAAATACTCTAAAACACTCTCTGAAGCCAAATTATTGAAAAACCTAACAATGGCTTATGGCATTTTCCAAAGGTGCACACCAGTGCTTCCCACAAACACCAGCTATGCCTTATTCTACAGACCAGTTTATGGAAGCTTTAACATGTACTAGTTTTAATACCATTTATAGCTAAATTCACCAGTAAATCAAGGTCTGTTTCAGGGGAAAAAAAAAAAAAAAAGTGATGTAACCAAATGCACCTGGGCATAATCATACTTTTCCCTCTTCCCTGCAATCAATGAGAACCATGTGACAACTTCCAAGGAAGCAAGACAGGTGTGGCTGAAGAAGGAATTAGAGAGAAGCATCAACTTCTTCCACCTTGAAACATCAGACTGTCAACTCACATAAGAAATTCAAACATGGAGGATTAACATCACAATTTCTCAGCTTTATTAAAAACTGGGAAATGTATTAGCAAAGACACAGTCAAAATGAGATGTAAATGAGCACTGACTGCATTCGGCTGTAAGAGATCAGCCACATGCTGTTTCTCTTTATATTAGAAATTAATATTAAAGGCTGATTTTTAACACCTTCCCCCCACCTTCCCCTTAACCCAACCCCTGGTGAAAACCAGCTCATCTGCAGAGAAAGAGGTAATCTGTGTTCCCAGAGGAACACAGGGAAGAGGGTTACGGCAGCAATAAAGCGACAGAAGCTCCTTTCACAAGGTCTCTTCTGCTCTGCCTTGTGTGGCATATGTGGTGTACCAGAGATGGGCTCCTCAGCACCCAGGGGAGATTTGAAGCCAGCCTGTGCACCATTTGGATGTTTAAGTGGAAGAACAGAAGGTTGTTACTAGGGACTGACAGCAGAAGACAGACCTGTCTTCAGAAACCAGATCATTTCTATGATCCCACACAATCTGCCCGAGCCGGTCTCCTCTGGAGGAAGTGGCAGAAGCTCAAGCACATCTGTGAGAGCACCTCCAAGTCTCTGTAAACACCTGTGTTATCTCTACACAGAAATTCTACTTCTCAGAACACACAGAGAATTAACAAGAAAAGGAATAATATATGGTTTCCCACACTAATATTCTCCAGGCCTTGGTATTCCTAGGTGCAGTGTCACTTGAGTGAATCTACTTCTGCTAAATCCTTTCCTCACAACATCCCAGATTCAGGCAGTTTAAAGTTACAGATAAGCAACTTCAAGGCAATATGTATGGAAACCTTTAGCCAATTGTAAATTTGTGATTACTTCCTCAATACCTTGTACCAAAAAAACTCACCTGAGCTGTATTATTTGAAATAAATAAAACCTGTGGCCTTCATTTGCGTAATTTACTGTGATTTTCACTATGAATGGAAATGGTTTACATCCAGCTATAGTTTTCTAGAACCTTCATATCAGCCATGTGTAATCAAAGTCTGTTAGTAAAAGCTAACAAAGGAAGTAATCAGACCACAAATCTCTCCTGTAGTTTGAAACATATGGAAAGAATTACCTTCTGTACCGAGAAGAGCAACCAGCCCCTCAGTGCAGGACACTACAGCTCTTCCCAATTTCCACCAATAAAAACTCTCAAGGAGAGATGATAAACTTCTATAGCAAAGTTGCTCCTCCTAGAATTCAAAAGAAAATGCCTTTCTTTTTTATATTTAAAGGTTATAAGTAACAGTCCTATGCCACTAGATTAGAAGTGTAAAGCTATCACACAGGCAGAACATTTTTCCCAGTTCTTCACTGAAGGAGTGGCAGGGGGTAGAGGATCTAATCCCAAACTCTTCATCTCTCTCCACCCCACCCAAGCCATGCATGTGCTTTGCTTTTTACAGCCTACCAGCACTGACACTTCCTAGGAATTGCCAAACAAAACCAGGACTTGCCAATCTAAAGCACCAGGGAGACAAGTAACTGCTGCTGCAATGATGTCCCATATTTTACAGTAACTCACTTTTCACTTTGGTTAAAACCAAAAGGGCAGACAGGTGCCCAACAAGAGCTGGCACAGTCTTTACTCTGAGGAGTTCTCTGCACCACCCTTATTTCACAGGAGAATGTTTAGGAGACTGGGTCACTCTCCTCAACAGCAGTGACCAAGCAGAGTACCAGGCACAGGGGAATGTGGTGTGGACACAGCCACTCCAACAAACCCCCGGGAGAAGAGTGCTGCAACCCCAGTCCAAGGTCTATCTACAAAGGGCACGTCCACCAAGACTAAGTCTCAACATAGCCAAGCATTTCTTGTATTTTCATTGCCAGACACAGAGTCTAGAGCAGGCACGAGTGCTGTGCACATGACTATGTGCATCACATCCCTTGTGGGTTTTGTAGCATGCCTGCAGGACACTGAATGCCTCTGTCCTGCCTGGATGTCTCCTTGCTTTCACGTGGGTGCAAGCAGCCCAGACCTTCTTTGTCTCCAGACATCATTCATCACTTCTAGATCTAGCACCAGAAATAGGAGGCAAATGCTGTTACTCCCATCTGGGAATCCCATTCTGGAAATTTTTAAAGTCACATTTTCTGTGTCTGGCTTCTCTGACCATTTATCCTATGGGATATTTTTAGAAAAGTTGAATACTTTACCATGTGGAGTTCACTGCAAAGACCCTTTAGCTGTAACTCTCAATCCTGTTCTCCACATGAATTTCAACTCCTCTATATTCTGTAGGCCTTTGATGTCCACAAACACAAGAATATTTTCCCAAATGCTTTGAATACTTGGAAAACTGACAAGAGTGTGATTCCAGGCTAATGTATGTATTCATCTGAAACACCTTTCCTCTACTAGAGAACGACAAGCTAGCTGCTAGTTTCATATGTTGTAATCATGATTTTGTTTCTCTATCAAAAGCACTCTCTTGTCATTTTAATCGCTTGTTACATGCTCTCAGTTTTTCCAGTATGTTCTGACAGTTGCCACTTGTCCCCTTGCTGACTCGTTGCAGTTTGTCTCTCCCCTTATTTACTGTTTATGAAACACTGGAACATGGGGATAGCCATTAATTACATCTGGGCACACTTGTTTTCTGCTTTCCAAAGCCTTCTGCTCTGCTAGAAGGCTCTTATTTTACTTTAGAATAAAATTCTTTATTTCTTTATTTTAGAAGAATGAGAAATGTCTTGTTCTCTTACTTCCATTGCTTATTCTCAGGCTCTGGAAAAGAACCAGAGACCACATGAACAGCAAAGCTGAGAAGCCTGTGCCTTTCACCAGGGGAGTGAAGTTGTATCCTAAGTCTCATCTCAGAGCCAGTGCAAGTCTTGTCAGGGTTTATTAGGACAAGTGCAACTTCATATCAACGTAATTGTTTGGTGCCTGACCCTCAGCAAACAGCTGGGCTGTTTTTAGCCTCCTTTACTTCATCCTGCATTGGCTGTAACCTGTCACACACGAGGTCCTTCTAGAGAGAAGTGATTTTGGTATCCTCTATGAGTGCATGTAGGACTGAGCGTGCAAGGTAAAGAGACAAGAAACTTGCAGGCTATATCAAAAGACAGAAAACGAGCAAGAAAACAAGGGGGAAGAGAAAGGTGAAACCCCATGTTGCACTTGCACTGTGTATGGTTTCTGCCATTTTCTATATTTAGTAGAATTTTTGGAAGGATGCTTACTCAAATTCTAGCAAATTAAACTCAAGGAAAACACTAGCATAACAAAATAAAATAACCTTTGCTTTTTAAAATGCAAATTTATGCTCAAACTGCCTCCTTGCTTAATCCATGACAAGTTTTCCCAGTGCATTCTTTCCTTGGCTGTGAAGGGATGATGGCCATGGTGGCCTCCTGCTCTGCATCTAATCATCCTCCAAGGACCTTAACCTGAATTGGTGGTGATGAATCTGTGGAGCTGTGCTTCATTAGCACTGGCAGTGCACTCTGGAAATTGCAGCTTCAGAGGTGTTCTCCAAACAACTAGCAGAAACCTACACTTTTCTTCCTCTCTCCTTCCCCACTGAAAAGTTATACAAAACAAACCTCATGCTGAAATTCCAAGTCAGATTTTTTTCTCATCTGTTTTGCCTCAGTATTTTTTCCCCTGTAATCAATTTTAAGATATCTGAGGTCAGATTTGCCTGTAAGGTTGAAGAACAAATTGCTTACAGGCAACACAGAAACATATCTTGACCTACAAGACATAGAAATCATCCTTCTCTCCTACCCTAAATCTTAGAAAACTGGATATATTCCCTTCAAGTTCCCTCAAAACACTTGGGAGCAGCTCTTTGTCTAGCAAAGAAAAGAATCAGTCTTTCTTCTGACAATATTTTAAAGGAGGATGAATTAATTTATGTCAAATTTGCCACTAACCCTCCTGCTCACATTTAAGTAAGAATATATATCCTCCTGTGTTAAAAAAAAGATCTTTGAGTTTCCTTAGCCTACTAAATGGCACTTTAAAAAAAAATAACAATGCAAAACCTACCATCAAATACATTTTGAAGGTCAAATATTTTTGCCAGGAAAAACAAGCACCAGTTCCTGGCTGTCTGCTCACTCTGAAGTGACATGAATACCCCCAAACCCTGCTCTGGGACCCCCTGTTCACACTCACTGCTTTACCCCTACCTGGTGCTGGTGGTCATTGCAGGGCATTGGTCATAGTAAACACCTTGAAAGTAGCCTCTTGCTTCATATACACTTGCACAAAGACCCAAGTGAAGTGAGTTATCTGCAAATATGTGTTCTTTGTACATAACTCATATCTTGCCTTATTCCTCTGTATGAGAACTTCATCTTAGGCACACAGTGCTGTCTAGGGTGCTGCAACAGTCCCTCAGTGCTGAGAGCTGTTAATCTGTGCTGTGCAAGCCTCCCCTTGTCTCCAGCAGAGGTCTTATTGTATTTCCATTACTTTTTAAAAATAGCTGGTAGCATTGTCAAATTAGTGGGATTAACCTACTTTAAAAAAGAAATTAGGTCAGTTACTATATTCATGCCCAGCCTCCAACTCTCATGTATTGTTACAGCTCTCTTGCATCCTACAAAATGGGAGTTTTCCTGTGGGAAATACATATTTTCTTTGTTTCATACTCGAATACAACACCAAAGCAAAAGTGGAGGGGTAATGGCTCCATCACTTCTTATCAGTCTCTGCTGGTACAAACCTCTTGGCTGTTAAGAGATGCTCCTTTAGGAGGCTGCTTCTGACAGTGAAGACAAATTAGGCTGTTACATTCCTCTGATATTTGAAACACACCTAAAAATCACACTCCAAAACAGTTTTTGAGCTTATCTCCATTAAAGCACCTGGGAACACCCCTTCCAAACCCACATCAACTGACTTGGATAAAACAGCCACTGAGAGGAATGCACTTGGCCAACCACCAAGCTACTCATGCTTCCTGTCCAGGGATCAGAAGGGGAAGGGGTGACAACACCTTACAGTACCAGGTCATAAATTCAGAAATTGCAATTGTTCATTTAGGCAGGAGAATCTGTTGTGCATCTCCAAACAGAGCTCACTCCTCCTCTATTCACCCAGGACTCCCTGTGAGAGCACATCAGGACACAGCTCCTGAGTCTGTTCCTTTCACAAAAACTCCTATTCTGCCTCCAATTTCCCCATGCCAAGGAATCCTTGTTACTGTCTTCCCAGTAAAAGGGCAAGACTGACTTCTAGGATAATACACCAAGAGAAAGGCAGAGGGAGAATTACCCCTCTGGCACTTCTCTGAGAATTCTTCCTCTCCAAACCAGTTCACGACCACCCTCTCATACTGAGGCAGGAAAATCAACATACTGCACTTTGGTGGAAGTTAGCCAGCTGGCCATCTGCATCTAGGAAAAATAACTCGAAGTTAACTGTATGCTTTTTCTTTTTCCTCACAGCTTCAAGCTGATCTACAGCTAACAAAGAGATTGCCATTTCTGCATATTAATTACACTCCAGAAAAGGAGAGAGAGAAGGGAAATAAAGTAGGACAAATCCAGACTGTACAGGCCATTCCTTTCCCTGGCACAGTTCAACCTTTAGCATTCCTTGGTATCCATTTCACTTTCCATGATTACTACATGCATAGATACTGCTGAGAAAGGCAGAATCACAAGGAAACCAAAGATTACTCATGCAACATGAGAGCTTCCTGTAGAAGCACCCCCAAAAGAGACTGTACAGCAAAGTCTCAGAAATCCTCATCTGCATCCTCATGATTCCTTACCATGGTGCTCCTTAGCAGACGACAGAGAAAACCTTTTGTGGCTTTTTGTTTTGTTTAGTTTTTTCAAAGTGTCCAGAGAGGACAGAGAAGGAACCAGCACAGAGCACATACAGACTCCCCCATCCCTGTGGCTTAGCTTAAAAGCAGGTGTGTAGGTTACATTGACCAGCATCCTAAGGCAATGCCTGGAATGCACTTAGGGATGTGTAGCAAATCAACACTGCCAGGGGTGTGCCTGCGAATCCCACTGAGGTGAAACTGCGCATTTTTAGATAAAGGTTTCTCTTTTCCTGTTTCCCAGGACTATCTCTGCACAGGAGCAAACTGAATGCTCCTGAGCTGTGAAGCAGACCCAGAATGTGGAACATGGTATTGCCTCAACACTCCCCAAAAGAATTCTGTATGCAAGAAGAAGGAATCAATGACAGCAGCATGCACAGCAAACCAGCATTTATCACTGCTACAGCACATGGCATGTTATGTGCTGTGTAATGTGCCATCACGTGGCACGTGCAGCCCAACAAGGGAATCAGGCCCAGCTGAAATGGATTTGCGAAAGGAAGGTCCTGCTTGACCAACCTGATCTCCTTCTATGACACACTGACCCACTTAGTAGATGAGGAAAAGGCTGTGAATGTGTCTATCTAGACTTCAGTAAAGTGTTTGGCACCATCTCCCAAGGCATCCTCCCAGAAAAACTGGCTGCTTGTGGCTTGAATGGGTGGACTCTTCGATGGGTAAAAAACTGTGTGATGGCCGGGCCCAGACAGCTGTGGGGAACAGAGCTAAATCCAGCTGGGGTGGGTCACTAGTGCTGTTCCCCAGGGCTCACTTCTGGGGCTGGTCCTGTTTAACATCTTTTTTGATGATCCGGACGTGGGCATTGCGTGCACCTCCAGTAAATCTGCAGACAACACCAAGTTGGGGGGGAGGGTTGACCTGCTGGAGGGCAGGAGGGCTCTGCAGAGGGACCTGGACAGACTCGATCAATGGGCTGAGGACAACGGCATGAGGTTCGACAAGGCCAAGGGCCGGGTCCTGCACTGGGGGCAGCTGGTTGGCAGTGGCTGCATATGAGCCAGCAGTGCCCAGGTGCCCAAGAAGGCCTATGGCATCATGGCCTGGATCAAGAATAGCATAGCCAGTGGGACTAGGGAAGTGATCATCCCCCTGTACGTGGCACTGGTTTGGCTGC
>JAWWLV010000024.1:21159771-21181678 GCA_035041135.1 Platyrinchus mystaceus
CGGTTTGTATCCGAGAGGCGCCCCCTGGAGGCGGGTGGAGAACGAGGCGCGCATTAAGTCACTGCGGCAGGGAGGGGCGCGGGCCGGGTTCGGCAGCTTCGGGGGCCGGTTCTGGCCCACGGGCCGTAGTTTGGGGACCCCTGATCTAAATTAAGGACACCTATGATACCACTTTATATGTAACAGAGGCTTATGAAACATTTTGCTTACATTTAGACTATGAAAGAGGTGTTTCTTTCTAGAAAAATCCCTGGAATAAAGGAAAATACTCTAATACTAAAGAGTATCATATGGAAGCTGGTTAGGAAAAAAAAAAAAGAAATTTTCCCTGTACAGGCATAGCATTCCTGGTGGAGCACAGCAGGAGTGAAGAACATGCCTGGCAGCTCCAAAGGATGAGAGGTACTTGGTACAAATCAGGAAGTGACATCCATCCCCAGTACAACTCACAGCAACACCCACTTGCCCTCTGCTGCCTGGGGCAGTCACAAACACCAAGCACTCATCAGCTAAGAGAAACCACACAACTGCTGGATGCAGTGAGCTCTGTCCTGTGATCCTGGATAAAAACCATCATCTTAACTCTCCATCTGAGCAGGATCTGCTAATGGCACAGTTCTATCAGCCTTTGCTCACACCAACAGCCAACTTCAGCCAGGGTCACCTTCTGTTTGGCTGAAGGACCAGTGGCAAACACCATCGCTGCCCAACTGGCATCATTCAGCATTCCTAATCCAGAGTTCTTTTTTTTCTAATCCAACAGCAATGTTTTCTACTAACTCTTCACACACAACACCCCAACTTGCACACTGTTGGACTGTGCAAACTGCAATGTCTCCGATGCAAACTATTTTAAAGCAGTTGCTGTGTATAACTTACATTACGCTGGAGGCAGAACCCCCACTGAGGGTAAAACATCAAGTGAGAAGGGGCAGAAAGCACAGGGAGATCAGTGTGGGTGTAACCCCAGCACTGCTGTTCCAGAGCCTGCAGTTCTGTTCTCCAACAGACAAACTGCAGGTTGTAACAGGAGCAGGATCTACACTTTCCTTCAGCAGCCTTGTTTACCACTCAGCATGACAGACTGTAATAACTTTCTGATGACTTAATACAATTACTTCACATGTACTATGACTAAATGCTGCAAGTTCCTTCCCTTTTCACAGCTGTACTTCAGGCAGGGTATTACATCCAGCCTGTATTCTACAGAAACAAGAAGATATGGGGACACAGCAATTGGATCTTCATCAAATAACGACTAAACGTTGTTTCCAGAAATTTCCTTTGCCTCTTGACTGTTATCTTACAGCTACAAGAGGTTTGAAAAGCCCAAACCTCCACAGGATCAGTTGTGCTGAAAATATTTAAGCCACAGCATCCCCTTCCTTGCAGGAAGCAGCCAAGCTCTCCAGAATACAGCACAGTGAAGCTGCATACCAAGAATTAGTAAGATACTAGTTTATCCACTCACAAAGTGCACAGTTTGTGCCTGTTATGTGCCCCCCAAACAAACAAACAAACAAACAAACAAACAAACAGTCTTTGTTCATAGAATGGATTATCTTCCTAAGAACAGTTTTGATTAATCACATTAAAATTACAGTGTATAAAACCTGCAGCAGCAGAAATAGAAGAGTCCCTTTGCCATGAGAAAGGCCATGGTCATTGATCCCACACTGGCTTTTCCTGCCACGAGAGCTTTTGCTCCTCTGAACTCAAATGCCTGAGACATTGGGAACATCAAACAGCCCTGCTGAAATAACCATGAGAACACATGCTGCCATCATTAAGACACAAAAAGGGCAAGTTCCAGATTTTCTTACAACAGCAGGAGTGGTGGCATTCTGTTGCTGGAAGCAGTTGCCAGTGCCTGTGCTGACATGGCCATCTATATATTGCTAGTTAGCCCTAAGTTGTCCCAACAAACACTGCTCCTGGACCTGCTCACCATTTTCACAGGGGCCACACGACTTTAACACCATGAACCTCCTCAGACATTCTCAAAATCCAGATCTAAACCAGTTACTTATGAGGTTGCAATCAGTTGTCTTTTCAATCTCCACATCAATTGAGGGTCAGAATAATGCAGATAAGAAAAACCAAGGTCATCTCTCCAGCTCCTTGACCTGAGTTACCCCACGCAGCAGTTTGGATTCCGTGATTTGGTTCAGTATTTCCCTTCACTTCTGGCTACATTAGGAACAGCTCAGAGCAGTCAGTCTGACACAGGTCCAGGAAAATGCCAATTCCTCTGGGCTGTTCCCATCTGCTCAATGTGAGAGCAGCGGACATCTCCCTCTGAGCAATCAAATGCTAACAAGTAGCAGGAGTTTATGTGTAGCTCCACTGGCTAATGAAAAAAAGGGAGATAATTCTAAGCAGTGTCAATTAAAAAATCTGGACCCCCTCCATCTGCAGATGATCCAGTGGGCATTTATGGGGAGCTATGAAGGGAGACTTGATCTGTTACCAACCCAAATTTATTTCACCTAAAAAAAACAAAAAAAGAGGCTAAAGAGCAGTATCAGTAAAGTAAATCAAAACCAAACTTGAAAACCAGACCATAAGGTAAAAAAGAGTGGATTTTGAGAGTCACAAGGACAGCAACTGCAGAGAATTGCTATTTGTGACACTACAGGCAGATCCCCGGGCTGGCTCTCTGTCCTTCTGCCCTAGAGGTATTTTGTCACCAGCAACAATTCTTAAAACTTTCCAAATGTTACCTGAAAATAAATCTCAGGGGCAGCTCTGAACTAGTCCATCTGCACAGCACTACAAAACGAAACAAAGGACGGATTTTGCCAAGCATAGCACAGCTCTGAGGCACACTGTGGTACGTGCTCTTTCCTATTTTCAAAAAATGCCAATCTGACCCCTTCTTGGATGGATTGCAAAGGGTCACCTCGAGTGGCAGCAGTGCCAAGCACAGGAGAAACAAAGCAACATTCTGCTTCTGCATCCTAAAATCCCACTGCCAGCAGAGAGGGAGTTTTCAGTCAGTGAGGGGGGAGAACCACAAACACAACAAACACAACATACACCTCTTTAATTAACACTTTGCACAGCGACTTTAAGCCATTGTTTCACTGATAAGTGTGTCTCCAGCTCCCCTCAACTGCTCAGATTGCTTTTACATCTGTTAGAAGATTACAAGAGGCTTTCTCCCTCCACTGCTCACGCTCTTAGAAACTCTGGGCAGACCAAAGGTCACCATGAAGCTCACCAGGAGCTGTGACTGAAGAGACAGACTCATCCTGCCATAACTGTGGCACCCACAGATGCCCAGCGACTTCATTATAACACAGCTACGAAAAGCTCCCCCAGCACGTGTGCTGCCAGGTCGATTCCCAAACAATGGAGAACTGGGAATCTTAACTGCTAATTGAAACGTGGAGGATCATATTTAGAGCGTTATAATGTCAGAAGAGCAAGACTTTAATATTTCTTTAAAATCTGAAAATATGCAGTGTTCAAACGATGACTTTCAACGTCCCCATTGTCAGCATGAGTTCATTTTGGACACTGAGCTTCTAGGCAGTCAGCACATCAAGGGAAACACTGCTGTTAACATCTTTCCTTGGAATATATCACTGCACAACAACAATAGAGAAATCACGAACAGATGCCTCCTTGAGGACGTGCAAAGCACATCAACGCAGGTTTCTACGACAATTTGTCTTCTTGAGACTGGGTTTTTATTATGTTTCAAATGGCTACAAACTACATAGAGTACTGCCTTTTCATAGAAATACTATGCTCTTGCTAAAGGAAAAAAAAATTTAAAACCCGAACCACTACCAAAAAGGAATAAAACCCGACTTCACTGTAAATGAAAGGGGAGTGAGAGAGCAGCAGCTGCCACCCGCAGCCATCGTCAGTGCGCTGAGCCAGCACACGGCTGTCACACCAGGAGCCTTTCAACTTCGGGCACTGCACAGAGGGCAGGTTTTTGTAAAAAAGAAAAACCAAACCAAACCCCACCTATTCACACTGTGACCCTTCTAACTCTTTAAACACATCAGCAGACAAGAAATCCAGCCCTGCACGCTAACTGTGATGGGCTCAGCACGTTCAAGAACCAGGCTCACTGCTGTCCAGCTTTTAGAGACAGAACTACTTTTACATTTGGAGCACATCCAGAGGCTGACTTCCAGCCATGCTGCTCAGTTCAGGTATAACTTCCAGTGTATTTTAGCATTATTATTTTTATTTTTATATTTAAACACTTTTGTACACAGAGTTAAAAATAACCAGCAATGAACCAAGAAATATCTTCCACACTGCTGTGCATTACACCTGGGCCCAGAAGGCAACAAAAACCCCACAGGTAATCAGTTCTGCAAGAGCCTTTGTGCTCAGAGGTTTTTCCATTAGAAGATAAGTGTTGCCATGGCATCCTTGAACAAGGAGAAATGGGGGAGAACCATTTTTATCCCCAGAGTGTTACACTGAAAGCTGTGTCACACTGCTGCTTTACTCTCAAATTCAAGGCTGCTAAACACATTGATTTCTATGACATTTCAGAGCAAAAAGGACAATGTGCCTCCTGCAGCCTGTCCCCTACAGCTCCTGGGTCTGGCAGGCGACTCTCAGAGACAGCCCCAACACAACCCGGCAGAGTGACCCTCTCGGCATGCTTTTTTTCCTTTTAAACAAAATGCCCTTTTCCCCCACACCTCATCAGCCCACAACCTGGTTTTATAAAAGTTTATTCAAAGCACTCAGCTCTCTTACAACTTCAGCTTGCTTGTATTTTTTCCCAACTCGATCCACCTACCTCTACATCCACCTCTCCCGCTCTGCTGCCTCCAGACTGCACCCGAGTCCCAGCCCTCAGGCAGCTTCCTTTGGTACCCAGGGCTGAAACATGAAGCCACCCACAAAGTCCTGCTACAGAGATGTTTCTAGCAAAGCCCACCATGGTCTGCAACACAGACATTACTATTTTTGTTAGCTCCTTAGACAGGAGCTCCTTGCTCTTTGCCAACATCCCACTCTGACCCTCCCACTTTCTTCTTGCCTCAACAACCCTGCTCCTGTTTCTTTGGTGACCATGAGGAGTTTCTCTCACAACTCATTCTGCCTCCATGGGGATCCTGCATCTCCAGGGACAAGGCTTCTAGAAAAGCCTTTATTTACACCTCCCTTCAGTGCAATTAAAATTCTCACACTGCCAAAACTCCAAGCTCCATCATTCCACAGTAGCCAATTTTACCATCAACTTTCAGAGCTTTTCGGCCTCCTTCACTAATAATTCAAATATTACCACTAAAGTCATCTTCTCCATGAAAAACATGTCTTTTCCTCACTTTATCCATCTAACACCATTTTAATGCCATTCACATCTCTGACCTCTTTTTCCAGTCTTCCCACTTCTGCTTCCAAAAGCTGCTCTGCCACTTTTTTTTTGGTTGGAAGGAACATCTCTAGAGATCAAGTAATTTTTTCTTCTATAAGATTCGTATCATGAAAGACAATAAATCTTTCAACACTTCCCTTTCTCTAAGCTATTCACCTTTACATGTAGCATTGCAGATTAGACACTATTCAGAATGGGAACAGTGGTTTACTCCACACCATGTGAACGTGTACAGAAGTACTCTACAAGCATGTTTTTGTTGGATGATTAACATTATCTCAAGTTTCTTTGACCTTTGCAATGTATCCAGAAATATCACAGAAATAACACTGAGAATTTAATATGATTTTTGTTCAATCAAAAATGTATCCTCCCTTTCCTCCATTTATTTAAAAAGGGAAGAAAAAGTCCTCCTAATTTGATACAGAACTACAGGTCAGACTTCCTGAACCAGAGGACTTCAAATCTAGAATACACTACAATAAACTATTTGAAAACACTTTTGGCCACTTACTTGTATTGCACAGTGTGCAATTTAGAGCACAATCAAGTGTTGCTTCCACATATTCTCTGCTGTAACAAACCCCATGCCTTTTTTAAGCATGGCTCCTGATAGCACTTTTAGGGAATGCAGGACATGCAGGCTTTTCCCTGCTGGGTTGCAGGGGAGAGCTGCTGGGTGTGTTCCTGGATGGGTTATCACTGTGTTCCAGGGGGAGGAACAGAAAGAAACAGTTTCCATCTTACAACCATGGAGGGAGAGAATTGCTCATATGTGGCTGATAACTTGTGGGGCTGTGAAACATGCTGTTCAGTATTATATTGTACCATGTCATGTCAGCTCTTTCTCTTAACATATATAAAAGCACACACATTAGAGTATATTTCCTTCTTTAGTTTACATAATCAGAACACCTTTTCCTTTCCTGGTAAGGAATCCCTTCTTTATTTTTCAGCTTCTCTGTTTTGGCCCCAGCCACCTCATGACTTCACAGCCAGATCACCCTATGAAATCTGCTTTGGTGCCACTAAAACACAGTAGAGACAAAAGCAGACTAAAAGGGAATAGCAATTAACAATTTCTCTTTCCAGTGACTCTTCCAGGACACAGGAGCTGCTGAGCTGGTTAATAACAGCACTGAAACTCGTCCTGGGTAACCACCCCGTGGGCCTGCCTTGACAGGCCTCAGTTGGATAATTCAACAGAAGGCATCAAAATCACTCATGCCTGCTACAGCAACCCCAAGTGTGCCAAATATCACTCTTCTCCTTCCAGAAACAACACCTTGCTTCTGTGCAAGTGTCCTGAGAGGTCACAAAAGGAATGATGGCATCTGGAATGTGCTTCCAACTGATGTAGGCCAACATCTTGTTTCAACCCACCACTGCTGCCAGGAGCATCTCAAGAGGAGCTGCCACTGGTGAACTCGACCATCCTCCTTGTGCCACTGCTAAGGACTGAACAGATTCTTTCAAAAAAGTCCTAGCAACAGTAAAGTTATCCTGTCAGAACAGCTACAAAACAGCAGATAAAAATGTTTGCAGCCAGCCCTGACAAGTAAATCTTCCTTGAAAATAAAGCGGATATTCAGCCCCAATTGATTTCCTGTGGGGTATTTCCTGTGGGGTTTTGTTTTGCTTTCTTTTGAACTTCCTTCAGGTTTTGACAGGAAGAGCCCTCTGCCTGGCCAGAGGACACACAGACAAGCACTTTCCACATCCTCCCTCTTACCTTGGATCAAATCCAGAACAGTTGCAATGGAAGTAAAGTCTCCTGTTCCCCCAGACATCCTGCAAGTCAGTGCTCTTGACAGGCACTAACACAGGGCTTCCAAAACACACACAATAAAGACTAGGTCTGTTTACAAACATTCCCCACAAGAAGATGGAGAAGAGCCACAGTAGTTTTTCTGTCACCAGTAGTCAGAAAAAAACGAAGGAAGGAATTTCCACTCTGCAGTATAAAACAGCAGATCATATTCCACCTTCGTCCCCAACACTTTCAGACTACAGCAGCCTTTTTCCCAGCACAGTGTCTCCTTGGACTAATATCAACATAAAACTTTCACCAGGAGACAGGCTGAAGCTAAGCATGGCACCAGGGACTGGCCATGCTGCTCTTCTTGCTATGTAGCTTACACATGTTCTCCTTGATTTCTCTCACAGAGAGCTTTCCTATTAAATTTGCTTTTTGACCTATAAATTATTGCAGGAGGCCTGTGCATACCCTCCTGCTTCCACTTACTGGACAGCAATGGTGAAACAGTGGCTGTCTGAACCTCTTTCTGATGCACCATAGGAGAGAAAAGCCAAGTCCCTCAAATTGTTCCCATTGGCTTTGGCTGTTTTGTGGGCCATGAGGAGGCCGATACAGGCTCTGTTCACACACCCTGCCTCACTGTTCCCTACCAGTAATTATAAGGCAAATCAAAACAGAATGCAACACACAAATGGACATCTTTGGAGGAAAAGAATCCCAAACCACACACGGTCAACTGGCCCAGATGTTTTCATTTTAACACTACAGCTTTCATGCCACTTCTTTTTTATCTCCTCGCCCCACCCCAGTTTACCAGCAGGAACAGAAACAGCAAGGCTAAAAAGAAACATGAATAACAAGCAGCACCATGACACAGAGCAACAGGCAGAGGAACCCCTAACTGCATGGTTCCAGTTGTTCCTCACATTATATTTTGACTTTTATTTTTAACTGAGCTCAGTTTTCATTCAAAGTTTAGAATCAGTCACCATTCAAAGTTTAGAATCAGTCACAGCCAGTTAAATTATCATCAGCCTTTATTTCTAGTCAAGTGACTAAATGCCTCTTCTCTCCTTCAACAGAGGGGAGCTTAAAAAAAAATTAGAATCTTCACAAGAAACCTGCTGACACCCAGTTCTCTTCCTGCACTCTTCCATCCTCACTGGGGTCTTTGTGCAAAAGGCTGCATGGGGGAGGTGGAAGGATAGAGTACAAGACAAAACCTACCTCAAAACCTGGCAAACAGCTCATCTGAGGGCTGCATAAAGCAAAATGTAGCTCCAAGCAAAGGTGACTAGAATGTGGCAGTATCTGGAAGGAAAAATCACCTCCAGCTGCAGTGACACTGGGAGCAGACTGCAACTCTGCTGCTCAGCACTCTTTGAGCAGGGTCTGGAATCCCTCAGAGACACCAGGCTGCCTCTGGGGTGGGAAGCTTTTCCATTAAGCTAGTCTTAAAGGTTAGGAAATATAGACAAGAGTTGTGTGTGTTTGCAGGAACTGGTTCCCTGTCTAAGGACAAGGCCTGATTCCAGTTCTCTTATCCCACAGCCAGGACTCAGGAAGTTAAAGAAGTTGACTGGCCTGTTTGATCATCTGTGACACTTTGCACCATGAATCTTCTCTGTCATACTCCAACAAGAGGTACTGGAGAACCACCACATCTCCACAGAAGTAGCCAACATTTCCTCATTTATTTTATCACCAGATATTATCCATGTATTTGTTACTATACAAAGAAGACACTTCCAGCTGTGGTCACAAGGAGTAAGCTGAGATTCAGACTCGAGCTCTTGGATAACCCCCCCTCAGGGCAGGGGAGGCCAGTCAATTAGCTCAGGACTAGACCAGACTAGTCCCCAGTGCTTCAAAGGAAGGTGCAAGAAAGCTCAGGAGTAATAATTGCTGACTGTTTAATCCATCCATCTGTGGTTTCCAGTCTCTGTAGCTTTTACCACTCTGATCTGAGGCAATGGTTTGAGCTCTCAAAACAATCTTTTCTGCACCAGTGCCACAGTGACTTGTGCTGAGCTACAGATTTTTTAAGTAATTAAACTTTATAATTTATAATTTCTTAGTGATTATTTCCCCTTAAAAATATGAGGTTGCACTAGGAAAACAAAAAAAAAGGTCAAAGCTACTTTGAGGTAGTAAGTTAAACAACCTATGTAAAAGTAAAAGCTTCATGAGAGAAAACACAAGACTATAAACTTTACTATCAGTCTCTTTGTGCAATTCAGTGTTTTGCTATGATCCCACACTCTCAGAAGTCAGGGTGGAAAACCTGATATAAAGGGAAGTTGTGCCACAAATATTCTGCAGCAAGAAAATCTGCATGGGGAGGGAGGCAGAAAAAGTACATCCAAGCATCCCTGTGCTTGGTCTAAACAGGTTCCTCTGCTTTTTAAGGCAGCAGTTCTGGGACTGAGAGAACTGATATGCAGTACCCACAGCACCAGCACTGCTAAACACGCAGCCACGTGTCTGTCAAATCACCTTTCAGCTCAAGAATCTTCCTTTCTTTGGTGTTACACAGCACAAGAACACGTGACAATGCAAGCTGTGGTGCACCCTGCACACCTTCACTCACCTCCTTCAGTTCCTGTGCAACGGAATTAAGGCGTTCATTTTCAGACTGTGTGTTGGCAAGGACATTTCTGATCTGCTTCAGTTCTGTCTGCAACTCCATCACCTTCTTCATGTAGTATTCTTCTTTGGTAGCTGATTCCTGGATCAAGGTCTCCTCTCTGCTCTCTCCATCTGCTGCTACCTTCTTGTGGTTGGTATGGGCCTGTCCAAAAGCCTAGAGGACAGTCAGAGAGAACACATCTTTTATTAGTAAACCTGGAAGTTTGCATAAGTGACTTCAGTTTTAAATAGTTAAAAATATTTACCGTCATACATTTCTTTCATGCAAAGGAATGTAACCTTTTCCTACACTCTCTTCTTCTGGGATCAGACCTCCAAATGCTATTAAGTGGCCAACACTGGGCTCATGAAAATAAACTGCAGCACCTGAATTATCCATAGTCCAAAATCCAAGGTACTTTGTGATGCACAGAATGCTCACACAGAACCTTTGTGGGAGGGAACAACAATGTACTGACTGTTAAAATAAGCCTGGTTTTCAACCAGATGACTGCAAGATGACCAGACACTGCTGCACATGCATGCTGTCTATGGCGGGGTCAGACTCACTTCTGCCAAACCAGAATCCCTGCAAACACATTCGGTATTAGCAGCCTGTTCCATGCTTACTCGCCCTGACACAGCTCCCTGCAGCTGCTCATGGCTGGGGATTACAGCCCCCTCCCACCCGGGGTCAGCAGGGCTGCTCCAGAAGCAGGCTAAGCCCACGGGGTCACGCCGGCTGAAGTAGGTCAGCGGACGCTTCCGCAGCCGGCTCCGCTCCCTGCTCCAAGATGTCATCCCCAGCAGCGTGCCAGCAAAGGCACTTACAGGCAGGTCACGGATCCAACCCCTTCAGCACAGCCTGGCCCCGTCTAGACCTGACATTTGCATTATTTTGCCTCCTGCTGCTTCTTTTTTGAGGGCTTTCATTTTGCTGGAAACACTTGCAGGTGCCGGTCCCCACACGGACCCCCCGGGGGCTGTGGGAAGGAGCCCGCCCATGGCTGTCACTGGGAGATGTTGTAGAGCAGAGCTGACCACTTTCAGCAGTTTTATTTGTAACGCACTGACTGGCAGATGGGCCAGAATCAATGAGATTACAAATGGCATCTTTTAAGTGCTGCACATGCATTCACCACAATCCAACCCAAGGCCTATCTGGAGCTTTCAGGTGCCACGGGATCTTTTGGGATGCCACTGTCCATGTGGCAAGTTTTCATAGCCAAAATTAATATCAGGCCAGGTCAAGGACAGAGCTGCATCTCAAACTCCTTGTCTAGTCATGCATTTTCAATTGATCATCTTTTGACAGCTCTTCAGAAAAAATACTGTCAGTGCAGGAAAAAAATCTGCTTTGAAGAGAAACAGATTTCAGTATTTTATTACTTCTGTATATTAGAGCAGGCATATTAATAGCACAGAAACTACTGTCTATACCAGAACTGAAACAGCTGATCAACTATGCTAGCTCTGCCTATGATTAAAGACACCCAGATATTGCTCCTATCTGACTAAATTTTATTTCAGATAAGCAAATATCCTTTGAAGAAATTCTAGCCAGATTCACCAAGATGACCCAAGGGAAATAAAAAGCGACACATTTCAGACAGAAAGTAAAGCACCATCTGTGCAAGTCCTTGTCAAATGAGTTTCAACAAAGCAGCTTAAAAGCCTAATACCCAAGATCTCCATAAATGTTAAAGGGATAACAAAAATCATGCCAGCTTCTCAAATGCACTCTCTTTTTTTTTTTTCTTCCCATAACAAATTAAGATCCACCCTTTATGGACCAGCATGTATGACAAATCTCTGGCACAGAGGAAGGGACTCTGGGCACCTCTTTGCCCAGTGAAGTGGCACCTTTGCTTGGCTGCAGGATGCCAACAAGCACACTCAGCACACTCAAAGCCACAGGGTCCAGGCATGATGCCACCAAGGAGCTCAGGAATGCCACTAAGGGAAGGATTCCTGGCAATACTGACTAATTTGCTCTTAAAACTTCCCATGCAGAGGCTGTGCCTCAGGTTCCTTTAACAGCTGGAAAAGAGTGCCATCATTTTGCCCAAGTCACAATCAACAGGGAGTATTTAAACACAGAAACTGCCACAGCGGATGAGACTGGGTGCTTTTATAAATCCAATATCCTGTCTCCTACAGAGGCTAATGCCAGATGCTCCAGAGAAAGGTGCAAGAAACCACTTAATCTCCCAGAGTTGGGGATTGCCTTAAGCCTTGATGCGGAATGCTTAATGTAAATTTGGAAGATCTATAAACACTGAGTTACCCATGTAAAATATCCCTTTATTTTTCACAGGTTTGTGCATTTTTTGCCTCAATAAAACCCTACAGCAATAAGTTCTGTATTTAAAATCCTACTCTTACATGATAGGTTTTTGTCAGTTTACCAGTTTTCATAAAAGAGAATATATTTTTGTTCAGAGGCTTGAAGGAATGTTGTTAATTCCACGGTCTGCTGTCAACCATTCACTGGTTTTGAGACTTCCATCACAACAGACTATGTAGAACAGGAAACTTTTAACAAAATTGTGCAAAATTACAGGGTAATGCAATTATTTGCCATGGCTACAGCCCAGACCTGTTTTAAATTAAGCTCTTAAAAGGAAAACTGACTTTTTACCGCTATGCATGAAACTCCTAAACCTTCACACATCCCCAAGTCCAGCATCTACCCATCCACTTTTGCTTTAACTTTATCTAAAGCACAGAAATAGAAGTCAAAGTTACCCTGCTCTTTGTCCTCTTCCAAAACTCCATTTCCCATCTACTAGGGAAGCAAACTGTTCACAGTTACATTGGAATGATACCCTTTAGAGTATCTCTTCTGACCTGAGGGCAGCAAAGCACCACGTTCTGCTGAACAGCTGCCTCAAGGAAATTACAGCAAGACACCAATATCAAGGGACTATCAAAGTCCTTATCTTCCAGATTTCCCAATTTGAGGGCAAAAACAGTATCAAGGTGCCATCCCCTACCAGCCACACCAGTCCATGGGGTCCTTCTCCTCTCCTCCCCTAAACCCACTAGGGAATGCTGCCCAAAAGCCAATTATAACATCCATGGCAAACCTACCATAATGAGCTGATAAAGGTTTACCAAAACTAGTGGCATTGACCAAGATGCTATCAACTTTTGTCTTTGCATCACTTCTTACATCAGCAGACTCAAAGCATGTAGAAAACACTGTGCTATAACAGCCCTGAAAATCTCATTGCTAAAAATGGATGAGGCAGACTCATCCAGAAACTGCAATGTTATATAAAATGATCAAGCGCAGTTCACTTCAAATGAAACCCTGGATCAAACTGCATTTAAACTGCGTTTAAAGTAGTGATTTTCGAAAGACAGATGTAATAAAAGATGAAGCTTCCTCTATGTTTGATGATTACACAGATTCATCTCTTTGTTTTGCAGGAGGAACATGATCTCAATCGTCTTACAGATGCACAGATAGGGGTTTTTTGCATGAAACCCATCACACTGAAGGAGGCTTTCATACAAAACTCCAAGCTTTGAGAAGAACATTTTCCCAATTCCGTGAAGTTTTAGCACACTTGCTAGGGTATCAAGTTCTTCTTAATCAGATTGTTAAGATTTTAAACCCAACCTTCTGAAAGAAGTTCTTTGTCACAGCGCGGCTGTTCACTGATCACGAAATGTGAAGCATCTCTGAAACGCACTGCTTGGAGAGTTCCACATGCTTCCCTCAGAACCCCAGAACGTACACAAGATGCAAAGGTTGATCTCAGTCAGGGAAATTCAGAACAGTGATGCCTTATTTGCCTCTTTCTTTGACCTGTCACTCTACCTCTACTTAGCCCAAAGCAGGTCCCAAGAATCGTGGAATTCACCCAACGTATACTGGTTATGCTTCCAAATTTCCTGAACTAGACTGCTAAAAACACAAAATAACACAAAATACTTTTAATAATACTTTTTAATTATCAGTATGTTTCATCAACATTAAACTAATAAGGATATGTTAATATGCATCAGAAGATTAATTAGCACTAAAAGTCAGTCGCATTTTTGTTCATGTTTCTGCAATATCAATCTGAATTTAATTAAAAAGCTTCAGCACCAGTTCATCTCCTAGTTCCTTCTGCTTATCTGATTCAAAATATGAGATGTTTTCCGTGGCTTCACTAAGCACTGGACATTCTCCATAATAACAAATTCATCACGACCAAAAATGATTTAAAAAGTAATACCAATGTGCATAAAAACGCTGCTCTGAAAAGAATGGTGCATCTTTACAGGGAGCCAGGAATTTAATACAGGAAAGTATATTCCTCTTGTGCGTTGCACTCATATATTTTCCTTTTATATTTTCTATTAAAGTGGCTATTCTTGCATTCTTCAGTTAACAGACCAGCGTTGTGACTAAACAGTTTCTCACCAAAGTCCTTAAATGAACGCACTAGGCTTGGACTGCAGTGAGACACAGGCATTTTCATGGTCTCCCCTAAACATCTAAATCCTTTGAGCATGACTTAACCCTCCTCTCCCACTGACTCAGGCCTCCTTGGCTCCCTTCAGCTGGGTGTCAGGGCCGCTGACAGCATCAGCGTGGTGGGGCTGAAGGAGCACGAACCAGGGCCAGCAGAGCTCATCCCTCCTTTCCTGCCAGCCGAGGCTGAAGTCCTGGACACCAGCAAGGCCTCTGAGCTCAGTCACACTGCTTCCAAATTGCTCTCTCAACTTTCACTGAAGTGCTGCTTCATCTCACACACCTCACTGCTGCCAAACCCTCCTCAGCAGCACTGGGGAAGCTGCATTACAAACACAACAGCCATTTTTGTGCCATTATATCACTAGGACAAAGTGCTGATGCTTTTAAGAGACTGACATTTGAGAGGAAAAAGAAAACAAAACCTCCCAAAAGCATACATGAGGTTTTTGATACCGCAATACAAGGTTCAGGTGGCTTCAGAGTCTTGTGTTGCTGGAATTAATACCAGGCTTCTGTGTGTTCTCAGAGGTCTGAGGGCAGCCTGGCAGAGGAGAAATTGGCTCTAGAGTTCCCTCGTCCCAAGCCACCAGCCACAGCAAACCAGCAGGGATGCTCTGGCAATGCCAGGAGGGAGAGCATGGCTGCAGTACGGTCTAGCTCTGGTGCTCCTTTCCTTCCATTCGAGCTAAGCCAGTGTGACCATCAGCCTTACACGAGATTTAACAAGGTTTCAGGTTCAGCAGGAAGAAATGCAAATGCCTTTTAAGATCACAATATCCTCCTCATAGATTAGAGAGACATTCCGCTGATGGCTTTTTTTTAAAATGGTAAAAGCACACTGGAGCCTATATTTAGAATATACTGCTTCAGTGCACTGCTGCTGGGATGAAAAGGTTTGATGATAAAAGTCTAATTTAGCCTGTCAGCTTAGTTAGCTAAACACTTAAACTGCATTAACTTGCACTGGAGGGCTAAAAGCAATTGTGCCTCCATCAGTAGCTAAGAAGCAACTCCACACACTGTCACAAGAGCTAGTGACCAGATGTTGGCCATACTGGACACAGCTGGCAAGTGGCTGTAGCCTCTTTCCTCAGTCAATACTCCTTTGATATGAACCCTCAAAAAAAAAAAAAAAAAGTTGAGGGATAAAACTCAGTCTAAATCAAGACAATGGAAATGGCTCAAGAGCAATACAGGAGACACTTTACTTAAAATCACTGGCACTTGACTTCTTTGTTCGAAGGCATGACTGCTCCATTTCCACTGCTTTTGTGATCTGGTATGTGGGGTCCTCTCACAGGCGTGACCCAAGGCATTACTGAAGCTGAGAGCTCGGCTTCAGGTGTGGAAATTGCTGAAGCAGCTAAGAAGCAGTTTGCTTCCGAAGTGAATTTATGAGAAAAGGTGTTAACATGATAGCTCTTGAGTCTTAGAGGCACACACAAGACCCAGCATGAGGAGCAGCCACAGCATTAGTCTCTCCCTACACCCTCCCAGACCTGCCCTTGCAGGTCCCAGCTCGGGTGTGACAGAGCTACTCCTCTGCCCACTCTCTCCTCGGCAAGGTGAGCAGCTCTGCTTCTTTGGCACTCCCCCACTCGTCTCAGACGTTCAAACTGTTTTCTTAATCTCAAAGCTGTCATTATATGGACACCTGCCCATGGCAAAACCATCCTTTTGTTTCACAAAGGCCACTCACCAGGTATGAAGTAGCAATTATTCCTGGACGCTCCTGACCCATGCTGAAATGTCTTAGGCTGTCCCAGTCCATCACCCCATTGTTGAGTTAAAATTTGAGGCAGCTCCTCCATGGTATACAGATAAAACAGGAGGTGGAAAGATTACCCTCTTCTCATTTAAAATATCGAACATGTCTCCCACAAAACAGCCCCACAGGCATCACAAAGAGCAACACTTTTGCTCATTCAGAAAGAGAAACACAAGTATCAGCTATTTTAAACTACTCCTTGGTTCACCACGTCCTGCTGAAATCGTACCTGCACACCAGTAGGAATGATGCAACCTGGAAATGTGTCAAAGGCCTCTCTCGTGCCCCACCATTCCCTCGATGGGGTCACAAAGGCAGGAGGGGAGGGAACCACGTGGAACCACTCACTGTAATCCACATGCATAACACCTGGTAGGAATTTACTCCCATGCCTTGGAATGCTGCTGCTCTCAGATGTTGGAGTAAGTGAAGTGACAAGCAATTTACTGAGGCTTTGTAAGTCATCTGCAACACTTTCATGCTCTTTCTAATCCTGGAAATTCACCTCTCATAGAAATTCTTCATAGAAATTCTTCCCTCCCAAAGATTAAAGAAAATATGCCGGGGACAGGGGGAACAAACAACAAACTAAACCACCCTTACTCAAACTGCTTGCTAATATTAAATGTGGAATCTAATTTTTTGCAATTGCTTCCTTTCAGGCAGGCTCTGTTAAATAAGTATTAACAGCTATAAATCTCCAGAGACTGGTTTTATTCCCAGCTCTTCAGCACATTTCTTGGCTGTTTGGACAGCCATTCCATCGCTCTCTGCTTCAGTTTCCTGACCTACAGTAGGGACATGAGAGTTCTAATGCCCTGTGAAATACAGAATAGTAGTAAATCTAAAAAAAACCCAAACAACCAGTCAGTAACACAATAAACAAGTTTTGCTTTTATATTTCACCTTTCCCACTCTCCCATTATATGAAGAAGCAGGTGAAATCAACCTAAGCACTAGTCTGAAAATGTACTTATCCTGGGAAGAGATTTATCCAGCCACTACAGGAGGAAGGTCAAACCTCACGGTGACAACACTCCAGCACTTTTATGCTCTGCAGCAGTTTTCAAAGGCAATCCCTGCATTAGTAAATTTTTCTTCATCTGACACTGTCATAAACCCAATTTGCCAGGAAGAACACCTACTTCTGGACATCATAATGAACGTGAGAAGGGTGTGTGCACTCCTGATCTGCACCCTGAGCCATGACTGGCATTTCCCACATATTTCCACACAGTCACACCACCGGCAAGGGCTGTCTCTTCAGAAGTGTAATCAACAGAAGGAGCATGTTTACATCATTATACCCAGAGTCAGAGGACTGAATGAGAAGCACTTATACAAGAGAGTGTTCTTTTCATTTCAATTGGATCTTCTGTCCTGCGAACAGCACCACAATGCTCGTGAGAACCAACACATATTCCCCAGCAGTAATTCCCCAGGCAATTACCTCAATAACCAATTTTCTGAGATTAAAAGGTAATCTTCAAAAGTATATGAGGGGGTTGAAAACCACAATGAAAACAGGATCAATCCAACACCATAAAGTATGTTGGCAGCAAACTCCACAAGTCCTGCCCAACCACAAATGCCCCAGAGTCAGAAGGGCTCATCCCAGCAGGCTCTAATTAAGCATTGTCACTTGGAAGTGAGAGGCAGGGCATCACTGGTGGATTGCCTTCAGCCTACACACCCAAATGAGCATGTTTTTCTTCTTTAGCCTTCCCATAAAGGAATCATGAGTGAAAATAGGCCACCATTGTCCCACCTGCTCATTTCTTCTCCAGTGAAGCCTCCCTCGCCTGTGCATGTCCTGCAGCAGCATTAACCCAGCCAGGAAGTATGTTCCTCCCCATTTTCCAGACTGTGCATCCAGCCACACGTGATGCTGAAATGTCAAGCAGCAAGGGGCAGTCTTTAATAAATGCCATGCTGCCCTTTCCTCTGCAGTGAAACACTGCTATACAATGCTAATTGTACTCAGCAGATGGAAGCAGCATGAGACGTTAACCCTTGCCTTCACTCACCCAGTGAAATACAAGGGCTGCTTCAGCCCTTCTTATTGTCATAGTCATGGAATGTGCACAACATGTTCCTCCAAGAGGCATGTTAGGAAGAAGAGGAATTAGTTTCAAACTTATTGACTACAAAAGCTGGCATAAATACAGAAGAAAGGCAATATAGGAGAGCTTGTCTGAAAAGAATCCCTTGCCTTCCTCAATTGAATCTGAAAAGCAGAGTGATGTCCATTGTTTCACCAGAGGAAACCCACACAGAGATGCCTGCTCTCGATTCGGGAGCACTCTGTTAGATCTGTTTCTGCTTATTCTATCCTGAAAATCAAGAATGATTTGCAGAAATTTCCCCATTTAGAAGGCTATCATTAGCTGCTCTTGCAGCAAAAAAGTGGTTTATCCATAAAAAATTAAACAGAACCCAATGCCCCACTGAGAAAAGGTGTCATTAATCAAGATGTCCTTTTTTAAAAAAAAATAAGGATGAAAGTCATAAAGACTAAACATCAAACAAGGCATTTTATTTCTGTTGTTCTTTACAACTCAAGAGAGATTCAAGCCTTTTTTCCCTTCACAAGGCTTTGTGCTGATTAGCAGAGATCAGCACACATCCCACCCTCCTTCAGCTGCAGGCACTGAACTGTGATCAGGGGACATGCTCTCCCTTTGGTGTCACTGAGCAAATCCAGCCCTGCCAGGATTCATTACTGTCCACCTTGACTCCTGAGGGGAGGTCCTGGAGAGCTTGGAGTTGAAAGCCAAAGGACATTAGTCACAAGGTATTTCATTCATCTGCCATGAAGGACAGTGGGCATCGGCTGCCCCTGAAGATGTGAACCTTAGTTTGGATTCACAGCTAGAGCTATAAATCAGCTAAATACACATCCTCCCAAAATGCTGTCACTCACAAGCACATGTGACTACTGACGTCAAGAACATGTTTGCTGACAGTGTGGAGCATTTCCTCACTGCCAGTGTCCAGTGCTGGAGACAGTGGGCAGCCTGGTGTCCCCATGGCCACCTCAGAACCTGCTGCTGCCTTCACCAGCCACTCCTGGAGTAAATGCTAACCAGCAGCTGCTCCAGTGACTGCAATGGGCACTCAGCCAAGGCTTGGGGTTTCTTCTTTTCTTTTTTTTTTGGTTAAGAAAAATGGCTGCAACTGCAACAGGGAATTAAAATTAAAAAGCCCCAAGTGCATTCTACTGAGCTTGAATTAGAGAGGAATGGGCATTTTGGTGAGCATACGTTTGTGCTTTCTTATAAATAAAGAAAAGGAGCATGTGGGGGCAGGAAGGTGAGAGGAAGCAACATAGAAGTCAACAGAAAGAAAGTACTCCTTTTAGGATAATTTCAGGTCTGATGGGTTAAGGAAAAACATAAACCAAGCTATCCTGAGGCATCTTTCTCTCCTGTGCATCATAACAGATCAATGAACTGATGTTCCTGTCTGCTGCCAGCAAACATTCCGGACCAGGCCTCAAAAGAAAGAAAGATGGAGATGTGTGGGAGAAGGAGTTAATGCTGCTGAACATCAGCACTGTTTAGGAGCTTGACAGCAGAGGAGACAAGACACTTCTACTTCAAAGTGCAAAGAGTGCCCTTACCTGCCCACTGCAGCATCGAAGCACAGCTCAAACTCACTTTCCAGAAATCACACTACAGAAATTTTGATCATCAATGGCCGATTTTTAAACCCTTCTGCTAAATTTGATGGAATAACTTATTTGTACGGGGCAGTTCACAACATCAGTCTGATCCTGTTCAGCAGGTCACTGCACCTTCATCTTCCTCTGCACATGAATCATGAAGTGATTGCAAATGGATTCTGAACAGTGGTGTCGTTCTAGACTGTCACCCCTCTGCAGGCACTTGAGCCGAGCAACTGTCAGGACGAGCGTTACAAATGACAGTGCAGAAATTTGATGCAGGTATTATCTACAAGGAAATAATTTTTAGAAACTGAAAACCAGGAGCAGTCTGGCAGCTGACCTCAAAGAGTAACTCATTAAAGCTCACCAATAGTCCTGAGAAGGTAATGTGATGAACCTTCCCACTCAACAAGATCATACTGAAATTACACACTTCCTAAAGGACAACGCAGAGTTATCTTAAGCACTTGCCTCACACAGCCTTGTTACAATAATTCACAGAAGAAAAAACTTTCATCTACTGCTATTAATCACAGAGATACCCACTGCTGTTCACCATGATCAACATATTGCTGGAAACTGAGCAAATGCATCATGGAGGTACCTCTGCTGACATCACTGCCTTCCTTCTTACCTTCACCTTCAACCTATGGACATAATTGACAGTGCATTAATTACTAATATTCAATAACACCAGCATTTCCACTCCTGTGCATGTGCTAATTTGCTCTTTTACACTGAGCCTTGTGTAGGGTACCATGATGCTACTCCAGAGTCAGCTGAGCTTTTGTTAACACTAAAAGCTTCTGTAAGGGGATGAAAGAAAAATCAAATGAGATCTTGATCCTCTAAACACGTGTGACTGTATTTAAAGTTAGGAGGAGTTATACTTAAGGAAGACAACCTATAAACTTATAAAAACCAACTTATACTTAACAAAGCTCCTCATTTGTTCCCCACCATCACAAAAGCTCTCACATTTCCACAAGTTTGGGAGCAGTCCCTTTCTCCCACACTCAGATATCCCCAAAAGGCCAAATGCAATCCTTAGCTAAGCAGCAGGAGCAGATTTACAACCACCACAGCTCACAGTAGATCTGGTACCTTCAGAGAAATTGTGAGGCTTTTCAAAACATTACATCACTTCCTACCATGTCAGCCCACCCCATACGGTCACCAAACCTCTTCCAAGAGGTGATGCAACAGTGATCTGGCCTTTGATAGTTTACACGTTCTTTGGCGAAATTCCAATTAACACACGAAATAATTCTAGACTGCCTTTCTGTAAAATGTGGTTTGAGTAGCAGATGGATTAGTCCTTCCAGAGCATCACTGCAGCACAACCCTACAGCTGAGCACGTTTATCCTTAGGTGCCTGTAAAGTTAACAGACTGTAAGGAAACAAAGTGACACTGCAGAAATCTGGAGTATCAGGCTGCCCATCTACTCCTGGAAAAGGTGAACATCCATCAGTGCTACGGCTTAACTTCAGAATTGAGAGAAGTTGCTGCACTAGTATGAACTATAAAATTTTTTTCTATAAAATTAGCATAAAAATAAAACACAAGATCTAACATCCTTGTTCCCACACAAGAAAGATTACTTATTAAATATGAACATAATCCACTTATGCAACCAGTGTTTAATTGCAGGTTTCTACGAGGTCGACCAGGAGTTTAAGCCGGCGCCAAGGGAACTGCTCCCTGGCTCAGCAACCAGTCTCAAGAAATTATGTTTTAACCTCTCTGTCACCTCCTCTGTCCCAACCCAGCATTTGCAATTAGAGAACTGAGAAGATGATTGTTTTAACTGGGAGCAAGTTTGAGCGTATAGGGATGAGAAGACACAGCTTCCACTCACTCTTTAATTATTGGTAACTAAAGGGCCACCCACACACACAGAGGAGGGACAGAAGTCTCCTTCCATTCTCTTCATGCAAGGGTTTGCTTCCCAGCCAAGGGCCTTTTATCTGTGTGGCTGACAGTGAGCATGAAATCCTCCAGTGACAAGTAAATGCAAACCCCAAAACTCGCAGGGTATTGAAGTGGGTATGTTTACTCACAGTGCCGGGTGCACGGGGGGTATCTCCACCCAATCACGCACACCCACTGCCTTTGTTCAGCTCCTTTTATGCAGTATAATGTTATATATGCATTAGTTGTATCACATATACTGTGCATTAGCTGTGTCAGCAAATTCCAGAAAAGTGGGAGGGGAATCATTAACATACACCACTCCTATAACTCCGCCTT
>JAWWLV010000024.1:21181778-21197236 GCA_035041135.1 Platyrinchus mystaceus
CTATCTAAAAATTAGCTAGTAAGCAACTAAGGCTACAATCTTGTATCATTGCTTTATATTTTGATCACCCTTTATCAAGGGATTCTCCTGACTAAGAACAACGCTTGCCTGCTGTGTGGGCACACCCACTCCAGAAAAAAAACGTGAGGAAGTAACTTGCATCCTGCAAAACATACTTAATGTAAAGCTCATTACCCTGCTTGTCGAACAGCACAGTGGCTTCCTCTGGTGTGGCAAGAGAGGCTTTAATGAACAAACCCTGCTCCACAAGGAGTCAGAAATACGGCTGCGTAAACACAGCCCAGTACATGTAAACAACCGTGTGTTGTTGTTGGTACTAGAATGAACCAAGACATGAGGCACTTTGGGGGGAAATAAATTTTAAAAAATCTCAGACTAATTAATTAAAATACTTAAGCAGAGTTTTAATCACTGAAGGAGACTGAATGGTAAGTGATGAATCACTACCTGCATGTCAGTCACCTGTAAGCTTGGCTGCTCATGTGCCTTGTACACAGAGAGCTTCATAAAAACCAAACCTCTTAGTCAGGCTTTCTGGTCTTAGTGGTCTTCATTCATTCTGACACACACAACTGCATAAGGCACATCATCAAAAGTACTTATCATCAGTATTTATTTCTGCACTGCTAAAGTAGGCTTTTTCTTGTTATCTAATTGCTCTTCCATTATGAACTCCTTACACTTGAATAGCAAATTTACTTTCCCCTTAGAACCTAAGCAAAGGTCCAGAGAGTTTCATCCGACTACAACTGTGTAATCTTTCTTTTGTGTCCAGATAATACAGTATTTACAACAAACTCCAGAGGGGTCTCAATTCCATTTCACATGTTCTGCTTGCAGCCTACACCCAGGCTTCACACTGACCTACAGCCTGGCCCCTTACCATCGCCCATTAGGGTTGTGTATTGCCTAAAAAAAATAAGCATTAGACATTATAGGGCCTCTATTTTAAGGTCTGAGTTAAAAAGCAAGAGGGACAAAATCCAGCCTTCTCCTCTTAATCCAATTTCTACAGACTGTAGAGAGCAAGTGTAGAGAGCTGCAACAGCCACATGGGCAAGTCACTGGTGTGCACCAGTTAATCTGGAGCACTCAGCTCAATCCATGCTCGATGGGGTCACCAAGGTGCTGCCCATCCCCTCAGCTGCCAGCAGTGTGAGTGTCAGAGGAGTTGCAAGGACAGGGTTCTACCATCACTTACAAAAGGGAAAACAACTGCATTTCCATCTGCTTAACTCTATGAGACACTTTCTGGAGGAAAGAGGAGGGTTAGGGAAGAGAGAATTACAAAACACAGGAGGAAATGAAGCCCTGGTGCATGACTTGAACGCTGGCAAACAGGAAGTGAAGGCCCCAAGGGGCCCCATCCCTGCCGCGCGTCCCACCAGCACCGGGAGGAAGTCCCCAGGTTATGACGGCACAACCATGCTGGCAGCAATTTTTACACAGCCCTGTCAGGATTACAGCAGTCACTGCTTGTTTTGGAGCAGAATGCTTGTCAAAATAGAGAAATAACAGGCATTGTCCTCGCTTGCTAAAACGGACAGCACAACAGAGAAACCTGCACACCGTCACACAGGCGCTGAGGGTGTTACAGATCCTGGGATGTGTAACTGCTCTGTGGCCATCTGAGGGGTCCCAAATCACCACGTTCTCATGGCACTACCAGCTGCAAAGCAAGTGCCTCTTCTCTCCAAACATTCAAATACTTCTCATACTTCTCATGATTAAAGTTCGGTTTTGTTTTCCAGCTTATGAGCAAACCCAGTGTCTCCAAAGCCCAGACCTGATGGTACCACGGGCTTCTTTAGCACCTCTTATGTGCATTCTTTTAAGCGCTATATTGTTTTAATAATTAAAGAATGTTAGCAATTACTATCATCAGAAAGATTCCTGCTTGCTTTTTATGTTCCTGGGCCATTTCTGGAAATGGATAGAAAGTAAATTCTTATTCTACACTATAAATTAAAAAAAAAAAAATTCCTTATATCAGTTATACAGGCATTTACTTCCATTTTATAGATATGTGATCACTGTATTTCCAACTATCTGAGAAGACCTCAGACTTCACACAGACTCCACTCAAATCAAAAATATGTCCACATTTGGCACCAAGCAACAAGGAGAGGCTGATTTCCTGTTATCACTCAGGCAACCACAAACAATCCAACCTTCCAGCACTGGGCTTTGCTCATTAATATTGAGCAAACATTCAATTACCACAAACAACTGCAATTCCGTAGAACTTTAAAGAATTGTTTAGGAACATCGAGATACTTTAACACAAGCCCCTTCTTTTATTTCCTTGACATGTAATGGCATCAAAAATAGCCACAAAATTCCACACGAAGCCAGAAAAAAAGGCACCTTGGCATTCCCAAACAAGACCTGAGTCTGTCTTTAAAGCATGGATAAGCATGGATAACCTTCTTTGTGAACTCCTCATGGCTGTCAGAGCTGTGCCATGGTGAGAGGGAAGGGCATTCCTTCTCAGTCTACTCAGTAACTCCACAGCCTCAGAGGAGCAAAGAGCAAGAGCCTTGGAGTTAACTACTGACAAATACCATTTCTGCCATTTCCAGCCATATTTGCTGGCTCAAAACCACAACTTTAGAACAAAAGTTTTCCTGTTCCCACTACCTGCCCTAAACTTTACACCAAGGGCTTAAGTTCTTTCATTTACAGGAATGTAAGTGGAAGGTAGTCAGGATTCTGACTGATAAGCACAAGTATAGAAAATGGACCGTATCAGAAGAGATATCTAAGCCATCACACGTGCTACAGTTAGATTCTGTTTGCATCTCAGAAAAAAAACAAGCAATCAGTACATTTGAAATTTTTCCCAGATGTGCAAGTATGGCCCTCTGATGAGGATTTCTTTACATTTTTTTCTACCATTGCAGCAAAACAACTCAAACACAATAAAAAAACCCCTCACTCAATACAGACACTATTTTTTTTCTGTGGTCAGTGCTAAAGAAAAAAAAAATCAAAACAAAGTCTTCATTCTTCAGCTCTTAATGATTTTAATAAGCATCATGTGTTGTTCAGAATTACAAAACATTCCAGGCAGTGACTGCAGAGGTCCTGCTGCTATGAATTACAGATCCCCATTAAGAGCACTGATCCTTTAGTGCTTGCCCCTCTTGCACTGTGCCAAGGCCCTTGTGTTTAAAGGTCAAGCATTCCCTAAATTAGAACTCTCCAAACAACCAAAACCATGTTGCTTTATAGAATCTTGCAGCCCCTTTGGCCAATTCATGTTTCTTCAGTCAGATCTATATTTAACCCAGAGCCTTATGAATTTCCAGTTTATCCATTGCCCCCAAGTGCAGAGCTCTCCCTACAAGGCTTTGGTCGAACTCACACACAAGAACTGCCATTGTTAACACGAGGGGATCTTCACCAGCACAGAGCTGCTGCAAAAGCAAAGCTGGAGCCATGGGAAGTCACCAGGTGCAAGCAATGTCCAGCCTGGAGCCCGCCCTGGCACACTGAGATCAGCAGCTAAACCCAGCCCAAAGGCAGTGCCCTCCTCCCTGACAACACAGCAGCACAGCATTGATCCCAACGGATTGCACTGAGACATCAAAGCTCATGGTATTTTACGTATCCTGCCTGAAATGCAAGGGAATAAGGCTGTTGGAAAGACAAACAGGTCAGGGTAAGAAGAATACAGGTGAACAGCTGAGGAAGCTGCAGGCTGGAATGCAAACCAGACAAAATCCAGGCAGCCAGGTGCAGGGTGCACTAAGGAGGAAAAGAGATCATTAGCAGAGATCATTTCTTGCTACGAAATACAGCTACACCAGGAATAATCTTGTGTAACAGCCATCAGCTGGCAAAGCATCACACCCTTCAACATCAATCTTAAGCCTCTATTAAGTAAGCAGAAAAATGGTGGCAGACAAGTGAGCATGGAAACAAGGGGAAGGTGAATTAAAAATCAGCACACTCATACTAATTCCATGACAAAGGCTGATTTCAGAGCTGCTCTTCCCTGTATTTATGAAGCAGGACATGTCTCCCTGGAGTTCAGCCCCATAAATACAAACAGCAAGTAAGAGAAGTGACTTCTGCCACTTCAGCTGATCTGGGTGCAAACTGGATAAACACCATAACTAAAACTGATGAGAAAAAAAAAAATCAGATCCCCTTCCTCAAAACTGGCCAATTTCTCAGTCAAATATGAGTTAGAATGTGTCCTCATGAGCTGCATGGCAAAATTAATTCATTTAGATACTTCCCCCTTGCACTGAAAGATGCCAGTGGAAGTAAAATTCATCTTCTCAACGGCTTCTCAAAGTCCTTTTATTTATTTTTTCAAAATCAAAGACAGACCAGTCAGCATGGTAAATCTTGAAAGTTAAAAGATGCAGCAAAACTTGCAGGATTCAACACAGAAAAGATGGAATTACCAAACTCTTCAGAGAATTGCTTATCAGGCATTTAATACATGCAAAGAGCAGTTAACTACAGTTAGAAATTAACAAAAATACAGATCATTACAACGAGTTCCAGAAAAGTGTCTTGAAAAATCTCTATCTTGGGAGTCCAAGGCCACGATCTGAAACCTGAAATGACAAGAGTGCTTCAGAGGAGCCAATGAAGAGCAAGGAAGGTGTTCAAACAGCATGATGGACTCACACACAGTGACAAAATGCCAGAAACATTACAAAGCAAAGGACTGGCTCAAGCTCTATCAATCTGTTCAAGATTGTCAAAGACGAGAACCTGAATAATCTACATTGTTATCTTATTCCAAAGCCCCAGGCACTCAGAATTAAAAGGCAGCAAATCAAGTCCATGACTTTTGGAGATTTTGAAAATAGATCACAATTAGAGCTCCTAAAACAGCTGTGGAATACACCTTTCCAAAGCTAAGCCAAAACATAAATAAATCTTGTATTTCATTAAATAATTAATATCCAACTAATATGACTTTGTATGTATATCTAAAGTATTGCTCAAAAATAAAAAGGAAGTATTTTTCTTCCTCTGAATGGATCTACTTTTATTTTCTTGCGCTCCCAAGTTCATCACACCCCTGATTTCAGCAGGGCAGGAGACTGCAGCAAAGCAGAGCTGAGCAGCAGGAAGCAGGAGGAATGTTTACATTCCTCAGCAGTGCTCTCACTGACTTCCAGACCCACTGAAAAGAAACAAATGTCATTATCATCTTTAAAAAAAAAAATACATACAGAAAACTTCATCTGGGTTTTGGACACGTGAGGGAACGTCACTTTCAAACTGCTGCAAGGATTCAAAGGCCACTTGTCACCAGCACAGCTGCTCAGCCAGCTCTTCTGTTTTGCCTCTGGTTTTGTTTTCCAAGACAGGGAATGTTTGTTACAGATTTGTACCATCAGACTAATCCTGAGCTTGCAGACAGACCAAGAAGGCCCAAACCAGGTCTGAGTTTTGCAGGAATGCTACGGATGTTGCTATGTCAGATCTTAAGTGAACAGGATGGGAAAAAGTCTCACATAATAAATAGAAGATTTTATATAACAGTATATTTCAGATCCTACTGCTGGAATTATCCCACCGAAATTCTCCAGATTATTCCCCCCTTCCCCCTCCAAGGAACTTGTGTTACAACATGGAATCAAAGCAAGCTTCTGAATATTTTTTCACTGATGAGCTGGGCACAAACTAATAACCCCATTCCTCCCTCTTCCTCTATACTACTCGACCGCATTTGCTCACTTAAGAACCTTTTAAAAAACAAATCCACATATTTATAAGCAAATAAACTTTTTGACTGCACTTTTTGCTCTATGGACACAGTAATTCCTTAAGGAGAGGCATAAAAGCCTAGTGTTAACAAGGGCTCAAAAGGAATTCCCCCCCGTCCCCAAGGGTGAAGTTTGTTGCATATCACTTTTATTAATCTGGATCATCAATTCCAAGAGAGGGGAAAAGTTAAAACCCTCCTTGTTGACTTATGCTGTGACAGTAGCCTTATGTCAAACAACAGTAATTTAAACTACAGTTTCAAGCACACAGTCACCTGGATTAAAACAAACTGCCAGGGCTGATGGCTCCAACACAACCCCTGCATAGCACACCCAGCCACAGGCAAAGCCATTTCCGCCCACCACAGCAGCCAGGAGAAGGACTTCAGCAAGGGAAAACGTTCTCCCAGGTTTCACTCCAAAGGCAATACACGGAAGTGGTAATTAACTCTACTTTTCCATGGGGGACTTTGAAGTTGGATCTACACAGGCAGACCAATGAAAAAGTGTGAGTCCTCTCCACAGACAAACAATCCAGACCATTGTTGTACTGGTCGGTTGGACAGTGGCCCGAACAATAAGCTGTTTTTAGAAAACCAGGGATTCATCCTCTTATGTGGCATGAGGGAGGGATTTAGCCTTAATTTAGCACCATTTAGAAAAGATTACCCTTTAATTGCAATAGGAGTTGGCAGACACTGGCAGCAGTGAAAAGCCTTTATCCTGCAAAGCTTCCAGGCGGTCAGTGACAGCTCCCAGGCCAGCAGCACAGAGCCAGCCCTTGCTGTCCCCAGCTGGCTGCTCTGGGCCACCAGACCACGGGGCCACCCGGCAGCTGCAGAGACAAACCCCTCATTCATGGGCATGAGGATCAGGGAGGGCGTGTGGGGCTGCCACAGGGCACCAGAGGAGAGGAGCCGCAGACTTCCCAGGGGCTCAATGGTCAGCACCACCCAGGGCTCGGGGCCCAGCTGGTTTGGGCAGAGATTTGGTATCGGGGAGATGCCCACTTCCTTCCTTTTGGGATCAGTCTAGCCAGGGCAGCAGAGGCACAGCTCCCATTCTCTGGTGGCAGGGCCAGGTGGCAGAGAGGTGTCACACTGTGCTTTAGAGCTCTGCCGAAGCAGAGTGCAGGGTTGCCAAATCCCTGCCAAGACCCAGTAGCTCATCGCCACCCAATCTCATTGCCACCCGGTGACCTGTTGAAAGTGTCATCTAATTTGGAGCAAACCCAAATGCTCTTCCAGATTGGGGTCCAGGAAAATGTCATCCTTGTTCAAACAGATTTTGCTGCAGCAGTAACACCTGTCTTACGTCTGTGCTGGAATAATCCCAGTTCAGGCTGGCACAGGACATCCCAGATCCTACTGCAGTTTAACTCAACCCAGCTTTATTTTTAAAAGTTCAATGAAAAGTAATGATTTCTATGCACAGACAAGGCCTTAAGCCAAGGTTTAACACTCTTCCTGTCCATGTCTTACCCATGCCTGGCAGGGCCTTAGGCCTGAAAGATGAAGCCACTGCCCAGCTGCTCAGCCATCTGAACTTACTGGGAACCAAGGAGGGGAGAAGGAATTCTCCAACAGGGAGGCTGGGAGCTGGAGAAGAAAGCTGTCAGAAAAGGACTGATTAGATGAGAAGCCATGAGAAGGAACAGTGTCAAGGGAGGAGGCAAATCTTGTAAGGAGGAGGCAAAGAGCATGTGTCCAAGGGAAAAGATAGGACACTCAAGACATAGCAGAGGACAACAGCAGAAGGAAGGAGATCAGAGACTGCAATGGAGTTCAGCAGGAAACTGAGGAAGAGGAGCAAAACCAAACGCAGGACGAAATAGGAGTGAGAGGAAGAGGCATGAGCCTGTAGCTGCTTGATCATTTCAGATATGAATGGGCAGCCAACTGTCCTGTATTCCCTTTGTGCCCCAACTGCTTCCAGCCCCTTGGCCTAAGGCTGAAGTTTGTCTCCCATCCGCTGTCCAAGGTAAAGATCACAAAGCATGGCCTCCCACAGAGCTGTACGAGAGTTCTTAAAATTGATCACATATTAACCAAACCTAGCTAACCAGCAACTGTCAGAGACACGAGTCTACTCAAGACATCATTTCAGTCTAAGATTTTACAGGACAGAGAAACCATCCTGGCAGGGGCAAGGAACAGCACTGGTTTAAACCTAACAGCATGTGAGAACTACCTACCCTCCATGTCTAGTTTACACACATGAAAGCTGAAGGTCCTAACCCTCTTTCAGCTGCAGCAAAAGCTACAGAAGAGAAAGTGGAAGGCCACAGTTGTTTGAAATACTGTGGGTTATTGGAGAACAAAACCCAATCAGTAATCGTGTCATTTGCTCAGGGCATTCTTTCCTAAACATTTAAGTTCTGGCATTGCACTCAAAAATGCCTTGAAAGGATATTATTAGATATCCTTGGACATTATTACACTTTGCATTCACTGCCACTTCTGCTCTTGCTGCTCATTCTCAAACATCTTAACAGGACTAATGTCTAAAGCACAATTAATTCAAAATCAAATTATGATCCCAGCACAGAACTGAGAGTCCCATCTTGCACTCAGTGACACACTGAAGCAGACAAGTTTTATTTTTTAAGACTACAAGGAAGAATTCTCTGTCTTTCCAGGAGCCCACTGCACCTTCAGAGCTGGAATTTGAGCAAGTTGGTTTGTTGCATTACAAACGGACACTGTTCTTAGGCACACAAAGGCCACAAAGTTAAAGAAAAATGAAAGAAATAGAGTAAGAGGAACTCCAGCCATCCCCACAGATATTATCCAAATTCCTCAAACATAACTTTTCCATTATTACAGCAGTTTTCTGCACTCCAAGAAGAAAAAGAAAGACAAACACATACTCCTGAAATTTCAAGACACTAGATCAGTAATCCAACAAGCCAGCACTGTAACTACACTCTGCTGCAACACCAGTTCCAAAGGCAGCATTAAGTCAGATCTTAAAACACAAGAAGAAGAGTTAAACAATCCAAGAGTTAAACAATCTGAGTCTCAGCACTGGAGAGCGTTCATGTGCATGTAGACAACCAAGCGCTGGGCTGTTCTTGATAGCTCTTTTAGAAGTAAAATCTGGCTTTTAGAGCCTCATTGAACCAAGGCATTGGAACAAAACTCAGATCTGCATGAACTCCACACCTCGTGGAGGCTCTGTTCCCCCACTGAAGATTAAGGCCACATTCTTCATACAAAGCCAACACATGACCAGCACAGCATGGTACCATGCAGCAAATGGAGCCCAGGGCAAGGAAAATACTTCCAGCAAATGAATCACTTTCTATGGAGATGACCTTCCCACAGAGAACAATGATGATAAGACAAGAAAATACATTCCTTGTAAAGCACACACAGAAATATAGTGTCAACCTTAATGCTATTTCAGGCCTGTTCTGAGCAAGTACAGGATAGGCCTGTTGTGGAAAAAAGGGCAAACACAGCCACAGTGGTGGTGGACACAATAAATGATCTTTGAGGCCAGTTCTCAAAACTCCCAGAGCCAAGAACCTTAAAAGCAAACAGATGCCTCACAGGGGCTTTGCCAGCCCCAAAAGCCTCCCTGGATGAGGCAGATTCAGAGATATTCCCCAGCTGCAGTTCCTCACGCTGAGGAGCAGGAAAGGAATGAATGCCTTACTATGCTCCACACAAACCCCGACAATGGGGAGGTCAAAGGGAACATCAGACCAATTTTAATGTTAACAGGCTTTGTGTCACGTTAAAAGGGTCCATTTGCTTCAGTCCCAATAACTCATTTATATTTTAGGGCACTTGGCCACACAGGCTAAAGTAGAACAACCAGCTACAAACCAGTGGAGTAGATATTATTACATATATGTATCTCCATATATATATATATATGTGTGTGTGTTAATATATGCCTATATACCCACACAGCCAGAATTCTCTGCAGGTATCAGCAGCTCTCTCCCACTGCATTCGTTACTGTACTCCTATTGTTTGGTTTCTACCTGTTTTCCAAGTGAAATAAGTAGGCATTTCTCTTCCTTGTCCCCTTCCATAGAGAGGAACATGAACAGTTCTAGCTACAGTTTCCCTCTGATTCCCTACCATGCTTACCTTCACTAAGAACCCAGAAGGACAGGAAAGCATAATGGCTCACTTGAGTGAAAATTAATCCTGGAATACAAGATTTTTCCCACCCCAGAACCCCAGAGAAGTTAAAGGTAACCACAATTCCTTCACACCTTTCTAGGAGTTATGTTAGCAGCTTACAGGGACAGAGGGTAGAATGATGCAGAACATGTTCAGGGGTGAGAGAAGGGCTGCAAAACTCCTAAACATGACAGTGATTAGTAGGATCACTGCAAAAGCTCACATGTAGGAATAAAACTATAATGCCCATGAAATGCCTGACACTGACAGAAGACAACTCTTCCCTGCATTCCTTTCCTAAGATGTAATGCTGTGTCACAGGAGTCAGCATTCCTCCAGCCCTCCTGAAATGCAGACAAACTAACTATCTCACATGCTCCCTTTGCTAAAATCTAGATTCAGCTACTCAACCCTTCAGGGAGTATTCACTGACCAAATATAGCTGAAGGGTGAACCACAAAAAACAGTTCAAACTTCAGAACTGCATCCTAAACTGTGGAGCATATTATGAAGTACAGTATGCAAAAAACATATGTATGGAAGCAGCAGAATTGTTGAGACTGGTGACTGGAAGGGAGCTCTGGAGACCACCTACTCCAACCTGCTCAGGACACTGTCCAGTTGAGATTTGAATGTCTCCAAAGATATTCTTTGCCCCATGACCTCCGGGCAAAGAATAGAAAATGAGAAAACAAGTTCAACATGGCACAATGTGTTTGTGGTTATTTATGTATGTGCTATGGCTCAGTCTCGAGTTTTTATGGACTGTTCTGTAGCAACACAAATAAAACTTGAGGCTGGAGCTAAACAACTCCACAGCTCCATTTGTTCCAAGTGACTCAAATGTGCTCTTAAAATATTTCTATGATTACTGAATGATCTTAGAACAAGACTTCATTGTAACCAGTGGGGGTGGAGGGAAATGTTTTAAAACAACCTTATTCCCCAAACACTGCTCTAATTTAGCCAGTGAAGTGCAAGTGGTCTCATTTCCCAGGGATTAGTTTGGATATTTTGGCCTCAGCCCACCTTAAATTGGACTCAATTAGTAGAGAACATAGGCTGCAGTCATAAAACAAAAAAGGGAAAAAAAGAGAAAAGTATTAATTACTTCTAAAAGAAAAAACTTGCAAAAACAGCTGCCTTATAGTTTGCATTTTGTGTCTGAAATGCAGCCCCTGACACAGCTGCAGGTGGAAGCAGACAGATGTTACACTCAACCCCTCAAACTGCACCCAAGAGCCAGAAGACACAAGAGAAGACACACAAACCCCAAGCTGTTAACAGGCAGATCTGGTGTAAGACCACCATCAGCTGGAGTTTAGTGATTGGTATTTAGAGATAGTATTCAGAGTATGTAGTCACAAGAGCAGCTCTGTTGCCTGGACATTACTTGTCCTCCCTGGGCAGAACAACATTCTTTCCTGCTAACTATGCTTTAGACAAAGTATCCTGAGCCAAAACTTATAATTTACTTTTAAAGCCAATTGTGCATATACTTGTACACCTAGCATTGCTATAGCACTAATATAGTGAATATAGAAATTACCATGTAATGTTTATTATATAAATAAACCCATGAGAGACAAACCCTGGCATACATGCACAACTGAAAGCAATTACATATGATAATTGCTAACATTTTAGGAATTACAGGCTGGTAACAGGTCAGGAATGTTAAATTTCAAATAAAACTCCTAATTTTTTTTATTTTTTTAATTTATTTTTTTTACAGAAGCATTCCCTTCTGAAAACCTTTTGGAAAAACCCTTTTGTGAACAGAAAAAGGAGAAACTTTATAAAAGTTATGTCAAATCTCCTGCTCTCCAACTGCAGAGATTTCACAACCAGCAATAGTCCCAAAACAACCCCAAAGCCCTAAGGGTTTACAGAGGAGCATCCAGCTGGAGTTGGCTGATGGCTGAGGAATTAAGCAACTCCTGTTTCACCTTCCAGTGGGGAGTGGGGAACTCAGACACACCTACCTGCTATACTCCATCCTGTCTGGCTTAGCTTACCCCCCAACCTCAGAGATTCCCTTTCAAATCCATGAGGGCTGTGGCTCTCAAGTGCAAATACATGTAGGGTTACAGGCAGAGGAGGCTGAGAGAAAACAGCATCCTCTGAGGAAACAAAAAACGCCACAAAAAAAGAGATTTGTTGTCTTTTCCACGTGTCTCTTCCCTTTTATCTTCTGAGCAGAAAGCAATTTTGAGACCAAACAGAATTCCCCAAAAATACATATTAAATTAGAAGATTGAATTTAGTTTCTGTAATCAGAAGGGATCTGAACAAAAGGGCCAAACCTCTACGTAATGGCAAGCAGGGAATGACAAAGAGCCAAAAAAAGAGAGGCACCCCTACAACTACCCAATGCACTTTTGCGAAACATGCCTTCAAAAATCCTTCCACAGATCCAGTGAAACTCTCCAAGAAAGGTTATCTGGGAAGCAGACACATCAACCTTTTCAAAACTTTAGAAGGGCAAGGGGGTAGGGAGGTGGGGGGAGGTGGGTGGAGAGTGAGACAGCAAAAGGTATCAGGAATGCTGCAACATCCTCCACCAGCACAGCTCCAGGAAGGATGCTCCTTGGGCAGTCAGGAATATTTTGACCATGCTCAGGGTACACAAGTTCTGTGCCCAATCACCGGCTCTCCTCATCCCTTCCCGCTGCCCAACTGGCAGCTACATAAGATTCCGCTATAAAGAAGTGAATGACCAAAAGCATCTTTCAAAATCCATTCTTAAAAAGAGCAGCAGATTAAACATGCTTTCTTCTTATGTTTAGCAAGACATGCAAAAAAGAGACTTGAGCTTTTTCAGTCTTCTCATCATGCAAGAATTTACCAGATGTGCATGTAGGTACACTTGAAAGGAATAAAAACACAAGTAGCTGCCTCCTGTTGCAAGATATTCCACGTGTGCTTATGCTTTACTAACTTGCAGCGAAATAGAGAATTCTGCATTGTGTTCTCTGTGTGCCATGGGGAAATCTGTGTTCACAATTAGGTTTGATGTACTCAAAGAGATTTCTCAATGCACTTCACCAAGGTCACATTAAAGCAGGCAAGTCCGTCCATTCAGTATTTAATTGCCTGTACTGTAGCACAGTTGGGAGAGACAGCACTGACTCATGGGCTGTACTTAAGGAAGTTTCATCAAGAATTGCTTAAGTACATTAAACTTTACATGACAATAGGTTTTTGGAATTTCAGAATGTATCTCCTTTCACCACATGGGTAACAAGAACTAGAAGTTGACGCCCTAAACAGGACTGAAGAAGGAAAGCATGTTAATTTACAATTAAACTCCAGTAGCAAAACATAAAATCCCAAATCCCTTTCCTTCAACTTACTTTCTCCCAAACTGAACTAGAGAAACATCCTTAATAGCCTCCCTGACACAGTAAAGAAATGTGTGATGCTGTAAACTAAGGACACAAGACAACAGTTTTAAAAGTTTCAACAAGCAAATGAGCTATTCCAATTCCATAACAGTTTTGGCCATTTCCAAAAGGAGAGAGTTCAACACACTTCCACTGGCTTAAGTTTATTTAAAACAGCTGTGCTCACTAAACAGACATTCCCATTTCCTGCCCACAAAACATTCTCAACCCACTTAAAATAAAGGAGGGAGAAAAACAAGACAAGAATCTGGTGCTGCTACTGCAGATCACAATCCAAGTATGAGGGTGTCTCACTGAACTTTCAGGCTGCAGTGCCTGCTCTCCTACCAAACCCTGGGGCACAGCTCCAAGGAAATGCTGGCACATCCTTTTCCTGCTGATGGGGAAGAAAGTCATTGCAGTTCTTGTCATTACTTTTCAGGATCCAACTGCATTCCCATTAGATCTCCCAGTCTGTAAGTGGTTAAAGCACAGCACAGGCTGTGCTTTCCTGCTGGTTTCAGAAAAGCTGCAGCAGAGGCTCTTTGAACACACAAACCTTTACTCACATAAACCCCAAAGCAGCAGCTGGCTTGGTTCGGGGGTGCAGTTATTTGTACCAGGGGCTTAGGAGCACAAACATCTGTACAAGGGGAGATGCTCAGTTAACACTTCACATGTCCAAATACAAAACTGTCCCATTAGTATCAGAGATCTTAAATTATTCGGTGTTCAAAATGCAACTACTGGAGTCATGGAATTCCTCCTCTGCAGGACAGGACAAAGACAAAATGCAGGGGCAGTTCAGGTACTTTTTAGCCTCTCTGGGCACACATAAAAAACAAGTTACCTTAACTTCCAATTCCTCCTTCCTCTATCCTCACTTCAAAAAAACCTCTAGGGGTATTTTTTTTGTTTTTAAAGGCACAATCCCTGATATCTTCGCATTTAAGACTGCCAACACTGTCAACAAATAAGCAGTGCCCAAACCCAAGATTTTGGCAAGGAAAATCTGTATTTGAGGCTTCAGAGGCAGATGTCTTACATTTGTCTCCCCTGAACAGATTTGCTGCACAAATAAGAGCACAGATCCCATGAAAGCCCAGCACATGGCACAGAATGATTTCATAAGTCCCTCTCACTTCAATTAGTTTCTCTGGCAAGACTTTCATAATTCACCTATGAAGCAAAGTCATACTGGACTGGTCTCTGCTCCCACTGAATTCCCAGAGGATCTTGTCACAATTGAATAACCAGATGTTAGAGGGATCTTACTCATGAGTGTACAAAAAAATCAGCAAAGTTTGTATTTAAGTAAAATTCTTAATAAATATACACAGTGAGAGAAATGCACCCCTTGTAATTATTGACATTGCAAGCTACTGTACTGTACTCCTTCTCCTTCACATCAGGAAAGGAGCACCTCCCCAAACACAAAAGCAGTGTCTAGCAAACCTGCCATGGTAAGGGGATTTTTCAACTTAAAGTGTTCTGGTTGTCAAGCACTTGAAGATAACTAATTTCCACTGTTTAAATGCAGACCTCACGTAGCTATACAGTTTGCTACAGAGCCCACTTTCACTTTAGCCTTACTTGCTGTGCACATACAAGAAAGATTTTTAAAACGTGACAAGATCTCATTCATCCCAAAACCAACCAGCCATTCAAGTTTAAAAACAACCATCCATACTGTTATGAAAGACTACAAAGCCAGCCAACAAAAGCTAGAGCAGTTGGATTGATTTAAGACCACAAAGCTTATCATTCCACTTTAACAGGGAGAAAAGAAAATCAGCATATTTTTCTAGAGGACAAGGCCAGCACAAACTTCTTAAGGGTACTCAGAGAGTGCACAAAGGTTTGCATTTTCTTACTCATTTCGTCACACTAAATATGTTGCTGCATTCCTGATGCAAATCCTTCTTTCAAATCCTCTGCCTACCACCACTGCTAAGAGATGTAGGAGAATATCCCAGCCCTGCTGAGAGACAGAGTGAAAACCATTACCAAGTGTGTGAACTGGACTTCTGGAGTGAGAAATGTCAAAGACGGAAGCACAAAAGCTTGAAGAAAAAAAGAACCACATGGAAGAACAGATATTTACTGAAAGGAAAATAACACCTTTTGTTATAGGTCAAGCCTTGCCCATTAGTAATATTGCAGGTATTAAATTA
>JAWWLV010000024.1:21197336-21212847 GCA_035041135.1 Platyrinchus mystaceus
TATTTACTGAAAGGAAAATAACACCTTTTGTTATAGGTCAAGCCTTGCCCATTAGTAATATTGCAGGTATTAAATTATGTAAATTTATGCAAAATTCAAAAGGGACAGAAGACAGCTTGAGTTGGAAATAAACAGATCAATCGCTGTTCTTCACTTGAAGATAAATCATTTATGTGAGAAATGATTATTTTTGTGAATCTCAGTTATAACAGATGAGAATATTTGATTTTAACCACCTCTTAGTTAAAACCAAACACTTTTTGAAAGCATCACCAAAACAGAGCCAAGTGGAATTGCTTTACACAGCTGTTGAACACAGTGAACCAAGACACAAGTCAGACAGAAGCTTTTACTCACATGGATACAAGCCTCAGAAAGCTACTGGATTAAACTATGCCAAAGAAAAGTTTCAATCAGGACCACTGCTGGATGATTTCTGCTAAGTCAGAGACCAAAATTTATTTAGGGAAGTATGTTTTGGCAAAATAGCCTTTCTTCTTTTTATAGCATGTACCAATGCTGAGGGCACGTGCTACATGACACTGCTTTTTTCTGTTCATTGCCTCTTGGGGACGGTCACACACATCCAACAACAGCAAATTTCTATTTCAAAGGCCAAATGCCCCTTCCAAATGACATCTGAGAGAACCACTATATAATTATATACTGACTGCTTGAACATGCATTCTTTCCCTTTCCTTCCTGACATCACACTGTTGAAAAGTTTTATCCTCAGCTTCCTACAGGGCACCTACTGCCCAGCACCAGCAAGAGCTGGAGGGCTGAGTGGACTACAGACATTTTTCATGCTCATGCCACACTGGGCATCACAACCAAATTTCTCTTTCAAAACAAACACAGCCTTATCCAGTGGGATGTGAAAAAATCCCTTCTGGTTTAGAGTTACCCATTCATAAAACAGAATAAACCCCAAACAAACATCATCCTTGATCATCAGGAAACACAAAGAATTCTGACCTTGCTAAGAAATTAAAATCAGACGTAACAAACTCTTTGTGCTCAGGAAGCAATGAAAGTTGTTTGGTTTGGGCAGGTCAGATGCCAGTAACGGCATTAGGTCAATACACGTCTCTGCCTTGGAGCCAGAGCCAAAATGCAGGTTCCAGCACTGACAGACTGGACATGCAGAGGGATTTCCTAATGAACTTACCAAATACTGTCTCTCTCTCTACAGCACAGCACTCTGCACCACACTGGGAGCTTGCCAAGTTCCACACTGCACGTTGGCAGCAACTGAGGGGTGAGAAGATTAAAGGACACCAAGAAGCGCAGCCTCCCACAGAGTGCAGGCCATCCAGCACAGCTCAGCACCCCACCAGACACACCACTCACTTCAGTGAGAGCTGTACAAGTCCTCACGTGGCACAGCTGCTTCCCAAACATGGCCACAGGACTGCAGGGAATCCCTATCCATCCCCACACTGAGTTTCAGTTATGCTGGGGCCAAACATTCCCAATCAGACCCGTGCCCAGACACCCATCCAGAGCCAAGCCAGTCCTGTGTAAAGGACTCTCTGCACCCCATGTGGGCCCTGCTTGCCCAGAGCTCCAGTGGCAAATCCATCTGTTTATGGGCAAGACAGACTACAGCTTTTAGCAGACTCTTCAGGTAAGTCCCATCTACCCACTCCAAACAGGGGTAAGCCTGGGGTGTAAAGGCAGACTCTACTGCCTGGTGGAAATTCCAGTCAGAGTAGGGAAAACAGCTGAGAAGAGAGGAGGGGGAGGAAAGCAGGAGGTGGAAAGAAGAAAGACAAGAGCTGGAAGAAGGGGGAAGTAAGAAAAAAATGCCAGAGTCTGCAGCTATTACACTTTAAAATTCAGCTCTTTGAAATGGAGGCTCCTCCATTCATTTGGATGGCAAAGTTGATTTATGTCACTTCTCTCTGCTGAGGTTTTGCAGATCATATTTCAAACCCACGTTATATTCCTCTGTTGCTGGGTTACCAGATCTGAACAAACAATTCTCTGCAGTCTGCCAAAAGCAGAGAAAGCAAGCAAACGAATGCCTGGAGGATGCATCACCCTCTGGAAATCATCTTATGGCCCCACACTGCTACAGATTAGTCACAAGCTTACATAGCAGAGACCAAAAGAGGAATGGTGAATCCATTAACTCTGAGGGCAGCACAGAGACCTGAGAACTGCTATTCCCACCTGCCTGCCCCCTCCCAGGGAAATCAGGCAATTTTCCCAAACATTAGAATTTTCTTGCAGATTAGAAGAAATATAGCCCTAAATTCAAAGGGATAAATTGGGTATTAACACCCCGGAAACCACCAAGCACTTGCCCACAAATGCTGAAACAACAACCAAGAGTCAAGATTTGTAAGGAGCAAACCACGACGGCCCATGTGACAAAACACCAGTGGCTGTGGGTTTGAGGCTTTCAGGCAGGATGTCTGACACACCAGGGGCTGCACAAACCTCCCCTTCAGGGCTGTGGGGACACACAGCCGTCCCCTACTGTGCTCAGCACCAAGAGCAGCTTACGATGCACCTCAGCACCCCTTTGGGGCTGCTTTAACACGCCCTCGGTGAGGTGGTACCTGCACAACCATGGGCAGTGACCCAAACTGGGGAAGTGACCTAATTCAAGGACAAAAACAAAAGGAAGAAAAATAATAAAGCAAATCTGGCTCAGTTCCACAGTGTAGTTTAACTGCATCCCCTCCTCAGCACAGCAAACACCCAGCGCTGCCACATGTCGGGGGGTGGGTGAGGGGGAAATAGGTAGCAAATTGCACTACTGTTTCCAAACTTTGGTTTTGTGAAACCTTGGGTTTATTGTAATGCAGAAAATTAGAAACACATTATCTAAAGTCTGCTGGAGGGTCAGGGCCAGCCCTTACTCAGGGCCAAGGCACAGACAGGGCACCAAAAGTGAAACATGACATTTTTCCCAGAGGAGATTACAGCAGCTTATGGAAAACCGCTTCTCCAGAAACATGTTTCTTAAAAAAAAAAAAAAAATTAATTCCACCTGGAGGTCTTTGCTATTCACCCAGATATTTATGGATGTCCCATTACATAAGGTATAGTGAATTTTATCACAGAAAGCCCAAGAAGAACATTCAGCAGTTTCATTAAGTAATTGAAAACCATCACTTCAAGAATATTATTTCTTAATTTTAAAAAGGGGAGTTCAAGGAACACTGGCAAAGAAAATTAAGCCAGTAACATGAAGCCTTGCAAGTTACTATTTCCAGTGCAGCAAGAAAAATTGGAATGTTTAATTTTTCAGGCTTTACTTTATGGCAAAAGAAGGATATGTGAGAAAAGTAGCTTTTCCAAAACACAGAACTAAGTGTGTATAACACTGCAAATATCAGATTAAAGTTACAGGTGCCTCTATTCTTCAGGTAAACCAACTATGACATATCAAAACATTAGAAGTTTAGTTTACACAGGAATAATTTGCTCACCCCACCCATAGTTTTCAGTCTGATTTGACACTAGAGACAGCAGTTGTGTTCTCTTCTAACATTTAAGTGGTGTTGGAGTCCAAGTAACAACCATTAAATCTCCAAGACAGGTTCCCAGAAGCATGACCATTTTCTATTAGTATGTGCAAAACTGATATCAGTCCCCTAACATCAATTTGCAGTTGCACTTTTCTTACTCTAGATTTACATACGTATAACCAGAATTAAATTTCACCCCAGATGGTCTATTTAAAGAAACATTTCCTTTATTTTATGCACTAAACCCTTTGATTTTAACCATGCTGCAAGGTTAGAGGTAACTTCAAATGTCATTAAGGTCCTTCCCTTTCAGCAGGAATCAATATTACAGCTGAATATTTATTAGGAAGCTGCAGAGGCATAGCTGAGGCCTTAGAGGTATTGCTACTGAACATCACTATTTACCATAATTAAACACAAAGCCCCCAGTCTGTCACTGGCTTGTTAGGTAATTTTAGCCCAGCCACTTTAGCAGAGTGTTGAGTGTCTATTTCAAAGACTGCTCCCAGGTTTACCCAGGAATCATCTACAGAGATGGCATGGCATGGCATAAAGTCAATACATGATCCTTAAAGGTGAAAAACAGAAATGACAGCCACTGTCAGCCTGAAAAGAAACAAAGAGCCCTGTGCAGATCATTGCCAGTGTTCTTGTAAGCTTGTTCCCCTCTTAAAAACCACATACAAACCATATACATCACACTGTGACGTATTGGCATGTGCTTTTAGACTTTTAAAACAGCCACAGTCTACTTATGAACCTTTACATTATTACAGAAACAATCAACCCCAATGCCTATGTTTTCCTAGGGGTTTAAACACAATTCTACCAGCATCAATACAACATAACCAAGCAATCAGAAAGGAGCTTTGGACAGCAGCCAGTTTCATAGCTGAGCTAGCAGTTGGTTCTAAATCTGACTGACACCTCGAAGCAACCCCAAAGTCCCGAGCGAAGCAGATAACCCCTTTTTCAAGCAAACCTTCCATGCCACATTCCCCCACAAATCATCAGGGAAATTATACAACGTGATGTGTACTATTTCACTACAAAAAAGCCAGTATCTTATTTCTCTGAACGAGGGAAAGCATTTATCATCTTCAACGAAGTCTGAAATCAATTCCCTTTTACAAAAGCAAAGGTGGTACTGAAGATAATCAATAAGTTTACATGGGGAGACAGTTCGTATTTAAATTTTATTCTCTCGAATGAAAATTATAGAAGAAATGCAGCACAAATTACCATAAAAGATATGAGATCAAGTCAGCACACATACAAATAAAAGAAATAACTTAGGGAAGACTCAATCCCAGTTAAAAACTGGTTGGTATGGAGCCTCGGTGCCAGGACAGGACAGCTCCCCATTTTCACCAGGACAACTTGAATTGCAAACACTGAGCGTACAAAAACATCTTTACAAAATGGGGTAAAGCTCTGAGGATTCTTCTGCTCTCAGAGGGATACAACAGTGTATCTGCCACTATCAGGGATGGGGGGCAGGGAGGAGAACCTGGCCAGAAAGACCTGATGACTGTACTTTGAACAAACTGTGCTGCAGAGTTCCCACGCTCAGGGCCCATTTACCTACGGTATGAACAGGGCCATGACATGGGGGTGCTTCATAAGATGAAACAAATTAAAGCATATCCAAATCGACAACACCCAGCAGGACAGGAAACTGCTGTGTGCCTGCCCTGCACCCTGCCTAACATGGCCTTGTGCTGCCCAGGTCTCCTGATGCAGAAGAACAAAATAAGATCTCTAGAGACTAAAAGGGCTGTATTTTCAAAGTCTGCATGAAGTCACAGTTAAGAAGCAAGAGATGGAAAGCACTCCTGTTCTAGGCTGACATGCCACCATCAACCCCCTGCATTCCCCAAGAACAGGTGACCCAAGAGGGAGTCCCTTTAGGTTGGAGCTTGCCATGTGGTAAGTCTGGTGTGCAGCACTCCCCCAGCCGTGCCTGGGAAAAATAAGTTGCATAAACAGCAAAGATGATAAACTCCCCCTCTGAGAGCATGCTTCGTGCATCTGCTAAAGGTTTTATAAGATCTAATGCAGACCAGATTCCCCCACAGCATCACAAGAGAGCTCTTTCCCTGCGCAGGATAACTAGCAGAGTCCTCAAGCTGTTCCCAGAATTGTTTGCCTCCCAGGTTATGACTTAATTACAATAGGACATGCATACACAAAGCAAATCCTTCAGCACGTGAAAAGCAAAAAAGGAGTGAATCATTGCTGATCCTGCCATTTTTTTTAATCTCTTTTACAAGCTTCTCAAGTGGTGAAGCCCTAAAAGGATGAAGAGACCTTATCATCAAGCCTTTTTCCACCTGAGAGCCAAAACACATAATGCCCAAACATACACAGCACAACTCGGTGACTGAAGCACCACCTGTGACTGAGGCCACCTGGCTCCAACTGCCTTGCTGAGAGAGGCTGGGCCAGTCCCTTCACCTCTTGTGCCGTGTTTCCCATCCCACCCACCTAATGGGTTTACTGACTTTTTGCTCCCTTGAGCTCAACTCTATAGCTCTCACTGCCCGTGACTTCCACATCTCTACTCCTGTCATGCTGCTGTAACTGTGCTACCTCAAGTGGCTTTAGGAACAGCAGCACAATCAGGTCAGCGCCCATACTTAGCTAGCAAGTTTATAGCCATGTAATTCGAAGTTATTAACCTCTTTGCTTATGCTAGTTTAACATAATAAAAGCAAAATAAAGCTTTATTTACAAAACCAAAAGACACACAGGAGGCAGGAAGGGAGGGTATTCACCGATACAACTGAATTTGTACCAGTCCATTCCAAGTATTTACTTGCCCTTTGAAATAGTGTATTTTGATTTTGCTTGAAACCCCTTTCCAACTGAATGAGCTAAAGCAAGGCCCCATTGGATATGGTTTGCATGGGTCAAATAAATCCACGTAGGCTGTATCAGATCTGCAATCAAGGCAAGGCCTAAATCAGTTGAAAAGCAGCACAGGGTTTTCCTGCACAGCAAATCACCGGACCAACCAAGGCTATAGGCAGCCAGACAACTTCCCAAGGGACATGGTATGGAGTGGGCTGGCAAGGGATCAGCTCACAAGGACAGCAAACCACCAGTCTGTGTATTGTGACTCTTCCCCAGGCAGCACTTTTCTCACGTTCTACACAAGAAAAACTCTGTGTGCCAATAGACCAACACAGCATTTCTCCTGATAAACCTTACTCTACTGTACAGATTAGATCTGGAGTTTCCTTTAAAAAAATTTAAAATAATAATAAAAACCCCAATATAACAATAAAAATAAGAATAATATTAATATTAACAACAACAATAATAATAATAAATAATACACCAAAGACACAGAACTGCACCAAACCAAACATTATGCAAACTAAAGCCTGCTGTTTTATTTTTGCAGTGGTCCCCAACTGAGGAAGTGATTTAACAGCGACGCAAGATTCCTCCCTCCACACAAAAGTAGGGGTATGAGAGCATCACCAGCTCACTCTGGTCCCGAACCTGGGCCCCGGGCCAGGGTTGGGGGGCAGCCCAGGCCCCAGGACAGGGTTGGGGGGCAGTCCTGGCCCGGCTCCTCGGCCTGACACAGCCCTGGGCAGGCACAGCCACCAGAGCCGAAGGCCGGACGCGAAGAGAAAGAAAAGCGTTCACCCACCTCCCTCGCACATCCCCGGCACGGCGGAGGGGGTCGAGGCAGAAAGGCCTTTTCTTTTCCCCACCCCACCCCTTCCCTCTCCCGGCCGGCCCGCAGCCAGGCGCTGTCACTGCGGGGCAGCGCTCAAAGGCCGTGCCCGCACAAGGCCTGGGCACCCTCCGGCCGCCCCCCCGGCACCCCCGAACCGGCGCCGCTGCCGCCGCCTCACCTCCTTGAGCTGCTCCATCTCGGTGCGGATGGTCTCGTACTCCAGCTCCAGCTCCTCGTACTGCTGCTTCAGCTGCTGCTTCTCCTCCAGCACGGCGAGCCCGTACTCCGCCGCCTGGATCTTCTCCCGGGTGGTCTCGCCCAGCTCCTGGAAGAGCCGCTTGATCTCGCTCCGCAGCCATTCGGGTTCGGACTCCATCACCAGCCGGGAGTACTCCTCCTCCTCCATGGCCAGCGACATGTCGGCGGGGGGGGCGGGTGGGCGAAGGGGCGAACGCGCAGCCCAGCTGCCCGCTCCCTAACAGCGGCGGGGGCCGCGGGCGGCCACGGCAGGGCCCGCTGGGGCCGCCATCGACGGGCCAGGCGAGCGCCGCTCCCGCCGCGAGTCCTCCCGGTCCCTCCCGCCGCCAGCGCCGAGCGCAGTGAAATCATTCAAAAGGCACGGCCGGGCCGGCGCCGCGCGGCCCGCTGGGAAAGGGAGTCCCCGCCCGCCGCCCCGCTGCGCGCCGCGCCGCCCGCCGGGCCACAGCGGACTACAACTCCCGGCGTGCACCGCGAGGGGCGGTGGCGGCGGGCGGCGGTGGGGAGTAGAGCGGCCCCTGGCGGGCAGAGCGGGCGGCGCAGCGCGGGGAGCGAAGGGAGGGGGGAGAGCGGGGGCGTCGGACAGAGCGGGACCCCCGAGGTACCCAAACCGGGCACACATTGGGGACACACCGCGGGACCCCCGGGGTACCCAAACCGGGCACACACACTGGGGACACACCGCGGGACCCCCGGGGTACCCAAACCGGGCACACACTGGGGACACACCGCGGGACCCCCGGGGTACCCAAACCGGGCACACACTGGGGACACACCGCGGGATATCCCCGGGGTACCCAAACCGGGCACACACCGCGGGCACACACTCTGGGATACCCCCGAGCCCCCACCACGGGCACTGACGCAGGGCACACAGCCCGGGACACCCAGGAGAGGACAAAAGGTCCCCGGGGAAGGCTGGCACCAGCCCCGCGCCGTACCCAGAGCTGCCAGCACCATATTGTTCCCGGTGTTCTACATCTCCAGCGCAACCCCTGCTAAAAGGCGTTCTCCGTCCACCCACGGGGACAAAACCGTGCCCCTCGCGTCGCCCTGAAGATGAGCAGGGCCACGGGACAAGGTGCTCCCGCACCGCTGCCTGCTGGAAGGAGGGATAGGTGGCAGCGAGACCCGCTGCCGTGACCAATTGTTTGACAGTGGCACTTCGGGCAGCTGTGCTGCGCTTTCTGGAAAGAATTTGCCAGCCTGTGGGGCTGGTGCCATCAGCCTGTGCCCCAGGTTACACCACTGGGCACATTTGGTGGCAAAGGGCTTGGGACACCACAGGTAGAATCTCTAAATTAAATAATTTCTGAAGTATAATGAAGACTGAACAGAGACAAACCTCTCCTGGTCAGAGCATTGCAATTCCTAAGCAGCCCCATAAAGGTGGTGTGGGCACGGCCCAGTGGGGTGGGGAGGTGGCAGCTTCATGCCCGTTGTCACCCTTCCCTCATGTAGCAAGTGCAGCTTGGACTTTCTTCCAGTGTCAAAAACAATCAGTAATGAATGAACTGGTGAGCAAATGCCAAACATAATAGAAACAATTACATTGTTTGAGAACTCCACAAGGTCTCAAACATAAAGCAACGTATTTGCTCACAGCTGCAGGGGTTTTTCCAAGCTACTTTGAACTTCTGCTTGTGTTCATCACGCTCTGTCCCGGTGCACATATCCTTTAGTCCTTTAATAAGCTGGGTAATGGCTGCATGCTGTCTCTGAATCATGAAGCTGCCTCAGACAATTTTTCTTCATCACCCTGGCACTGCCTGGAGTGTCTCATGTGCAGGGATATGTCCCATGAGCACTGATGTGACACTCAAACAGTCACCCGGACCTAAGAAGTAGCAAATCAATGTCCTCAGCCTATGGTGTGTATGTGAAATTCCTTTTGCTTTTTATTTTCAGAATTCCTCAGGAAAATCTTTTTTTTTTTTTTTTATCAATAGCAAATATCTAGTTGGCCTAAGTTGGAAAATGCTCACATACCTATTCACTGATAAATATGTCAGCACTGGGACGGTGTGAGGTTTTTATGTTCCTGTGAAGCTGTGTCAGCTGCATGTGCCAAAGCTCATTTCAAATCCACATCACTTACATTTGGGCACTACCTGGGGCTGCCTGTGATCTTACATTGTTTTCAACAGGGCCAAAGAACACTTTTGTCCTTGGCAGATCAGGATCATGCAGGACTGTAAACCCCCAGGCAACCCCATTTCCTGTGAAACCATGAAACCTCATTTCTACCCAAAACCTAAGACTTCAGCTGGTTGGTTTTTCGTTTGTTTGTTTGTTTTTTACCAGGGAATATGCTGCTTTGGCAAATTCTAGTATTACAACCCAAAGGAATCATTAGAACAGGGTGTCACTGAGGGTCACCTAAAGTCAGCAATAATTCCTTAGAGCTACTTTTAATCCCCCAAATCAGGTGTCCCTGGGAGTTAATGTGCCATAGCCAACATATTAGGAAGGCAGAAAAATATATCATAAATGAAGTATAAATTTTTTAAAAAAATCATATTCTTCCAACTCAAACCATACTATAGCTCTGCACCAGCTCAGAATACCTTGAGACCCATCAGGGAGGTGAGTGATGCAGAGCCAGCCCTGGACCTGGCAGAGGACCTTTGCTGGACCTCACCCTGCAAAATCCTGACCCAGGCACACTCAGCTGAGGTGGCAGAGCCATGTCCTGCTCCTGGTCTGCTCAAGCTCTAGTGTCCTTTAAAACAGTGCTTCCAACTTGGATTTATTTAGACATGCCCACATTAATAAAAGAACAGTAAACTGCAACCCATCATTTCCAGATGAAATTATGTGAAATTTTAGTGCTGTTTCTGTGAAGCTGAATTCTCAGTAAAAGGCATTTTCACTCTCTTGCAGTGGGTTTGTGCTGCTGTACCATCACAACCATCACAGAACCTTTTTTAGGGGGTTTAAATATTCTGATTAATTTTAAAGCCAACCGAGGAAAACAAGAGCAGATTCTCCTCCATACTGTTTTTCACTCTTAGGATTTCTTCTCAAATGCCATTTATGTTTTTCTGTCGTTTGCCCCAGTAGGTAGCATTGCTAATCCCACCCCCCCCCTTCACAACTGATTCATCAATAAGATATTTTTAATAATAACTACTGGCTTATTTTCTTTCACTTCATACTTTCTAAGCCTTCATTGTGCTCAGGGTTTTCTCTGCAACTTCAAACTTGACCACAAATTAGCTACCCTTCAGTGCTCCTCCCTCTCCTAAACTGAAATCTGCAAGTAATGGCTTGCTTTCAGGACATGAAGCTTCAGTTCACATCCTCAATATTTTTGGGATTACAAGCGAATTGTGAGACCTGACCAGTTTGGGGGGGTTAACAGAGATGAGCTGATCAACTCATCATAACATAAGGGATTTCACTGGGTAATTATTAGTTTTCTGGGTCATTCCTAAAACGAAAGCCTGTTGCTAGGTTTCACATTTTGTTATTTTGCTAAACTGCCCAAGATGCAAAGGCAAATATCCAGCAGCAATTATAAATATTGCAATAGCTATTTCTAAAGCTAAGGTGAAGACTGTTGGTTTTCTTTTTCCTGTTGAGATATTAAAGTTAACCACTGAGCACAGAGTGGTAGAAATACACTGGAACCATCCTGAATCCTAAAATAAATTTGAGTATCATTTCTTCTTGAGGGAGTCAACCCACAGCAAAAATTTTCCCCAGTGGACGAGTCACAGGAATGGCAAAGCCCTGCAAGGTTACTTTTATTTAACCTGAGCCCCAATGCCAAAGCAGGCAGGCACTATAGTCCAACACCACAAAACATTCAGGTATCTGAATGTGGAAAGCCCACCTAACCTGTGCTTAAAATTGGGGTCACTGCAGACATGAGAATCCTTAAAGGTACTTTTCTTTTCATAGCTTACTTTGAAAAAGTTCAAGTGTACAACAGTTAGGTGGTACAGCACATCATAATTTCATTCTCCTTTTAGCCACTGCATTGTGTACAGCTCAGCTACAGCAAACATCAGAACAAGAAATTCTTTAGATTGTCCCTGAAACAGCCATAAGAAACCCTGATGAGCTGTTCTCAATTCCTTCTCTTGTTTTCTATTTAAGAAAAAACGAATTACTTTAGGAGTAAAAGCACTTTGGAATTGCTTAGTTTGTTTGGTGAAGGTGTGGTAATGACAATTCTTAAACCAAACTTGCTTCGAAATAAGAACCTGGAAGTCTCAGGTGCCTTGATAATATTTATTTGCTGGAGTTTGGTGAGTTCCTGGCAGAAAGCTGCTGGAGGTAACATCCCCATGCAAGAAATGAGCATTGGAATTGAGATGTTTGTCATGAAACCAAATTCTTAAGATGTTTAAGCATCAGGAGAAAGAGGCAGCTAAACTTCAGGCATTTGGTGGAACATCTGGGCTGGATTTGGGAGCATACAACAGCCACAAGGACTGCTTTTTGACCAGAACAGTTGGACATACCAACCTGGAGAGTGCTTGGCCCACTGCCAGGAGATCTGAAGCAGGAATGGCTGAAGGATCCAAATAACAGTGTGTCTGGCACACCATCTGCAAGGCGTAGCAGGGAACACATGCTCAGGATACTTCCTTACCCTGCCAGGAAGAAACAAGCCAGAGAGGAACAGAGGATTTTTTCCCCCCTCAAACATCTCCCTGTTTTTCCCTCCTTCCCCCTGCACTCCAAGCCCTGCATGTCCCTCTGACTCACCTGCAGCTTCTGCAGACCATGCTGTGCCCTCTTGCTCTTCAGCACTTTTTTCCCTTGCTCTTATTCGCCTGGAGAAGCTTCTCCCGTGCATCTGCAGGAAGGGCCGGGTCAGCCCAAGGGGTTGGCATCCTCTCAGCGGAACTGCAGTAAAGGATCATGCTTATGCTTCATGCTGCTGAAAATCACAGAATCACAGCATGGAATAATACAGTGGGTTAGGTTGGAAGGGACCTTAAAGGCCACCTAATCCAGCCCCCCTGCCATGGGCAGGGACATCTTCAGCTATTAGGTCTTTCAAACAACCCTAAACTGCCCCCACACCACCTCTAGTACCAGTCATCCAGGACATTCCTCCTCACCATCAATGTTCCCTTGTAAATCATCTTTGCAAATCTGACTGATGAGCTGCTGTTACTCTCTTTTGATGGAGCAAACACACACTTACTTGGCTTTAAACAAAGCCTGTTTCATTTTAGATAAATTATTTAGGCACATTTTTAAACTGAAGCAAACCATGAGTCTGCACATTGGGGCGTACCAGTATAACCAAGTGGATCATTGCAATGCTGTTTTTTTAATTATTTTTCTTTTTTTTCCATCTTCATTTTCTTACTAAAGTATGAAAGAGTCACAAGTGCCAAAGGTCACCTGCAGGGGACTAATATAGCTTATGTAGGCACACAGAAATGCAGCAGGGACTGATTTTGCTTTTCTCTGTAGAAGTAAGAAATACTTCTACTTCCACCAGTGTGAGAAAAGAAGTTTGTGTATTTTTCCTCTTCTCATGAGCTCTGGAATAAGACAGCCAGAGCCTGCTCTTGGCTGCACTGTGACATGCAGCAGGCATGGAGTCTCTGGAGGCTGTTGAATTACTCCACATTGATGTGACATGAGTGAAATCAGTGGGTCGGAGTTTTGGCCCCGGAGACGATGTTCTCCCAACACCAATGGGACGCAGCAGCTTGGATGCCTTTGAGCATCACCTCTGCAACCCCTGCAATGTGCCAGAGTCCCAGCATGCTGCTGGTACCTCCTCCTCCATCCTTTTTGCTGGAGAGCTAACCTGGGAGAAACGGTGAGGCAGCACTTCTGCAGTCAGATGATCTTCTCCCTGCTAGAACATCTCCCTGGCAATGCCACTTTTCCCAATATAAAGCAAACCTCTGGGGAGTGCATCAGATCTGCTTTTGATTCAAGACAAGGCTCGTGTGAAAAGTCACTTTCAGAAGTTTCTCTCTCCTTCCAACCAAACACACTTCTGTGGCACCTCCAGTCTGAGCCAGAATTTGATCTGTTTTGAAGGTCTGAATGCCACTCCGTAGGTGATGAATAAATTTAAAACAGGGCATTTTTTTCCCCCACCAAGGAAACCAAGCTGTAAATGACATCTTCTTCTGATGCATTCCTGTCCCATGGCACTGCTCATCAGCACATCAAGGCTGTTAGTCCTTCTCTGCTCCTTTTGCCCTCTGCTAAAAATTTCTCAGTGCCAATTTTCTGGCTTAAATTAAGGAAAGACATGGCGGGGGGGGGAGGGGGGGAGAAAGAACCCAAAATCTAACTGTGGCATTCTGAGGCATTAATTTCATTAATTTGAAAGCTAATCAGCTAAATACTTCACAGTAGGTCTCAGCTCATTGGTAATGTCCTCTGTTACATAAATACAAGGGCCCCTACATGACAAGTTGGTCAGGTTTAAGTAAAGGAAAAGCCGAGGGCTGGAGAAGCTGTGCAGGCTGGCAACAAAGAAAAGTTACTGCAGTTTGGGAAGAGGTATTGGAGAATATTATTTCCACTTACACAGTTTGGGAATTCACAGATTTCACCAATATTTGCTAGAATTCCTGTATTATTTACTGATAATGTGAATTCCTATTAAATTCCTGTTATTTATTCCTATTAAAAAGTTTTAAAGAAGCAAAATGTAGCATAGTGACCAATGTCAGCAGCTGGTCACTGAGGCAGGGCTCAACTTTAGCACCTGGAAATATTACTGTGAGGGTTTAAGATCATAACAGTAGGTTTCTATTTTATGCATCTGGTTAGAAATAAATAGACTTCATCCTTACCCTGTGATGTCTGTCCCTCTGTTCTGATCATCAGATAACACTGCCAGAACTTATTAAAAACTCCTGCTATAAGAACCAAACCAAATCAAAAATAACAAAAAAACCCCACCAACCAAAACCCCAAATAAAAAAAAAAATAATAAAAAAGGCAACACCAAGAGACTAGAAAAACATCTGATGCATAAAAAGAGATAACTCTAACATATGGACATGGGCAGCATTTTCACTGTTATAAAATCCACAATTAAAAGATAATAAAACATAATAAAATGCTTCACTGCTTACTGCTCATTTCAATTTAATTGCCCCTTGTTAAATGCAGCCATTTAAGGAACTAGACCTTAATGGGGCACATTCAGTAGCTACTGCAGTTTTACATGTCTCCATATGATAATGCGGTGCCTACAACACATAAAAAAAGAAAACTGTTAGCAAAAATATAAACAAAAAATAGAACTAGACTTTTACTTTCTTCTTCTGTCAGGAAAAACTATAGACTGGCCAAAGCACAAGTTATTTCTTTCATTACCACATCTAGAAAAAGATTTGGAGGGGAAGAAGCCAGAGAGAGCCTGATCCAAAGAACCACAACCCCGATCACCCTGTCAGGGAGAAAGCCACGCTATTATACAGGTAACTTCAACAGGTAATACTAATAAAGGAAATATTATGGTCTTATTCTTGAGTGGAATACTTGCAATTCTTGTAGGGGGTAATGAAAGCAAATTATATGGTAATTACAGCGCTTATTGCAATCAGGTCTGCTGACAAAGTGCCACCAGAAATGAAGGCCCAGGTCGTATATCATGCCAAGAACATAATGAGCATCCTCCTGTCTTCATCCAGGCATAGCTTCCATATATCCCATATATATCCCAGATCTGCCACCCTTGAAAAAGGTGCTCCACATATGTACCATGTCACCAAAACTGGCTGTATTTTTAATGCCATTGTGCCTGTGGCTGTTGGTTTTTAAGAGTGCAGCATTTATCAGAATTTAACCCATTTGTTTTGCTCTGACAACCTCTGTTTCTTTCTAATCTTCCTGAGCTCTTCTCTCTTCCTGTCTTCCCCTGCTCACTAACGAGCACTAATGTCATATTGTTCCTGAAGGCATTTTTATGGACAGAAGACTAAACCTAATATTTTATGTGACCAGCTGATTGTGTGTTGCTATGTAACATCTTTAAAATGACAACTTATTCTGAGAATGGAATCACAGAATCGTTTAGGTTGGAAAAGACCCTTAATATTATCAAGTCCAACCATTACTCCAGAACTGCCAA
>JAWWLV010000024.1:21212947-21233852 GCA_035041135.1 Platyrinchus mystaceus
AATGGAATCACAGAATCGTTTAGGTTGGAAAAGACCCTTAATATTATCAAGTCCAACCATTACTCCAGAACTGCCAAGCCTGCCAACTTCCACATCCCCACGTGTTAAATCCCTGCAGGGACGGTGACTCCACCACTGCCCTGGGCAGACTGTGCCAGTGCTTGAAAATTGATTTCAGAGCAAAGAAATAAACATCAGGAAAAATTAAATAAACCATCTGGAATCATCAAGTTGGGCTTTCAATATGAATTTAGGAATATTTCAGGCTAATTTCTGTAAACAGTTCTGTATTTGAATAACTTGAATAATCTTCCTGACCTGAGTAAACTCCTGTCTGCATGATATGCAGGAGCCAGCATGGCTGGGAAGTGCTTTATTTTGCTCCTTAATTATTGCAATTTCAGAAAGAGAGGGGATACTCTCTCCCAGTTGGACACAACTAGATAAAAGCACATTAACTTGACATCTGTCATGACATTTCACTAAAAACTAAACCAGGCTAAAGGAAATTGTACAACTCTTTTATTGCATCACACCCCTGAATGGACTGTCACAGGAGGACTGGGGTTTTGTCACTGGGACAGCAGCTCTTGTGCTCTTCACAGCATGTCTTGCACATTCCTTGTCCATATAAGGTACCTGTGCAGGGAAGGGGTTGTTCTTCTTCAGGAGCCCCTCTTATCACAGAGGAAACTTGTTTCTGAGAGTGGCTGGTAAGTACATTTCATCTTTTGTGGAAAAGGTGAGTCATATCCTTGTCAGAAATACAAACTGCAGGTAAAAAAGCCCTGAACTGTATGCTTGGTATTTGTGTGAAAGTCTCCAGATAACAGACCTGCATAATGATTATTTGAATGTTTGGTATAGATAACTACTATTTATATAGCTTGATATCTATACAGACAGCCATGGAACAGCTGTGAAGTGTAACCCTTTTCACACAGAAGTATATATTAACTTCTGGGAATGCTTCTGGATTCTGGGTGTTTTGTGTTTTGACAGAGGGAGGATCTCTGGGGCACAGGCTGCCCCGACAGCCTCTCCTGTGGGCATCTGTGAGCAGCCCCCATTAACAGAAGGCTGCTTGGGAGGAGTCCAACATCCCAGTGGAAGGTCTGGTCTCCCATAGCTTGGCTCAGGTACTCCCAGACTCTCTGGGCAACACCTCCCACGTTGCTGCTTCCCCAAATCAGGCAGAGTTGCCCAGATGTGATGACATCCCTGTTAAAGACATCCTCAGGCAGCACATTTAATTCCTTCCACTTGCACTGTGCAGAAACCTGCTGCCCCCACCACCCCAAACTGGCCCCTAGATGAGCCAATCTGCCCCCATGCACAGAGCTGAGCTCTGCCCACCAGCCAAGTGGCACGTCAGGCTGAGGGCTCCCAGCTCATCAGGCTTCAACAGCTCTTGCCAGCCAGCCTGTTCACCTAACAGGAAAGAGCATTATCCTGAGCCTGGCACACTTAATTCCTTTATCTTGTTCTGCACAGCTTCTTTCCAGCAGAGTAAAGCCAGGATATCCCCTAACTGAATTACTCACAGGCCTATGGCTGTTATCCTGATGCTGCAGCACAAGCTGAACAGAAAGAAAATACTGCAGTGGCAGTGTAGGAAGGAGAAAGGAGAATAGATTGCCCACCCAAGGCTTGGAAGATGAAGCAAAGACAGGAGGAGTTCTACTTTTAGAGGATTCATACACACTTAACAAACTAATGTATACAGGAACTGTAATTAATTAACCTGAGTTGTTCTGCTGGCTCGTAATGTACTGATCAGAACGTTGCAGTCTCTATGATGTTTTATTTATTAAAAAAGAGCTGAGATTGGTTTCCATGCTGAAGATATTCCTGATTCAATGTCACTCTGAAGGAAATATTGAAGGATGAGGTAGAAGGAGACAAACTGATTGAAAAAAATACAAACCTCATGTCTTTTGTGTGCAAGGTTAGGACAAAATAAAAAAAATGGGAACATGAGCTGTACTTACTACATGGTCTAAATGCTTAACACGTGCCAAAATTTTCCATGCAAATAGAACACTTGTGGGGTGAAATGAGGAGTCATTTTTTACTTCTTCTGTAAGCACACAAATCCATTGTCAGCTCCAAGCTCCCTAAAGCTGTCTATGGACAGTCCTACACAGCCCTGTTACAGATTGGTCTATGCCTGTGATTCAGTGTGGACAGAACTGAAACTTTCATGTGTCCCCAGATACTGGTAAAATAAACAGCATGAGAAAGGGATGATTTTCTGCAGCTTTTCCACCTAGTTCTGTAGCAGGTTCTGGTTATAGGGCAATTTTCCAGTAAGAACAACTGAGAGTGAGGTCAGAGAAGAAAATCAATTAGAAAACAGATCTGTGAGGTACCCTTGGAGACATCTCAATGAGACTTTATAACATGGCCTCCTCATTCCCCTGCTTCAAGAGTCTGTATTAAACTATTTACAGTCTACATAAACAAAGAATGACTGAAACTAGAGTGTTTTGAGAACCAGAGCAGGTTGCCCTTTCCTCCTTCTCCACACCTGGCAGACAGATGATGTTTCCAGTGAGATCGACCTGTACAACTGTAATTGGGAGATTGAATTTCTCTTCTATGGAATTTTTTTCCTGCCATTCCCTCGTGCTGCTTGCCTGTCCAGTAACCCTTTAAAAGGCCCAACCCCACCTTTACATCCAAGACTCACTGCTGACCACAACCTCTTTCCCTGGAGCTTTGTCATCAGAATCCTCAGTTCAACTCCTGCCATAATTCCTTCTCATGCGTGTTTACATTCCTCATATTCCCACTTCAAACCCTTCACTGCATGACAGCCTCTCTGTGACCATACCAGGCTATACATAAATATCTCAGGGAACACCTGTTTTCTGCAAGTTTTCTGTCTCCTTTTCAGTGGATCAGCAGGAGTAGCTGGGCCAGGAAGGCAACTTGAGCCTGGATCACTTTCCTGCAGGATTACCACAGCCACACACCACCATGAGATTTTGGAATACACTCTCAGCACTTTGCTTGGGCAGCACAGGGGGAATTGTTGGTCATGTCCTCTGCAGTCAGACCTTTTGGCCTTGAGCATGTAATCTAAGCTGTGTTTTCAAAGCTTCTGCAGTCCTGGGAGCTGGATTGTCTCTCCATGTGATGTGGCAGCCAGTTCTCACACTGCCTTCTGTCCCCTCTTCATTGTGCCGATGATACATTAGGAAAGAAGAGAAAGAGAGAAGACTGTGGACTGGGGGGCCCAAGAACCAGCAGCTGGTGGTGGGATCTCACCTGTTTCCCTTTGTAACTGGGCACCTCGAACTTCTCCGGTTAACCAGGACTGCTGGTAGATGACTGAGAGTGATTTGGCAAGTTCTTTCACCGGTTGCCTCATTACTCCAGGGTGGATCCCATTGGGACTCATGGACCCTAACTAGCATAGTAGGTCACTAACCATCTTATGGGAGCTTCCCTCGGCTCCCCATCCCAAACTTCCAGCTCTGGGGGCTGGGTATACTGAAGACAACTAGTTGTGACATTAAAAAGTGAGGCAAAGAAGAAAGGCTGAGAAGAAGACTGTTGTTGATATCCTCATTGCCAGTGCCAGAGCTCCTTTGTTTATTCCAGCTCAACCCCACTCTGTTGTATCTGCTTTCCCGACTATTTGAAGCTGTCCTGTCTCCCCAAGCCCAGCCAGCCCAGCTGCCAGGACACATCCCCCTGAAGCTGCCAGGAAATCCAAAGTGCTGGAAGGTGGGAAAGCAAACATCAGAGAGGACAAGCCCTGGAGTTGGATGCTCAGACACAGAAGGTGCAGCTGTCATCACAGAGGGAAGACCTGTCACCCCAGAGGGAAAGCAGGTGAAGACACAGGGCTCAGCAGAGTGGGAGGACCTGACCAGTGAGCAACAGCTGCACTGAGGCAGAGAAGCCTCCACACCTACTTTGTTGAAAGCCAGTAGGTCTTGCATTACTATAAATGGGTTTAATCATATGTTCAGGTGACAAATCATCCCTCCAAGTATTTAGTCATTAAAAAAAATTCCCAAGAAGAAGTTTGTGGGTGCCAGGTACTTTGTGACAGCAAAGTGACTGAGGTGAATCCTCGCCAAGCGTGATGAGGACAAACTTTTTTCCCAACGCACCAGGGGCCTTCCAAGTGTTTTGCTAAAATTTTTGACTTATGGCTTAATGCTTTTCTCTCAGATAGTTACATCTGTGCTGCCAATCACCAAGAAAATATTGACTGTAACAGGTAGGCTGCCTTAGATCAATTATGGTGTCTGTTGTGTGGGTATGGTTTTTGACCCAATCATTTTATCCTAAACATGTCCCTTATATTTTATTGTTTCAAGTACAGTTTACAGTGTTCTTCTGTATTAAAGACTCTGATGTGGTAGCTTTCCACAAGCAGAGATACTTATTTTTATTTTAGAATAAAAGCAAACAGAAGATTATAAGGAATTTATCCAGTTTGGGACAAAAGCTTCATTTGAGAGTGATATTTTAAAGGCAAAATCATCATATTTTAAGTCTTTCTTCACCCTATAGCATCATTGATTCAGTGATTGGTCTGGCTTCTTAAGAACGTTATTAACTGTAATTTCTTCAGAGTAATGGGATTTAATCATGCATATTTCCACGTACTCCCTAGCCTTGGGGCATTTCCAACTGAAGGTGAGCATGATGAGACCTGAGACAAGAGCACAGAAAAAAGAGAGGGTGTGGAGGTTATTAAGCAGGAGACAAAGGGATGAGAAATTACTCAAAGACCCAAAGCTTTCCTGGGAGGATTACGAAAAAGGAAAAGTCATTTCAGCATAGGAACATGGAGCAGGCAGGAGAGCAATGGAAGGAGGAACAACTGTGTGACTCTCAGAGGTGGCTGGAACAACCAAGCCAATGTTTATACAGTACTTGATCTTTGGAAAGACAAGGGGAAAAGAGAGCAGGAATAAAGAAATAGTTATGGAGAGGATGGCAGCAACAGACAAAGGCAAGGTAAAACTGTCTCTTTGGCTTTCAAACCACAACTGTAACAGGAAGAGATGGAAAAAAAAATTGTCTTATGTTTGGTTTCTACTGCCTTTTGCCTTTTCCTGCCTATTCCAGAGCATATGATGTCAGCTCAGATATAAAAGCCAAGGAAAGGAGCAGGAAGGGGGGGCATTCCATGTTTCCAATGGCTGCCTGCTAAGAGATCATTACACGTGCTGAAGTCCTGCTTCCTGGGGACGTGGCCGGACATCTCTCCCTCACGGGGAGTAGAGAATAAACCTTGTTATTTTCCTCTTCACTTGTGCACCGACAAACTTTCACTTCTGCTTTAGTGAAGTGCCTGATCTCAACCCACGAGTCATTTTCCCTCTTATTCTTTCTCCCCCGTTGTGAGGTCCTGGATCCAAATCTCACTGAATTATTGATGTGGGTCGGAAACAACTCCCTGTCTGTGTGTGTGGGGAAGGGCTGAGCCTGGACCTGCAGGAACATGGTAAGGCCTGAACAAAAGGCCTGTGCTGAGGGCACAGGGCAGAGCTTAGGAGAAATAAAAATACATTTTTTATTACAAACAAAATTGTAGGGGCTTTGTGAAGTTGTGAGGTAATTGGGTACCAGGGTTCTTTTGCAAAAGGATAAGGGAAATATAAAGTTCATTAAAAAAATTGAAATCTTTCTGGGCCTTTTGGCCAGTTTTGAACACAGGGCTTTTTCCTCTGGGCTAAGAACAAAGGAAGATCCATCATTTTAGACAGAGGATGCCTTGGAATGTGGATATTTTGCCCTCAGGTGGGGTTCAGGTACAGCTGATAGACTTGAATAGGTTTGAACTTTAGCCAAATCATTTCCAAACCTGGTTTCTGTTGCACTGAAGCTCATACAAATAAGATGAACAAGTGGATCAGGGAAAATTCGTGGCTAGGTGAAAATGAACTTAAAATCCTCCAGGCTATTCAGTATACATAGACTATGTTAGAAAAAAAGCCCCCATTCTTTTTCAAGTATTAAAACTCGTTCTGGAGTAAAAAAGAAAGTGCATGATTACCTTGGAAATACCCGAAGGGGTTTTTAGAAGTTTCTCCCTTCTCTTTTACACAACAACCACAGTAAATTCGAGAGAAACAGTCTGTCAGCACTAATACACTTAATGTAGATTGCAATAGCATGTTGAGTGTTCTTTCCCTGTCTATCACAGCTGTGAGGATTAAAATTTAACATACTATTGCTCAGTAATGTGTGTATTTCTCTTTGGTTGAAGCCTCTATGCACAGATTGTCTAAAGAAATTGAAAAACCCAAAACAAGCAAACAAAAAAAAAATCAAAATAAAACCCCACTTCATCAAAAGACAAATAGCATGAAAGAAAACAAATCCTAGTCCCCAAAGGGAGCTGTTGTCTCCAATCTCAGCTTTTTATCAGAGGGAATCCAGCAGTTTATTTAAGATGACCTCTATCATCTGCAACAAAATTTCCAAGCAAAAGAGCTGAATCAGCTGATGAATTAGCACAAATGCTCAGATCACTCTGGCTGGAGGGGGAGGGAAAAAAGGAGGAGGAAAGAGAGAGATCTCTTCACTTTTCAGCTTTGCTATTCAAATGTGTCTGTGTAACAATTACAGTTGCTAGAGTTGCTATTCCCCTTGAACAGAAAAAAATCCCAAACCAAACCAAAAAACAAACAACAACAAAAAAACAAACAAACAAACAAACAAACAAACAAACAAAAAAAAACAAAAAACACCCAAAACCCCCAAAACCACCAAAAAAAGGGCTGAAGTAAATAGTACTGGCAAAGGATTAATGGGATCCACATGGATTCCTGACCCTTCTCTTTGTTATGTATCAAGATTGTCTTGAAAGTTGCTGTGGCCTTGAACACAGAGCTCAAGAGCTTCTTATTCTACCTTCAAAATATGCCTGGAAAACCCAAGAGGACAATTTGGGATTAAGCTGGCCAGAATAACTTGCTGGATGTTTTTAGGATGTTTACCCCAAATTCTATACTGCAGGGAGAAATAGGAATGGTCTATATTTAGACTGTATCTTTAAGAGAGAAATTATCTCTTGGCCAATTTTGAGTTGATTGTTTAATTTTACAGCATGACTGAAACATTTCCTGCATCCTTCCCCAGCCACTCAGCTCCAGGATCGTGCTGCAGGCAGCCCATGTGAGCAAGGAGCATCAGCCCTGCAGCTCTCAGAGAGATTTCAAGAGGACAAGAAATAATGAAATAGAGAAGGCAATAAAGAGATGTGTAATTTGGCCAGGATGGATGAGCTTCCAAAATTCAGGCCAGAATTAACTAAGTTCAGGCTATTAGTAGGAAACAAGTGAGAGAGAGACAGCTCTCCCTTCTTATCTAAATTTAAATCTGTTTGCTCCAAGCAGTAAGTAGCTGGAGGGAAATGCACTTCCCACTCTGCTGAACAACCATGGAAAGCATGGGAGGGGGGGTGATAACTTGTTTTTGCAGACCAGGAGTAAGGCAGGTATTGCTGAAGCAGATGCTGGGAAAACTGCCTATGGCAGAAAAACTTAACAAGCAGGTCTGGAGGAGCTGGCATCAGGTGAAAAGCTTAACACCTCACTGCCACAGGTGCAGGGTGTGTCTCCCCCATGTGAGGACTAGTGGGAGGGTCACCTACATCCTACCAGATTATTTGACCTTGGCATGCAAAATGAGAGAGGATTAACATCCCTCCTGTGCTTTAGCTCCTTCTCTCTTAAAATGGGGCTGAAAATAGCCCTCCATGGGGCTGAGAAAAGATGATGTGGAGCTTGTGCTGTGTGTCACAGCCAGAAGGATTTGGTAATTCTCAACTGTCATCATGGTTGCAGGAGGTAGGACTGCTAGTGAAAAGAAAATACTTTTATTAACTACTTAGTCACTGTTGCTCTTTGCTGCTCTCATTGTAGGGATGAAGGAAGCCCTGGGAAAGTGTATTTTGTAAGAAATGTTACCGGAGCTGACAACCCTCCCCTGCATTGTAACTTCCATGGGAGCACTGATACAGGGATCTGGAACGCACACACAGTCCTGGGATCGGCAGATTTCTAATGGCTAAGGAGTTTTCTGTGGCTGTACAAAGTGTCATCTGACATATCTATACTCCACAGGGATCTTTTTTTCCCAGTAATTGGGGTGTAATTGATAGGCTGCTGTGCCTCTTGGAAAGCTTGTGCCTTGTTTGGGCAGTGTTGAGAGTCTTCAATGCATTTAAAGAGGAATAGAAAGCTTGTAGCTATGGCAGAGATGTTGCCATTATGGGGTTAATTAGGCATGAACAACTGAGGCCAGTACGCATTTTCTGGGGATTAATGACCATCTGGGAGAAACCCACTACCTAGGAATCCCTGATTATTAGTATTTAGGCCTTGTCCTCTCTCAAGGTCATTAGTAGGGCTGCAGGGTATGGCTGGATCAGAGTTGAATACCTGTTCAAAGGCCCTCTCCAACCCCCGAGGAGCCTGTGCCTGATTTGCAGCCAGCTGCTGATAAACTGATACTGATGAGAAGGTTTCATGGGCGTACAAGGACCATTATTTGAATGAGGGATAAAAGTTTCATAGATCAGGTAGGTTTTAATCTTTTTAGTTTATAATATCCATCAGTTAATTTATTTTACAATAAAAGCTTTCCCCTGGAGCTCATTAGCAGCTGTTTTGCTGGTGTCAGTCCCCAAAGGTACCAGTACCTTGGTGCCAGATTTCTGCCTGCCACGCCCACCAGCAAGAGATGTTTCACAAAAGAAGTGGGAATTGCAGGATAAGCCACCCAAACAGGGAGATTTTATTAATTTGCTTGGAAATTTGAGAGGTTAAATATTCAGTATTTTTATACACACACTTTGTGTTTATACACGTAGGCATGTGCATACAGAGAGAGGAGGAGAGAAATGATGTGATGACCATGAGGTTTGATCGTTCTGGACCTCACCAAATGGTTGGATTATTTCACCAGGTCTCTCTGGCTCCTCCAGGCAGGTGGTGCAGCATGGCTCTGGGCTTTCAATCAGGCCTGACAATGGCAAACATCCTCCTATTTCCTTGCCTTCTCTTGAAATCTGAAATAAGGCAAGCACAGTTCCATCACTTCCTCTCTGGGCAGCAGTATTACTTCTTAGTCCCTCTCATGCATGCATGCCAAAACTCACCCATAAATCAGTTTGTCTTTCTGTCTCTGGAGGTTTTGCAGGCATTTGGCAGGAGGAAACGAGGTTTCATGGGGCTAAGCCAAGGCCCAGGTCTTTTTCCATGTGCCTGTCAGCCCAGAAATGTGCATGTCAGATTGTCCTCCCAACCTACACTAAGAACTGCTCACCAGATGGAAGTGTCTGCCATGAGATGCCCAGTTATCACAGCTCTGTGTGGCTTCCATTTTTAACTAATCTCAGAGTTTTCTGTCATGCTGTGTCTCCATCCTCAGCTGACGCTCAGATCTCTGCTCTGGCGTACGAATGCACGGCACAAAGCTGACACTTTCCCCCTGGTCCTGAGCTCCTCTGCTTCATTAGGGCATCCCAATAAAATTCTGGAGGTGTTTATGGGGACAGATGAGTCCCCTCAGCTGCCCTTCCTCTCCTGCTGGAGGTTTGGCCTCTTGTTCCCCTTTCCATAATAGAATTTAGTTGAAATGATCATGGTCTGTTCCGGCTGCCTCCGTTCATCATCTGCTGCATTAACCAAGACACTGAATTACTTCATATCAGCAAGATTGGCCAGGGACTACCTGAAATTGCTTTTTACTTGACTACTTTTTGTCCTTCAATAGCTTCTGTTTCAGGAAATTTCTCAAGTTCTCTTTGAAAATCAGAATATGGTTTGTTTTGATGGGGCTGTTATGGCAGTTTTGGGGGTTGGTTTTTTGGTTTGTTTAGTTTGTTTGGTTTGGGGTTTTTGTTTGTTTGTTTTTGGGGTTTGTGGGATTTTGTTTGTTTGTTTTTTGGTGTGTGTTTTGTTGGTTTTGTTTGGTTGTTTGGTTTGATTTTTTTTTTTTTTTTTTTTTAATTTCTTTGCCTTTTAGTTTGTAAATCAGAATTTTATTTTGGAGTATTTCCCCTTGCCCTCCCCGCAAGCATTCAAACCACTATTGAGCACTGCCATCCACACTGCACAGCAGAGTCCTGAACTAGTAGAAGAAGTCCTGAACTGGGAATAAGAAACTTATCCTTTGCCAAGAGGGTTGTCAGCAGTAAAACCCCATTATTCCTGTCTGCTGGCACCTGCCAAAAATTGAATGTGCAGATCAAACAAACCCACCTTCCATATCAGTGAAGAAAGTGTGACTGAGCAAAGTAAATAATAAGGCTCCTCAAAATTTTAAACTTACTTTTGCTCAAGTTAGAAACATCTAGGCAGTCAGAGCTCCTTTCTGCCTGATCAGAAGCAGTAGTGGCTTGAGAGATCATAATGGATCACTTCAAAAGCAGATTCCCTGAAACCTATATTTTTTTCCCAGCAGAAATGATAATTTGAGTTTTAAATATCTCCAGACTTCAGCAAAGTGTGTATTTGTCCATATTTCGGATTCACCCTCTGTGTAGAGACAAATCTGCCCTCAATCCCAAGTGATGCATTAATCAAGACATGCTTGGAAGTATTTCCATCCCTCCTCCTCAGAGAGGTATCTTGGCCCCCATGGAATACACATCAACAAAAACTCTCATTATTTCAAGCAGACATTTTTCAAACCTTAGTGTTTATGGGTTGAATTAGATTGCAATTATTCAACTGAGCAAAGAAAATTACTGCAAGTTCAGACTCTTTTTGAATGTCTGACACTAAATTTCATTCTGTCTCTTTTTTTTTTTCTTTTAAAATCAAGGAATAGATTTGATTTAAGAACATAAGCTAACATAGCTAAAATATATTTGTCAGATCCTGGCAGAAAACAGGTTTTATACCTTGTCTCTTTATATCTTGTCTACTATGTCAAGGTCTTTGCTATCCTCTCCAGCCTAAGTGCTGTCCAGAGATCCCTGTTTGCCCATAAGATCCTGGATTGCCCTGATGTTACTGTTTAAAACAATCAGATTAATTTGTGATAAATGCAATTGTTCCAAGTGAAAAAAACCCTTCGCATTCTGGAGCTTATTAATTTAATTTCTTTACATGGAGCACATTCAAATAATAGTAAAATCTTTGTGTTGCCATTACACCAATAAAAACAGTAAACACCATCTTTATTTTTTCAACCCATTCAATCCTTGCTCTCTGTTTGTGGTCCAAGCACCTACCTGCAGGCATAGGTAATATACTAACACTGGTTAGGGAGCAGCTGTGCTGCTGTGTTGGGGCACAGAATGCAGCAACCCAAGCCCTGATTTTGGGTTTATTCAGTCAGTTATTCTGAAGTTGAGGAGACACAAGTGAGATCTTTCTAAGCAGGAATATTCAAGATGGTAATTGCAGATGACCCATCAGTATTAACTCCTTTCCCTTTAACCATCTCTTGAATTGACATGGTCAGCCACAAGATCTTGAATGTAAATAATATCAAACACTCCTATTTTTAGGATAGGCAAAGCTAATCTTTAGGCTGTTCCTTTCAAAGGTTATTTGCAATTTTTACAGGGTCTGTGACTCACAAAGGGGAACAGAGCTTTATAATGCCTGCATGCCCTTTGACAAGCTTATTCTGTGGCTACTGTCTTGTTCTAATTAACTTTTGTTGAGATTCATAATGGTCAATGGGAAGTATCGGTGATTTAACTGCATAGCACAGAAAATTATCTTATTAATTATGATGGGGCATGATTTCTTTATCTACCTCTGTCCCAGCTTCTGTTCACAAGCATGTGTGCACAAACACGGAAATCAAATAGTCACCCCTTTCCTGGATCAGAAAAATGCTTATCCATTAAATTTCCTGGGTTTGTATTGAGGATGTGATATTTTAAGGGACAGCTTCTTGTCAAGGACAGGTAAGCAAGGAACTGAAACATCCAGCAGATATGCCTGGTATCACCTATCTGACAAAAACACACTTGTGAGATGTATATCAAATGAATTCGCGTCAATAAAGAAACAAAGGAGTTGTAAAACTTAAATACACCAGATCCTTGCAAAGGTTATCAAGCCTTGAAATTTCCCTAGTCTCCTAAAAATAAAATATGGTGGAACTTTTTGTTAGGTAATTAATTTCTGAGGCACCTTCTAGTCCAGAAAACGTATGAATTATCACCGGTTGTAGAGATAACAATTTAACTTTAGCTGTGGAAAGAAACATATGTTGTAAACCTGAAATAACAGTGTAAAATATATATGTATAATGTACTGAATATGCATGAAATGTCCCAGATAAATATCAGATATTCACTCTGTATTGGTGTGACAGGTTTAGGGCCATACCTATTCCTGGTCACCCAGCACTGTTTGCTCATTCTTTATCAATAAATAGCCTTGCTGCTAAAAATTCTTGATTATGAGTTTCATTTATAACACACTTTTGGCAAAAATCGGCTCCTAAGTCATACGGAGGTGAAGAAATAGCTCTCTCTTTGCTGCAGATCTCCACTGCCTTTGCTCGCTGGTGACATTGCTTTTAAGGTGAACTCTTGCATATGATGATTCAGGTTTCTGCCTTTTGTATGAAAATACTGCAGAGGGAGAAGGCCAGAACGCAACCATGAGTGTGACGCCCCTTAAAGCTCATGTTTCTCAGTTGAAATTTGACCACTTTGACCTTTTTCAGCCCTGAGATACAGTGATGTGCAAAGACGTAGCTAGAAATCAGGGACACTTACAAAAACGGAATGAGGGACAAACCATTTGGGCTCCTATTTTGGGCACGCTCATTTGCACTGTAGTAGTCGAAAAAAAACAGAAGTCTGTGTTAAAACAAAAATAACTGTCTAGGATCCTGTTTTTAAATGAATTATTTCAGCTAATTGGATAAAGGTTCACAGCTGTGTGCAGTGCTTTGAAACACCAGCAGACTTGGGCTCCTTTCTCAGGTCTCCTCTAGCCCCACTGACCACAGTGGTGTGCTGGAGGCTGCGTTGCACCTTGCAGTCCTGCTGTGTGAAGAGAGTGGAAAACCATCACCCCTTGTCCTATTGCTACAGGCACTGCTAAAATTTCCCCATCCTTCTTGCAATCAGTATTTCTTAAGGTGCTGGAAGGGGCTCTCAGGTCTCCCAGGAGCCTTCTCTTCTCCACGTGAACCCCCCCAGCTCTCCCAGCCTGGCTCCAGAGCAGAGGAGCTCCAGCCTTCAGAGCATCTTCACGGACTCCTCTGGACTCTCTCCAGAAGGTCAGTGTCCATTGTAGGAGGCCCATGGGTTGGTGAGGCAGGACTTGCCCTGGGTGAAGCTGTGCTGGCTGTCCCAAATCACTGCCCTATGTTCCAGGTTACCTTAGCAGAGCTTCTAGGAGGGGGATCTGTTCCATAATCTTCCCAGGTACAGAGGTGAGGCTGACAGGTTGGCAGTGCCCAGGGTCGTCCTTTCTACTGTTTAAAAACGAGCTAGTGACATCCACACCTAATCAATGTGAGTGATTGATTGATTGATTCCAGCTCCAGCTGCAGAGGCTCTGTATCTTGGTCTATCTGATTAGGTCAGAAGGCCCAAAATAGGTTACAACATTGTCACACAGTCCATGTAATGCTGTAATGCTTCCAAAATTGCATGTTGGATGATATTAGAGTATTTTGTTAAGTTACAGGGCCCCTGTTAAAAAAGCAAGTCACACTGGTCCCACTGTCTAAGCTGGTAAAGCCAAACCCAGGAAGCATTTTTAAAAAGCCAATGCCCTGACTGTCTCTTGGCAGCTCTAACAGACTAATCTCTCCAGCATGGTTTATGGGGCACTGGGTGACAGCTGAAGGGTTCCCAGCACACAAACATCCCCTAACCCCAAGCAAGAGTGGTCACAGGGATGGACGATGATTCTCCCCAAAGCTGTCTAATCCTGATGCTCTGTGCATGTGGTTGATAGTGGCACAGCACTGAGGGAAGGGGGAGAAAAGGCAACAAACACTCAGTGCTCATTCTGGGCTTCCCCATAATTAGAAAGCTTGCAATGGTTTACCATGGAATAGGCAAATCCTGGCAGCAGGACCCCCGGGCTGAGCTGGTGGGTGGGATACAAGTGCATCTGATGTTGTGGTGAGGCAGATGACAGAGAGTCTGGCAGCTCTTCTGCTCCTTTGCAATGTCTATTAACTCTGACAGCTCTTGGCATCAGGCCATGAACAATATGGCCAAAAAATAAAAGCTTAATGGGACATTACTTAGACACAGGACCTTAGCACAGGCATGGTGAAGTACAGACAATAGTAGAAAATATTTAGGGGCCACAAAACTTTGTTGTTCTACTGTTCTGCATTAGGCACCCACAAAGTTAGGACTGTCTCAAGGGAGTCTTAGTAAATCACAATTTGATTCATGTGTACATAGAAAGTAAGAGCCCACCAAAGATATTCCCTGTAACAGTTTTTTATCAAAGGTTTCTGTTTCTTCCTTTCCTGATACAGGGAAAATTGACAGAGAAAGGAGTGCTTCATCAGTTCTCCCTCTTCAGTACACCCAACCTACACAGGACTTCCAATCATGGCTTGATTAATGCAGCACATCCCACTTTCTACTTAGGGATATAAAAAGATAAGAGGCTTGGCTTTATTTTTAACCAATGACTCATTCTTACCTTGCATCTGTTTAGAAATATGGAAAGAGAAACAAACTGCTCAGATGGATCTTTGGAGTTTTCAAAACCAGAAAAATTACACTGAGTCACTACCTCAGTTCACAATTGGTCTTTTAATTGGTTCATTTTTACCAAAATGGGTCTGATTGACTGCACCACAAATACCCTGAGAGCACCTACTTTTTTTTTTTTTTTCTATTTGACTTGTTAATTTCTCAGGAAATAACCCAATTCCCATAGCACTGCTCTGTAACTCCTTCAGGGTGTTTTTGTTATCTGGGGGCTGTGCTGCTTCTCTCCCACCCCAGAAGGGTTGTGCTGGAGGAGAGGCTCCCACTTCACACCATCCCAGTAAATCAAAGTACAGTCAGCCAAGAGCAAAACCGAACTCCTAAAGCCCTCCCACGGATAAAATAAACCAGCAGGTGTTTTACCACTTCAGTGGTTGGGTTAGGATAGCATTGGCAGCTCTGTGTTCACTGCATTTTTCCTAAAATGCTTCCTGACTTGTTGCAGAATCAGTGCAAACACAAGGGCAGGAGGAGGCAGGGGCAAACAGTTTTGTGTTTTTCTGCACCACATTGGCCACTTCTCCCCTCTTCAGGACTGCCGATGCAGTTAGAAAAAAACCCCCTCTAACAAATCTCCCTGCATTTGTCTGCAACAGTATCTACATCTGCCAGAGTTCCTCCATCTGCAGCTTTAGCTGCCACTGTATCTACTTGATGATCTCCTGAAAGGCCCTGAGTGCCACAGGAGAAAGGATGGTTCCCAGGACAGCACAAGATTCCTGGGAAATATCGAGGGAGGACTTCAATGACTGTTAAGACCATGTGGAGAGACATTCAGCTGGGCAGGAAGTGATGCTGAAGTTGGGATGAGTGCCTCACTCTCAACCCTGCTGGCAGGAGAGGCACTTTGTTTTTAGGACAATTTAGCAATACAGTTGCAAACCCCTTTAAAGTGCTTAGCAATTTACCCTTTGGCACTCCAAGGCACTGTACAACTCATATGTTGTTCTGGGAGGAAAAAGTCACCCATGAAAGGAATTTCACGGAACTGGATACTCAAACTTCTCCAGTTATAAAGGTTCTTCAAACATGCAGTTGCATACAGGTGTCCTCTCATAAACTTTCCATCCTAGCATACCTTAATCACAACCCTGCCAAAATGAAAGTCCCCATGAACACAAGTTAAAGGGACAAAACCTTCTGCAGAAGACACTGCCCTCTGGGTCCTCTGTGTGACTATTTGGAGCCCTCTGCCACCAGGAATGGGAAGAATGTGGCTTCAACATATCCCATCTGCGGACTTCCCGAGACAAACACCAAGATCTCACCTGGACACATGAGTAGTGTTTCTCCAGCCATTCATTCAGACAAAACAAACATGCTTTCTTTTTACTCTGCTTTACTGGCTGCAAATCAGCTCACTGCTTGAAAGAGCTGTAGAAGTTCTCAGAAAGCTGGCAGCTGTTTGCAGCTGCTAAAGGAGGGCCACCTCCTGGTGAAACTCACTCCTTGACTTGAGAAAAAGGCCAGAACTTAACTGTTTCTGTGCTGTTCTCTGCCTTAGGTGATTATTCCACAACAGACACGTCTATAAACACCCACCTATGCAGTCCACATCTTTCTGGCAGAGGGCCCTCAAAGCAGATGACGCTCTAGGTGAGTGAACTCTGGGAAATACAGAGATTTTTTAATTATTCAACAATAATTAAAATTGTTGTTGAACTAGTTCAAAGCCAATGCAGCAGGGAACAGTTGTTTCCTGACAGGCATCATCTGTAACCCACGGGAACTTCATAAGGTAGCACTATTTCTGGCTTTGCTTGGGAGGCAGGAGACACAAAACCCCTGTGTCACAGCTTGTCTTGGCAAGACCTGTGTGATGGTCACAGATGTGGCTGTTCTGGGCCAGCAGCTGTGCAAATCGCAGCAGAAAGCTCCTTTCTAAAGCACTCCCAAACATGGAACAGGGACACTGATTTGCTTTAACCCCAATAAGCAGCTCAGCCCCATGCAGCTGCTCCCTCCCTCCCTCCTTCTCTCCCTCCTTCTTTCCCTCCCTCCCTCTCTTCCTCCCTCTCTTCCTCCCAGTGGGGTGGGGAGGAGGATCAGAAGGGTCAAGGTGACAAAACTCCTGGGACGAAGTAAACACAGTTGAACAGGTAAAGCAAAAGCTCATTTTTGCCCTGGGATGGTCCCATTCCTCATCTGGAAGCCACTGTGTGCCAGGCTGAGGACAGATACAACCCACACAGAGAGCAATCAGAGCTCAACCTGCACCAGCAAGGCTGTTAGGTCCTTTGCTGCACACTCTCAGCAGACAGTGGAGCATCCTGAAGACAGAGACTTGCCTCCAAGGTCACAGTCCATCTCTCTGCCCCCATTTTGCACAGGCAAGATCTGCTTCTCTACATGCCCAGCCAGAATCATAGCTGCTTGGCATTATCTCTTGTAATGCATTGTGCTTAAATACCATAGGCAAGTCCTCAAAGTATTTCCAGTTCAGAAGAGATTATCATTAATTCAAGCCCAAAACTGTGATAAATGATGATGCTAAAAGCATTTTTCTGCATTTGTAAGGATTCTGATAGGCAAGTTTGCAATTATATGGCTTTAATTCACAATTACATATTGGGACAGTAAAATATCAAACTTGGCTTCTTGTTGTATGTACTTGTAGGAAAAGCTTTAAGCCAACGTGGTTTTCAAGTGTCAAATTGCCCAAAGCAATCTTGCATTGAAGTACTCTGAAAAAAGCAGTGCATTTTTTGCATTTGTTAGGCCTTTCCCTCATGGCATGTGCTGAGACATACACACAAGTGTCTTTAAGGCAGAGATGTTCCTTGTAGGGCAGCTTAAGGAAGTCAGGCTCTGTTCAATGCATTGTTCAATAAATCTTGCTAAACTGAAGCACAAATCTATTTATTCACCTTAAGAGGTATAATAAAAATTTCCACAAACATTGGCATCACAAGTGGGATTCCCTGCACTATTGCTGCACCTGCAGAGATGGCCAGACTGGAACCAGAGATGCATCCATCCGTTCTCCAAACTGCAAAGCTCCTCAGCTGCCACTGACATCAGAAGCCCCTGCATAAGCCAGACTCCTGCTCCTGTCCTGTGAACAGCTCTGGCACCACTGGGCTTACAAGGAACAGTGCTGGCCATGGACCTGCTCTTCTTATCGTCCACTCAGCCACGGGTGGGCTCACAGGCCCCTACAGAAGCCAATCCCTGAGCTTGGACTGAGGCAGGGGCTGTAGGAAAAGGCTCAAAGCAGTACTGCAGTCTTTGGGGAGAGTTTATTTTAAAATTTTTGCCTTTTTCCAGGGTGTATTTTTAACACGTGACAACAGGAGAGGTGACTTCCTGGGACATCCTTTTGGGAGCACTGGAGGGACTGAAGCTCCTTAAGTTTAAATTATCAAATACAGGTTATGAAGGCATAGTCTGTCCAAAGTTTGCTTGAAGAAGCCAAAGTTGCAGCCAAGCTCACTGAGCACAAGCATCAGGGGACCAGATGCTGTTACCTAAAATTGAAGAAATAATTTTCTGGATAATTTTGAGCACAGAAAGGTAGAGAGCAGTTCTTTAATTAAAGTGCTTTAGGTGCACAATGCACATATTGCACACACCCACACAGCACAGGCTTTACATAACACTATCTAATTATAACAGTTGACCATTACATCATTGTGACCAAACTCACCATTGCCAGATTTCATCAGAATGGGGTGCAGAAATGTAAATGAAATAGCATTGATTTTGCATGTACAGGGAACTGAATGTATCACAGCATATTGCACATGCAAATCTCGCTGTTGTATATTAAGTATTGGTTACACCCAGCCCAAAACCTGTCCTTTTTGACTTGGTTATGTTAAGCACTCTGCCTGTTATGTCTTTTCTAAACACCTTCTCCACAGACAAGATGCTCTAAAAATCTTTATCCATTGGAATCCTTGGCAAGGAGTGTTAATCAATATTTCAGGAACCTAGTACAAAAGGTTTTAGCTAAAGATTCTATCCTAAAATTGCTAAAAGCTATACTAAAATCTGTATAATGTGTATTTTAAGGCATCAGTGCTGCTGGTCTTGCCTCCAATAGTGAGGAATCACATGGACCTTCCCTTGCTGTTGCTCTGCTCACTCACTGCAGGGACTATTGGGTGTCCTGGGCACTGCAGGGTGACACAGGGCCGGGGATGGGCCAGGAATGGGCCCCTGGAGCTGCCTTGGGAGGATGGTCCTGGTGGGAGCTGGGGTGGGAAACGCCTCGGGCTTATCCCCGGCTCCTGGGGGCGGCTGGGGGCTGGATCCGAGGACCTGGGGAGTCGGAGGGAAGCCCTGGGCGGGTTCTTGGGAATAGGGAGAGGGGTTTGGGTGGGGTCCGAGATCCGGAGAATGAGGCCCCGCCCCGCCGCGCTCGCCTCACAACCTGCCCAGCGACCGATGACGCATAAAGGAAAGTGGATTCCATTGGCGAATGAGCCGCGGGGTAGCCAATGGCAGCGCGGGGTGGGGCGGCCGGGCGGGCGGGGGCCGAGGCCGAAGATCTACCCGGCACCAGGTGACGTCAGGTGCAGAGCGGGTCGCCATTGGCGGGTGGCTCGGGCGCTGTCAGACAGGGACCCTGGGGTGGGGACAGGGGGACATGGGGGACGTGACAAGGGAATAGGCAGGGCTGGGCAGGGGGAAGAGGGGACAGGCAGTCTGAAATGAGGAAGGGGCCAGGGCTAGGGCTGGGGATGTGCGAGGAGAGGGAGGGATGTGGGGGTGGGAAAGGGGGAAGTAAATGGAGGAAGGACACTGTGGGAAGAGGGGTGAAGGGGCGTGCGAGGGCGGGTGTCCAAGTGGGCAGGTGAGGGGGAGCCTCTTGCCCATGGGTGGTCTTCTGCAGGAGGTTTTGCCCCTTTAACTTGTGTTCACGGGGGCTTTCATTTTGGCAGGGTTGTGATTAAAGGAAGCTAGGATGGAAAGTATATGAAAGAAGATCTGTATGCAACTGCATGTTTGAAGAACCTTTATAACTGGAGAAGTTTGAGTATCCATTTTCACGAAATTCCCTTCATGGGTGACTTCTTCCTCCCAGAAGAACACACGAGTTGTACAGGTGACCAGACCCCCCTTTTCTGTCCGCAGTGCAGACGGGTGTGCTGCCTGGCTGCATCCGCCGTCCTGACTCCGGGAATGTGGCTCCGGGGCACCCCCGTCGTGTCCCGTGCTCTCAGCTCGCAGCTCCCGCAGGAGAGCGGAGGGTGAGCAAGGCTGGAGAAGGACAAGGACAGCTCCCACCTGCTGTGGCCTGCAGACCGTGGGGCTGGTGCAGCTGGGTGAGGAGGAAACCTCCCCTGCCCCTGTAGCCTCAGATGGCCCCAGGGAGGGATGTGCAGCCGTGGTCAGAAGCACTGCAGTGGCCACGCTACCTTGGAGCTGCCTTGGAGCTGCCTCGAGGAGAAAGGAGGGAGAGGGGCTGTGGGTGTGCAGGAGGCCATGGCTGGAGCTGCCATCAGAACATGACCCGCTATCCCCTGGGCACCTGCAGGGGCTTCTTCTGACATGCCAGGGGGAGATCAACTAGACCAACTCCAGGCAAAGGGATTCTTCCTGGCTGCCATGTGCAGTCTCTGCAATGTGCTGAGGGGTTTCCTGGGAAAAACTCTTGAGGGTAAAGGAGGATAAGAGGCATCAGAGGAAGTTTGTAGCTGTTTAATGCTGTGGTTTTTCAGAAAAAAAACAGTGTCAGTGCTGATGGTGGGACATGAAATGAGCAGGGAGAGCAGGTGGTTGTTGCTGGGTGGGCAGCCAGGCCTCAGCTGATGAATTCCCGGGTCTCCCATGTAGCCTCATTACCTTTCCTGCAAGGGGGGACACCCTGAGCTGCACTGAGAGCCAGGGAGTTCACCCTGTAGAGCTATCACTGCTGCAAACCCTGGCCCGACCCACCTGCCTGTAAATCTTAGAGCAGGCGATGGGAGGGAGAGCTCACCTGCGTTTCCACCACCAAAATCCCCCGGCAGAGGCTATGGACCCCAGAAGCAGCACTGCGACGGTGATGCTGACAGTTGGAGCTGCGCTGTGATTCTCTGGGACAGGAAGGAGGAGAAAAGGCAACCGTGTGAGGGTGGCAGTGCCAGTCAGGAGCTGTCCCTCACAGGGCCAGGGGCTGCTGCCTTCACCCTGTGCCCCATCCCCACGGGTGGCACCTACCCCAGGGGACGAGGAGGCTGCGGGTGCCCAGGCTGCGGTGGCGCACGCGGCAGGCGT
>JAWWLV010000024.1:21245381-21256623 GCA_035041135.1 Platyrinchus mystaceus
TGTGAGAGCTCTGGGGCCAGTGAGGGCAATAAGGGCTTTGAGGGTTGTAAGGGTTAGGGGTTTTGTGAGGGCTGTGGACACTGTGAGGGCTATTGGGGCTGTAGGTGTTCGGAGACCTATGGAGTCTGTGCGGGCTATAGGGCTGTGTAGGCTATTGGGGATATAAGGGCTACAAGGGTTTCTGGATCTGTGAGGTCTATGAGTTCTCTGAAGGCTATCGGGTCTGTGAGGGCTATAGAGGCTGTGCAGGCTTTTGGAGCTGTAAAAAGGGCTATAGGGGTTATGGGGTCTGTGAACACTACAGGGTCTGTGTGAGCTATGAGGGCTGTGAGGGCTGTTAAGGGGCTGTGAGAGCTGTGGGCTATGGGAGCTGTGAAAGCTGTGGGGGCTGTGAGGGCTATGGAGGCTGTGAGGGCTGTAAGGGGCTGTGAGGGGCTGTAAGGGCTATGGGGGTGTTGAGGGCTATGAGGGCTATAAGGTCTGTGAGGGATATGTGGTCTTTGAGGGCTGTAAGGTTTATGGGGTCTGTAAGGGCTATCGGGGCTGTAAGGGCTGTGAGAGCTATGGGGTATATGAGGGATGACAGGACTATAGGGGCTTTGAGGGCTATGGGGGCTGTGAGGAGCTGTAATGTCTACAGGTTCTGTGAGGGCTGTGATGGTTATGAGGTCTGTGAGGGCTCTGGGGTCTCTGAGGTTTCAGAGGGCTGTGAGGGCCATGGGGGCAGAGTGGGCTGTAATGGCTATCAGGGGTATGGGGGCTGTTTTAAGATGGTTGGAGGTAAAAATTAGAGGAAACTGAGAAGTTATATTTATATCCTAACAGAACTTGTAACAGTGAAGCATAGCACTAGAGTCCATCTGTTACTAGAAACCTCTGCTTCTTCTTGCAGGCAGAAAGTGTCCTGCCTGGGTAAGTCGCTTAAAATAACATACAGTTCCAAGCCGATGTTTGCTTTATTAGAATCTCACAAAATGTTGAATTCACAGTTTATGATGCTTAAGGATCAAAACCTCAAAAGTTTTTTACTTTATTTCCAAAAACTCTATAAGTTGTGAAGAAAAAGACATTCTAACCCAGCATCTTCAGAACGTTACTATGAAAATGTAAATGAAGTAGAATTTAATTTAAAACTTTTAACAGCTGAGACAAGCAACGTGAAAAACTGAATTACAGAAGAAACAACACAACCCAACAATCAAGCTACAGATTTACCTTTCCACAACAATTAGTACTACCAGGTCAGTTCTTTCCACCAAAAAGGTGCTGTAGTGGCGAAAAGATGATGCTGGGGAAACAACAACAAAAAGAGCACATTAGACTTAAAATACTTCTCTGAGAGTTGGGAAAGGGGCAGTTTCTGTCCAACAGAAAGACACAATGCCAGTACAAAACAACACAGAAGGAAACTGGAAAAATAGAGGAAACAAAAAATAACTTGTGCCCTGCCGGTCTGGTCTCAGTCATTAAAGGGACGGCAAACACTACAACTAACAAGAAGTTTTATTTCTTATAAAATGAACTCGCTACAAACCTGCTCCTCACTAAAAAGCTGCTCCCAATGTCCAACTGCTGCCATGCACTCCCCAGCCAAGAACAGCCACTTTGTGTAAGGGCTGTGACAGAGACTCAGTGACCCTCTTGTGTGTTCTTTCCCAAAGATAGCTCAGGAGAAGAACATTTACTGGGAATGCTGTACCCTTACCATGGTATAAATGGACATTCCTGAATGTTTCTTTGCCCTTGGAGACTTTGGTTTAACCACAGAAAAGAGGTCTCCATCCTCCAGAATTGTGCAGAATCCCCTGAACTGCCAGAATCAGCCCCTGACACAGGCTTAGACAGAGCCAGGGCTGCCTCTGCTCACTGTTGCAGGGTTAGTACCTTCTCCAGAACGTTGAGAGACTGCTTCCTTCCGACTTCTCATCTCCTTTCTTTCCTGTTTGGTCCATTTGCTGCAGCAGCTGCACTGTACCCTCACCCTGACTGGCTGCTGTTCCTTCCTCAAGGGCAGATTCCACACATTTCCCTGTAAGAAACAGCAGCAAGAGCAAAACCACAACCTCACTCACTCCACACTCCCTGCACACCCAGTGGAATGGAACAATCCAGGAATTCCTTACTCACAGTCTTTAGTAAGGGATGCTGGGCTAAACTTGCACTCATTTGCTTTGGAAGAATTCTGAAAGGAAAAGGAATCCAAAAACTGTTACACAATGCAAAATTCTATTGTACAGAGATCTTAGTTTGCTTGCTTGCTAAGCAAGTACTAAAAGTACTAAAAGGCAAGGTCTGCTCTCTTGGTTTTTTGGGGTTTTTTTCTGCTACTATGAGGACTTTCTTCATCAAGATATTTTTATACCTCCCTCCTTAGGACATTCACAGGCCTAACATAAAGCTGTAATTAATTTAGAAGACTTTAACATACCAGACAGTGAAATAACAGTAGCTATGGCATGGGCAGAGATTTCAAAAAACATGAACAGTGGAGCCGTGGGAAACAACAGCCCCTGGAGAATACAGGCCCCTAGACGTGAGCCCTGCTAAGACACAGTCCTGGGACACAAACCAGGAAAGGGCAGAAATGAAAACTGCCAGAAGCAAGAGGTGGGCCAGGAATACCCATTAGGATGGTGATCAGCAACCTAAAGGACCACAAAACCCAAAACCTTCATGTAAAAACACAAACAACAAAACCAGGTCAGCTTAAGAGAGAGTAAACTGTAACAGAAAAACAGATCCACTGGTGTTTCCCTAAACACAGAATCACAGAACCCTTCAGGTTGGAAAAGCACTCCAAGATCAAGTCCAGGAGCTACTGACATGTTTTTTTCCTAAACCTAATCTCTCTTCTCCCAAATAAAAAAAACCAAACAGACGGAAAGCATGTCACAGAAGTACTTGGCTTTGACCTTGTAAAAATTCCACACCAGGAAGAGGACTAGTGCCCATGATTTCACACAGTGCTTGTTACACCTGGTCTGGTATTCATCGACACAACAGTTTCTGTCTGGACATCCCTCTCAGTGCAACAGTGCCTGACTAGTGCAAATTCCAGGGACAATGTAAGCAGAGGGGGAAAAAAAGTGATGCAAATTTTAGAGTCAAATAAGCCTGCTTGTTTTAGAGAAATTATTCTTTACTGAATGGAGTCTTCCTCCTATCCTGAAAATCTAACAAAACTATCAAAAGACCCTGTTCTGAAACAAAGTTTTGGGCTACTTTTGTGGGCAATCCCGAGAGAAATGAGTGATTCCTTGGAAAAGACTCTCTTCAAAGATTTGGAGGGTGGGAAACAGCCAGGAAGGTGATAGTGTAGCAGGGATTTGAGCTAAATTTAGAATGGGTAACCAGAAAATGGACAAAATGCACAGGGACATTTGGGAGGATGACTGACAGCCAGGAGGACACAGGTGTTAGGGACAAGGACTAAACAGTCGCTGTTGTTTCTTTCTGAATATTCTGTAACTTACCTTTTCAAATCCATGCTCTGCTTTACTCATCTGGTGAACAGAGTCAGCCCCAGTTCTAAAAATAAGTCAAGTAAGTAAGAACTGAGTTTACAAAATGTCACAAAAAGGAAGCAATCTTGTAAATGGCTACTCCAAGTATTTCATTAGAAAGCAGGACTTCAGTACCTCTAGCCAACTAGATATATACCTTTGATCTGTGTTTGTACTGATGTTTCAAAGTCAACCTTAAAAAACGAAAATATGCACTCATTCCAGGCTTTCTGCTTTTTTACTGGAACTAACAAGCAGTTAAGGGGGGGGGGGAAGTGTTACATGACATGGAAAGGGGGATGAGCAGCAAGCTGAGAAAGCTTGAGAATCCTACAAAGTTACAAGGGCAGGTAGCAAAGAACCACAGAAAAATCTTGCAAGACTTGGTCACAGAGCAATAAAATGGCAAAGGGAGCTCTGTACAGGAAGGTATGATGGGATGCATGTGGAGAATCCCAATCCTGGCTTCACACACTGTGAGGTGATCAGTATCACTGGGACTGTCATTATTATAAAGAAAGAAGCCTGCTGGCCTGTAACTAATGCTGGGCCTCTGAGAGGTTGAAGTTAGCCATGAGCCAGGCCTGCCCCCTCATGCTAAAGGTGGCCAACAACCCCCTGAGCTGAATTAGGCAGAGCTCTGCCAAATCACTGCCCTCAAGCAGCGATCCCTCCCCTCCACTCAAGGCTGCTAAAGCCCCTCTGTGGGCTCTGTCTGGACTGGATTCCCCAGGACATGACTGGGACTCACTGGGGTGAACCCAGCAAAGGGCCACAAACATGATGATGGGACTGGGGAACCTTTTGTATGCAAAGAGGGAACCTTTTGTGTGAGAGATGGGACTGTTCAGCCTGAAGAAGGCGTGGGTGGGCTCTTATCAATGTACACATGATGGGAGGGAGTGAAGGACAGGAAGCCAGGCCCTCCTCCATAGCACCTTCTGGCAGGACAAGAGGCAAAGGGCACAAATTGCAAAATGTGAAATTAAATCTGAACACAACAGAAACCTTTTTGACTAGAACTGTGGCCACGCACTGCAATGGGCTGTCCACAGTTGTGGTGTTTGAACCGTTGGAGTCCATTCATGACCTGAGGGGACACGTCTTGGGCAACTTGCTCTGGGGTGACCCTGCTTGAGCAAGAGGGGTGGGACTCAGTGATATCAAAGGACCATTGAAGAGACATAAAAGAGACATTAAAAATACTGATATATATCCAGGGAGATTATTTTGTCAGTCAACTGACCTGTCCATACACAATTGTGGGCATGAGTTCTCCGCTCCAACTTCCACTCTCCTCCTCTTCACTGCTTCTTCCACTGCAGTACTCTCTGATATTTCATTTCCTCTCCTGACCTTCAAAACATTGCAAACTTGGTATTGGTAACAAGTGATTTTGACTTCTCTACTTTGGAACAAAATTCAGAGTTAATATACATTTGTATTTCACAAAATCAGTCCTGTTTATAGAACAAAAACAGAAGAAGGGTTCAGGACTAAGATAAGCACTGGGAGGCCATCCAGAAAATTATGCTCAATGGTTTTAAACAAAATTCTGCATTCCATCTTCAGAGGACTGCCTAGGAATGTAAGTAGCAGGAATGTAATGCTAGCAGAGACAACAGAGACATTCGTAGGGGGAATCTGGACAGGACATCTTCATTAGTTCACTCCATCTTCAGACACTCACCCATACTGAAAACAAACCCACCCTGAGCTCTCATCACACAAAAATGACCAAATTAGCTTAACACTGCTGTTTATGGCAGGACTGCATTCCAAGCCCACTGGAACTGAGAGGAAGATTTCTCTCCTGCTGGCTGGTTCTAGGTGAGACTCAGTGACAGTTTACACTGATGAATTCCTAGAAGTACAAGAACTGTAGCATAGCCTAAATATATACATTCTGTTTCTCCAAAATACTTTGAACATAAATTAAAACACAAAACAAACAAAAACAAAGGCACAACTTACAAGCTCATCACTGCCCCTGTTTACTTCTTTACCTGTAAACAGAGATATAAAATTTGGTGATTATTTAGACTGGACTCTCTGTAACCAACTGAAAAGTACATTTTTGCATTGCACCTCATCTTCCAGGAATAAGATAAGCTGCTGCCAAAAACAGTTTGGACCTTCCCATAGCTTTTACATCCAAACATGGGGTGTTTGACAGGGAGTGCAAATGGCTGAGACTAAGAAATGACTACTTGGCCATTTTATAAAGGAGATCAGATTACCTGCTAAGCAGTCATAAGAAAAAATGGGAACTTTTTTCAGGGCCTGATAATCAGAATAGGAAATAGTAAGAACACTCAGGTTTTGCAACAGGGGAATTTAAATGTAGAGTCCCACAGCTGGGGCCTGACACTGTTCAGGGAATTCACAGAAAACTTGGAAAATGAGACACTATTGAGGGTGACAACATTTGCTAATTATACAAAAGACATTACTGACATCATTACTGTCATTATTTAGAAAAACAAATCCATTCTTTCTTTAGGAAACTAGAAACAAAGAGTGTGATGTCAGCAAATGCAGTCAAGCACAAGGAAGAAAAACATGTTTTCAATGGCTCCACGTAATAGCTCCAGCCCAGTGACTGACATTAAAAAATGAAGGTTGGGAGCCACTGGGCATCACTTCATAAGAATAAATACCTGCTGAAGAGTCAGCAGTGGTTGAAAAGGCAAAAAGAAATTCGAGAAATTTTACAAAAGTAACACAGGACAATAGAGGGCACACTGTTAGGCTCTATTTCAAACCATGCCATGTGCAGTTTTGCTCTCTCTCATTCAAAGCAGGTGAAGGGAAAGGGAAAAGCAAGACATAGGTGTTTTCAGAAATTATCCAAACATAACCACAGTGACTTACCACAAGACAAATTTTGCTGAAATGAGTTCAATTCTAGATACAATGTGCAAATGTAGGGATAAGGCACAAGATGGACATTTTCATGTTTGAATTTCATCTTCGATACTCTCTCCCATTTACTCAAATCTGAGAACAACGATAAGGCTTAAAAACACAGCACTAACATTTCAAAGGAGCAGGAGTCCTGACAGTGCCTTCAAAAGTCACATCATGCTGCACATGTACACCGGGGAGCAAATCCAACCTGTCACTATGAACTTCATGAAAAAGCACTTTATGAAGAGACACTCACCCAGGTGATACTGTCCCATCAGTCACCTGTACTGAGTGTTCTGTTCCCTTAACTGCACTGCCTTCCTGACACCCTTCTGCAAAAAACCCAACGTGCCAGGCTCTTCCAACCCCTTGAATAAAACCTCTGCAGCCTTCCTAACTAAAAAATAATCATTTAAAAAATTTATTTAAAAATTGAAAAGGACTAGGACTCATAGGAACAGCATGATTAAATTTAGTTCTCAGTTCAAAATGGGGGCTGGGGGAAATAACTGACATGGCAACCACTGAAGTTAGAGCCATTCCTTCTCCTGGGTGCAGTTCTGACATGGCCAATGTCAAACAGCAAAGCTTGAAGGAGTCCTACTCCAGCTAAAGATAAGCACACTCCTACACATGAATGTTGAATTAGGCAATGCCCAACACACACAGGTCATTGAATCTTTTCTTTTATGAACAGCAAAGAAAGGATACATGGAAAGACAGTGAAGTGGTCTGTAGAAAATGGATGTAAGTCATCAAGGTTTCCAAGGATTACTCGAATCACTTCCTGGGGAGGCCAAAAAAAAAGAAAAAAAAAAAAACAAACCAAGGAACAATATAAAAAACATAGTAACAATTCCAGTGTCAAGTACAGTTTGAAGGCTTGGGAAAAATTACTGTTTGCATGAATCACGGAAAAGCCAGTTCTAGATACACTGCTTTTTCTCCTCCCCTTCTTCTCCCCACTCCCTCTGATCATCTTAGAGCACCCTGCACTGACAGAATCATAGAAACTGAAGGAGTATATTAATGTTAAATTAACATAGAAGAATTACTATGGAGAGTGAAGACATGCCTTCAAATTTAATAAGTTTTAAATTTAAGAAGTGGGTGTTTTTTTCCAGAAAAACACATGTAGCATTTACTTGTGCAAAAATAAAAGTATTCTTCTTTTGCTGAATATTGGCCCAAATAAGTTACAAGGGAACTGCAATTAAGCCCCAAAAAACTCCTGCTCTACTAACAGGAAAGCTTTTCTATTAATACCTTTCAATATTTTCAAAAGTGAAAAAAAAATTATAAATCTTCATATCAATTAAAATCAGCACATTTTCTCCAGTAATATTTTTAATGCTACTACTATACTCTGAAGATTTTAAAAAATTAAGTAATAGGAAGGAGCATTTTTAAGAAGGCACTTCATTTGTCTCATTTTCTCAGGAATGGCAGGGGCTTTCTTCTGTCCCAGGAGGCAGATGACAACAACACAACTCATCAATTGTGACCATCAATTTGTTCTTGGACACAAAGTATTGGCATCATTAAAATTCTCCTGTAAGAATGACTGTGAAGAGGAATCAGACAGGAATAGGGTGCAACTAGCTCGACAATCAGGAGTTTCCATTTGTCCAGTTTTAACAGTCAATACCTTCTTTGCAATATTTGAAATAAAAGCATGACTCCTCTACACTAATTTTGCCTGTTGAAGACATTTTTAATTTATGTCAATTTTTTCACCCTCAGACTCTCCAGAGAAGTTCCCCTTTATTCGCCCTTGAGATGTTGCATTTGACAAAATGTTCTCTGTCCCATAACAAACATAAGATTTGTTCAGCCTAACACCCATCCAAGGTCCTATGGACCTGCCTCAGCTCCTACCTCTGACTCCTTGGCAGCACTTTCAGCAAGACTGAGATCGGGAGCGCTGTGAAACAGAGTTGGAATCATCCCAGTCAAAAAGCAGTGGAGCTACACTTGATATAAGAGTGTAAACAGCAACAAATCAGCATTCCCATTGCAGAGGAAAAAATACTTAGCAGGCAGATGAATTCTTAATCTATTATTCTTAAAAAACATCCACCATTCCACAAGGATTGTGCCTTGTGAACTTTCTGCCCATTTGTGTTTTGTGTACCTGTGGATACAATGGATGAGAGATCAGATCTTTACAGTTGATCCCCAGTAACCCTCAGAATTGGGGGTTTTTGACACGGTGCCCTCAAACCACCCCTCCGTCTTCCTCTATTGTGGTGCCATTCTGCTTAAGGGACTAAAAGGAAGAAGTGGCAGGACATGTCTGTTAATCCCCTCCTGCCCAAACCCACAAGAAGAATGCCCTTCACAGCACCAGCATTAGCCTTGGGATGCTGGGAGTCGTGTGCTGCCTACAACAAACTGTCCCCAAATATTAACTACAGCTTCTGGAAGCCACCTTCTCACAAGCTGTTTGCTGCCAGGTATCGGCCAACTATCTAATGCAGAGGAAAAGAGGTGGGCTTAAAGAAAATCTGAACTCATTAAAAAGTAAACAAAGTTAAAGGCCACTTGAAAACAAGTAAATAAAGTGGGGTGCAAGGAATCCAAGGTGGGCAAGGAATCCAAGGCACACAAGTATTCCCTGGTTTATGGTCTGGCAGGCAGCCATGATCACATCTCCCCCACCGAGGGGCCCCAGCCAGAACACAGTCAGAGATGAGAACTCCCCTCCCTCTTCAGAAGGGCACGTGGATAACAGCAAACAGCCCAGGAAGTAAGCACATACACTGAGTATGGAGCTCCAAGGCTGTGCTGGGTTTGACTGGGATAGAAGTCCATTTACTCAACAGCAGCTTGGATTTGTGCTGATAACAGAGTTCATAACACAGAGATGTTTTACTTACTGCTGAGCAGCACTTACCCAGCGTCAAGGGCTTTTCTGCTCCTCACAGCGAGCAGGCTGAGGGTGCACATGAGGTTGGGAGAGAACAAGGACTGGGGGGGATAACCCTAACTGACCCAAGTGGTATTCCAGACCCGAGGATGTCACGCTCAGGAACAAAACACAGAGCAGAAAAGGGCAGGGGGGAACTTTGGCATCATGGCAGATGTCTTCCAAGTAACCATTTTGCTCTACAAGAGACCTGCTTTCCAGGAGATTAAACACCTGCCTGCCCATGGGAAGCAGTGAATGAACTCAAGTCTTTATTCTGCTTTGCTTGCATGTGTATCTTTTGCTTCAATTATTCCACTGCCTTTATCTCAACCCACCGGTTTTACTTCTACCCGTCTAATTGTCTCCCTCACTCCACTGCAGCCACGTGGGGCTCAGTCCAGCTGGGCTTAAACCACCACAAAGGCTCTAGAGTTTCTCAGTTAAATCCTTACAGTTAAATACTGCCTATAAAAACTGCCTCTTTTCTACCAAAGCACAAAAATTCACACAGGACAATGAAACAGGAGTGGTTTTTTACAACTTGGATTACTCTCTAAGAGCGTGAAAAGAATCAGCAGCAACTTTTCAATGGCCAGTGGAAAAAAGGCAGGAAACGAGGAGCCCCAAAGATCTGAATTTAAGGTCCCATATTAACCCAACAATCCGCAGATTGACTTCTCATCTTTAACACACTTACTTGCTGAAGTTGCCATAGCGGATTTTAAATTTGTACACGAGCCTGCCAGCATGAAGGAACCTTGTTTCGGGCAATGGATAGGTGAACGGTTTCAGCGACATCCTCTCTTTCTCCTTCCCGGAATGCCAGGCTACTGGAAGCAGGACAGCCAAAGGTTAATTCCTAAAACCCTTTCACCTCCTCTCGTTCTGCCATACGAAAAGATTACACACTGGGGCAATGCCGGGGCCGCCAGACAGGAGGAGGTGATGGTGATGATGATGATGATGATGCCACCGCCTCCCCAGCGCCGGGGGCAGCCTGAGGGACCTCCGAAGAGGCCCGGTGCCCACCGGGTACCCCCCGCTCCGAGGGAGGGCAGGGACCCCTCACAGACACCAGTCCCTCCCCTTCCACCGGTCCCGCCGCGCCCTCGCCTCACACGGGACCGGGGCTGAGGGCGGAGCGGAGTGAGCCCAGCCCAGCCTAGCCGAGCCCGGCCGAGCCCGGCCGAGTCCAGCTGCCCGAGGGGGAACGTGGCTCAGAGCGCCCCGGGGTGCTCCGGCTCTGCAGCCCAACACGATCATTAATTTCGTCCAGTAGGTGCTTGTCGTGAGGCTCTTGCAAGCGCGGACAGGATATGCGGTGCCTGCTGAGAATTGGTGCCTAAGTAACAGCCCGCCAGGTTGTTGACAAGCAGGCCCACGGTCACAAGCGAGATGATCTCGGAATGCAGCTGTTGTATCTTCCAGGACACCTTCCCTCCGAGGGGCAGCGGGGCAGGACCTGGTGGTGGCGAGTGCTGGATAGGTGAAGGGGGCTGTGCTGCTGAAGTGGTATCTCGGGTGTGGTGGAGGCTCCAGACGAGCCACGAGGGAGGCTGGGGTCGATTCTTGGACACTGCAGCACCACCTCTTCCCTTCCTGCTCCCACAAAGTTCCGTCCTCCATCTCTGCTGCTATCCCTCTCTGCATACCTGTAACATTCTCTGTACATACACCTCTTTGAGAGACCAGCACAGGAAGATCTTTTCCTACAGTGTTGATATCCCGGGACTGATACAGCATCCCTTGCCACCTAGACAGTGAGATGAAGTCCAGTTCCTCTAAACACCTGCATGATGGTGCCCATCAGCATTGGTAAAGATGTGATGCAGAGAAGAACTCAGCAGCTGCTGAATGATTGTGAATTGATTTTCACCATTCTTTGGTAAAAAAAAAAAAAAAAAAAAAAAACAAAACA
>JAWWLV010000025.1:0-10149 GCA_035041135.1 Platyrinchus mystaceus
CTCACCAGCAGCCTCTGCAGCCCCCAGGCCCCTCCAGGCCCCCCTCACCAGCAGCCTCTGCAGCCCCCAGGCCACCTCCTGCTCCCCCGAGTCCCCGCTCGGGGGGTGCAGCTTCAGGTGGCTCCGCAGGGGGGTCACGGCCTCTGTCACCAGGTACAGGCACTGCTCCGTCTGGGGGGGACACCTAGGTCAGGTCAGGGACCCCCAGGGACCCCCACCCCCCACCCTCACACTGGTCCCATATCCCTCCCTCCCCGGTGTCCCCCCCAAGTCCCTTTGTGTCCCCCCCACGCCCTCTGCCAGGTCCCCTCTCAGCTCCACGTCCCCTCATTCCACATCTCCCCCACGTCCCCCAATGTTCCCAGGTGTCCTCATCCTCCTGTCCCCTCCATGTCCCCCCCGAGTGCCCCCCCAATGTCCCCAGTGTCACCTCCAGGCTGTCCAGGTACCCCAGCACGCTGGGTGTCCCCAGTGCCCCCCCAGTGCCCCCCCAGTGTCCCCAGTGTCACCTCCAGGCTGTCCAGGTACCCCAGCACGTTGGGGTGCCGGAGGCTCCGCAGCCGTTTCAGCCCTGCCCGGGCCAGCGCGGCCCCCCCGGGGTCGCCCCCCGGGCCCAGCGGGTGGGTGAACACGGACACGGGGGTCCCGTCGGCCTGGGAGGGCAGGGGGGGACAGTCATGGACTGGGGGGGCACGGGGGGACAGGAGGGGATGGTCAGGGACAGTGAGGGGACAGAGGGACAGGGGGAGGTGGGGACAGAGTGGGACAGTGAGGGGATCGTGTGGGGGGAAAAGGAAGGGACAAGGAGACAGTGTGGGGCCAGGAGGGGACGTGGGGACACGTGGCGACCTGGGGGGGTATTTGGGGCCTGGGGGGACACAGGGGGGGGTCGTGGTGACCCGGGAATGGGGGGGACATTTGGGACCCGGGGAAGGGGACGGGGGGACACAGGGATGGGAGCCCTGGGTGGGTATCAGGGGGTGCGGGAAGACGCGCAGGGACAGAGGGGGCACACGGGGGACCCTCCCCGACCCCCCCCCCTCAATCCCACCTTGCGGCGGCCCCGCTGGAGCCGCCAGAGCGGGGCCGGGGCCGCGGGGTCCGGGGGCGGCTCCGGGTCGGCGTCGGGCGGGCCGAGCTCGAAGGGAAAGTCCCGCACGGGGTCCCGGGAGAAGAGCCACATGTTGGGGCGGGGGGCCCGGGGGGTCCCGGCGGGTCCGGTCCGAGCGGTCCCGGGAAGCGGCGCCGGCGGAGGATCCGGGGACGGACCGGGGGGCGGGGCCGAGGGGGCGGGGCCGGGATGAGCCAATGACGACCCGGAGGCGGAGCCAAAACAAGCCGCTGACAGCTGGGGGCGGGGCCTGGGCGGAGCCAGCGGAGGGGCCTCACTAGGAGTGGGCGGGTTTGGGGGCGGGGCCAACACGGGGGCGGGGCCCGTGAAGACACTGCGCCGCGGGAGGGGGCGTGGCCTGTGCGGACAAGGGGTGTGATCAGGAGAGCGGGGCGGGGTCACTTTAGGGGGCGTGGCCAGGTGGAAAAGGCGGGGCTTGCAGGGGACACGCGGGCAGGAAGCAGCAGTGACGTCACCATCGCAACCGACCGTGACGTCATGCGGAATGGGAAATGACATCACACACGCAGAGCAGCGACGCCTTCGGAGCCTCAGGGTGACCCCAAACCCCCCCAGAACCCCCCAACCCCTCCCAAGGCCCCAGGGAGGACACAAGGCTGGTCAGGGCTCAGCAGTTTATTGGTCCATGTCACGATATGGGGGCCCCATCATGATATGAGGGTCCTGTCACTACATGGGGGTCCTGTCGCAGCGCCTTCCCAGCCGTACCCGGCCCTGCCACAGTCCTGGGTCCTCGGAGCAGCGCGGGGTCCTCGTCGTGGTCCAGGCTGAAACCTGAGCCCCCATCGCAACATGGGGGGTCTCCATCGCAACAGAGGGGTCCCTGTCGCGATACGGGGCCCTCCCATCCCTGTATCGTGGGTTCCCCCAAAGCAACTTGGATAAACCGGTGGGGGGGGCTCGTCCCAATGAGGGGCCCCTGTCATGACAGGAGGGGGGTCTCCATTATGATAAGGGGTCCCTGTCACAACATGGGGATCCTTGTCACGACATAGGGTCCCTGTTGCAATCTGGGGGTCGCCCTTTCCTCTGGATCACGAGTTCCCCACATCAAGGTGGAGAAACGGCGGTGTCCCTGTCACGATATGGGGGTCCCTGTCATGATATGGGGGGTCCCTGTCACGATATGGGGGGTCCCAGGCCAGCATGGGCGCCGCGGGGGGTCGAACCCCGCCCCGGGGGGTCCCGGAGGTGCCGCCACCGGCGCCTTTTGCTTTTTTTTTGGCCTTTTTGGGTCCGGAGGAGAAAAAGCAAAACCTGAGAAAACGGGGAAAAGTTTTCTCAGGAAAAGAAAAAACCTCCCGAAACGGGAAAAAAACCATCCCCAAATGGGGAAAAACGTCCCCAGAGGGGCCCGTTTGGGGCCCATCGTGAGGATTTGGGGCCGAACGGAGCCCGAAAATTGGCGGTTTGGGGGAAAAGCCCCACTTTGGGGGGTTTAGGGTCGGTCCCGCGCCCACGGCGCAGTTTGGGCTGAGAAACGGGGATTTTGGGTCAGAGTCGCGTCCCAGGCGCAAAATAAGGTCAGAATTGGGGATTTTGGGTCCGAGTCGCGTCCCGGGCGCAAAACGAGGTTAGAAATGGGGATTTTGGGGCAGACGCAAAATGGGCTCGAAAAGGGGGGGGTTGGGTGAAACGCGCACCCCCAGCGCAAAATGGGCTGAGAAATGGGGATTTGGGGTTAATCACGCGCCCCCGGCGCAAAATGGGCTCGAAAACGGGGGGTTCGGGTTAAACACGCGCGCCCCGCGCAGTTTGGGCTGAGAAACGGGGATTTTGGGGTCGGCGCGTCCCGGGGCCCCGCCGGTACTTACTCCGCTCGCTCACCTTTTCCTGCCTCTTATTTTGGGGGGAATTTCTAGTTTTTAGCCATTTTTTTGGCACCAATTGTCCATTTTTGGGCGAATCGAGGCGGTTTTGGCACTGTCACTGTCGGGAGGGCAGAGAGACAACACCACCCCCCCTCCCCCAACCTGCTCCTCCATCCCTCCGCTTTTGGGGTAAAATCCGGGGAAATCGGTAAAAAAGCACCTCCCCCTCCCCCAGCACCACGAAGGCACTGACTAAGCACTTTTTTGGGTGGAAAAACCCCATTTTGGTTCAAACTCCCAGCTCGGGGGCAGACCCGTCCAGCAGCGCATTCTGGGGCAATTTTAGCCCTTTTTGGGTTATTTTGGGGGGGGTAAAAGTGGCCAAACCCAAAGCTGCCCCCCCACCTCCCGGAACGGCCCATTTTGGGGTGAAAGCGGCACAAATACCCATTTCTGGTCCCTACTTCTCCTGCAGACCCTGTTTGGGGGCTTTTTGCCCCAATCTGGCGCTCGGAGGCTCCTCGGGCGGGGGCGGGGCCGGCGAGGGCTGCAAAAAACACCCACGAGACCCCCCCCCGAGCCCTGTCAGCATATTTTTGGGGGGAAAAGCGGCCGAATCGGTGAAACCACCCGATCGTCGCGTTTTCCCGCGAACCCGCCGGGTTTGGAGGGGGTTTGGAGGGTTTTGGGGTCGGGGGGTGCTCACATGCCACGACCGGGGGGTCCCCGCGCTCCCCCTCTCCCCCGACGCCCCAAAACCGGCCGGAATTGCCCCCAATCCGCCGTCCCTCCCTCCCCCGCCGCGGGTCCCGGGGGGCTCAGGGTGGGGGAGGGGCGTGCCCGGTACCTGCTGACGCCGATTCGGGGGGGTTTTGCCTCAAATTTGAGGCTCGCTCCTAAACTTACTCGTTTTGGGGGCAAAAGTCTAAATTTAAGCATTTCTGCTGCTGGTTTTGGAGAAAAAACCTGAAAACATCATTATTAACCCCTCCCCCCCACCTGCTCCAGCCCCTTCCCCCGCGGGGTTTTTGGGTGAATTTGGGGGGGTTTACGTTCTTTTTCCTAAGGGATCTCCTGGAGCCACATTCCTGAATTTCCAGCTTCACTTTGGGCCAAAAAAGCGGCTTTTTGGTGCTGCTGCCTCCTCCCAGCTGCGGCTGTGGAAAGGGCGGAAAACACCCCAAAACCACCCCCTCCTCCCAAAAACCACCCCCCTAAAAACGAAATTAAAGCAACTCTTACTTCTCTGCATTCCCCAAACCTGGGGGTTTCTCCTCAAATTCCTGAGCGTGTTTTGGGTGCGGAATGGCCTTTTCTGGTTAAATCCTCTCTTTGTTTTTCCCTTTCCTTGGCTTTTTCTCACCGTTTTTTGCCTCTTTTTTTTTCCTGCGTTTTGCTGCTTCCCTGAGGGGGAAAAACACCGGAGACACCCTCCCCCTCGCCCCCCCCCAAAAAAAAACACCGTTCTTTGTCCCTTTCAGTCCCTTTCCTGGAGCGTTTCCACCGGCCCCTCCCGCGCGACGCCTTTCGGGGTAAAAACAAGAGATTTCGGACACTTACTGAGCGGCGCCGGCGGGAGCGGCGGAGCCGGAGGGCGCTGGAAGGATTTGGGGGGTTTTCCCCATTTCTGGGGGGTTTAATAGAAAAAGGGGGGGGGAGGGGGCGACGGCGACGGCGGCGCCTGAAACGACAAAACCCCAAAACCCCCCAAATCCCCCCAAAACCCGCAACCCCACGAGGGGGGAGGGGCCTCACCCGGCTCCGTTTGGGGCATTTTCCTCAATTTTCTCAGCTCCGGGACCCAAATCGGGATTTTTCTTCCTTTTTCCTCCTTCTATTTTGCTTCTGATTTTCTGTATTTTCTCCTCTAATTCCTCTTTGATTTTCTCTCATTTTTCCTCTCTTCTATTTTTCTCTTCTACTTTTTCTCTCTTCTCTTTTTTCCCTGTTTTCACTTCCATCTTCTCCAATTTTCAGCACTTCAGTTTTTCTTTATTTTATTTTCCTTTTTTTTAAATTGTCCTTTTAATATTTTTTCCAAATTTCTTTTTTCTATATTTTCCAATTTTTCTAATTTTTGTATTAATTTTCTATGTTCTTCTATTTTCTATTTTTCTGTTTTCTTTTTTCTAATTTCTTCTATTTTCTATTTTTTTCTATTTTCTTTTTTCTAATTTCTTCTATTTTCTATTTTTTCTATTTTCTTTTTTAATTTCTTCTATTTTCTATTTTTTCTATTTTCTTTTTTCTAATTTCTTCTATTTTCTATTTTTTTCTATTTTCTTTTTTTCTAATTTCTTCTATTTTCTATTTTTCATTTTCTTTTTTTCATTTTTTTTCTAGTTTTAATTTTCTTTTTCCAATTTTTTTCTATTTTTTCTTTTCCAATTTTCAATTTTCTTTTTTCCAATTTTCTTCTATTTTCTCTCTCTTTTTTTTGTTCTATTTTCTGTTCTTTTTTCCTCTTTTCTCTCTTCTCCTCCCCTGCCCAACCGCCGCTTTTTTACCAAAAAGTCCATTTTTTCCCCCAGCCGGGGCCGCTGCGAGGAAAAACGTCCCTTTCCCTGCCGGCTCCATCTTCTCTCTTCGGTTTTCCTGCTTCTGCCCCAAACTGGCTCCTCTCTGTCCATCCTGAGCCTGAGAATGCCGCGTTTCACCCCAAACCGGCCGCCCCCTGCGCTGCCCGGCCCCGACGGGGCAAAACCCCTTTGGGAAGCTTTAGGAGCTTGTTAAAAATTAAAATTAAAAGTAACCCAAATTTAGCAGCTGGTTTTTTAGCAGAAATCAGCGTAACGAGCGCTTTTTCTTTTTATCTTAAATTAAGGCAGCTTAAAAAGCTCATTTTTGGTTAAACTGCCCCAGCTCGCTCCGGCTTTGAGAAAATATCCATTAGAATATTTTAAGGCTTAAATAAAACAGCTGCAAGAGCTGCGTTTTCGCCCAGAAACCGGCCTTGAAGGCAGCGATTTCTCCACAACCAGCTTTAAGAGCTTCGGTTTAAATAACAACCAGCTTTAGGAGCTTCTTTTTTTGTTAAATAAGGAGGTTTTCCATTAATCGTTCCCATTAAAGCGCCCCGGCTCTTCCCATCGCTGGGACTGCCGCCATGGAAGCATTTAAGTGAAAGAAAACAGCTTTAAGAGCTGATTTTCCTTTCAAGGAAACAGCTTTTGTCTCTTTTTTCTTTAAATAAAGCAGATTTCGGAGCTGTTTTTATAAAATAAAGCAGCTTTAAGAGCTGCCTCTATAAACCAGCGCAGCTTTAAGAGCTTTTCATCGGCAGTAAAGCCATTTGCGGAGCTTTCCATAGAAAATAAAGCCATTTTAGGAGCTTTTTCTGTATAAAATCAAGCGGCTCCGAGCACTCTGGGCTCAGACCGGGCGGTTTTGGGCCGAATTCGGGCGCTTTCGGGGCTGTTTCCCGGCCGGGCGCTGCCAGCGCGGGGCCCTCCCTTATAAACGGGCCCTGGCGCCGCCCCTGGGGGGGGCAAAATAGTCCCTAAAATCGCCAAAAAAGGGCCGCGGCCCCCAAAACCCGCCACCCCCCCCCCCTTGGAAAACCCTCCTTTCTCATTATTTGCCGTTTTTTCCCCTTTTCTTGGATTTTTCCCCCTCACAAACCGCCCTCCCCCCCCCCCACCCCGGGGCCCTCCGGCCGCCCGGTGGGTTCCGGCACAAAACCAGTTAAATTTAACTGCGATTTTTCGCTCGGTTGGGTCCATTCTGCCCTAACCCCCCCCCCCCCCGCCCCTGCCTGGACCTTCCCGGGTGATTTTAGAGCTTTTTTTTTTTGTTATTTGTCCATTCATTTGACCGTTGTTTTCACTTTTGCTGCGTCATGGGGTTGGGCCGCAGCCAAAAAGGTTCTTTTGTGCCCCAAAAGGATCTCAAATCTCCAGAGAAAAAAAAAACAACCTTGAGGGGACGCAGACCCCCAAACCCCCTTTCTTCCACGTATTTTTTATCCCAACAAAGCCCAAACGACCTTTTCTTTTTAACCGTTTTGCCCCCCTTTTCCAGCACAGCCCAAACCACCATTTTTATTTCTTCTTTCCCACAGAAATGCACCAAAACAGAGGCGTTTCAGCCTATTTTGGACCCTGCTGAGTCACGGAACTCCATTTCAACCAGGTGAATAAAACCCCACCATTTTGAGGCATTTCAAGGCTCTTTGAGGAGCTTTTGAGGCGTTTTGTGGGATTTGGAGACCTTCTTTTCCAGCATTTGGGGGCGTTTCCAGGCAGGAAATGACACCCCAGAATTGCCGCCAGGGAGGGGACCCCGGTGCCCCCCAACTTGTAATTAATGCTAATTAACACTGCTCTGAGGCTAATTAAAGCTGCTGACAAAGCCAAGGAGGCATTTTAGGGGTGGTGGTGGGGGTTGTTCCAACATTTCCGGGGCGTTTCCTGCAGGAGAAAATGTGTCCTCATTGCTGCTAATTATTATTATTATTTCTTTGCGTTATTCTGCCATTAAACCCCCCCCAAACTGATCATTCCCCCCCATTTCAGGCCTTCCCCCCAGAAAACCCTGAATTTTGGGGAGCTTTTCCTCAATGGTGATTTTTGCAGCAGTAATTTGCCCATTTATGGTAATTTCAGCCACATCCCCCCCACTGCAGCTTTGTTTTATTTTAGCACCTCTGACATGCCCCAAATTCATGGGCTTTTGCACGGAAATGCTCCAAAAAGCTGCTTTTTCACAGCAGCTGGGCCTGGAGGGGCCATTGTCAGGCATTTTCCTCTGGAAAGGTGTTTTTCACCAAAAGCGGGGGCTTTATTATGGAAAAATACAATAAAAAGCCAGGAGGGTGGGGTTTTTTTTAAGTGAGACAGCACTAAAACCCCCCAAATGACCCCAAAAGAACCTCTACAGCACTTTTAGGTCAATTTCAGCCATTTTGGAGGGACAGGGCACAGAGTTTACCCTCAAATATCACCACTAAGCCCAAAGCCTGCAGTTTTTCAGCAATTTTTTTAACCTAAACATCCTCTTTTCAACCCAAAGTGCGCTGGGGCGCCTCTGCCCTCCTGAGCCCCCTTTCAGTAGGTTTTTGAGGCCAAATTCCTCCAACTCCCCCCCTTAAAAGCAGCATTTCCTTGAGGCTTTTCACCTTTTTGAAAACCGACCCTTTTTAGCAGCTTTTCACACAAAAATTACCTCAGGGAAGGGGGGAAGGTGGGGAGGGACTTTATCACGCCCCCCCCCCCAAGCTGGGGCCCCCTCATACCGCTGCTAAAGAGGCCCCAACCCCCTCCCAATCGCTCCCCGCCCCCACCGCCTCGCCTTCCCCTCCCCCACCCCCATTTACAGGCAAAAAAAAAAGGAATTTGGAGGCGGGAGCGGCCGCGGAAGGATCCGTCCCGCGGAGGGATCTGCGCTGGGGCGGAGGGATCTGCGCTGGGGCGGAGGGACCGGGCGGTGAGGCGTCCGTGGCCACGTGACCGGCGGAGGGATCCGCGCGCGGAGGGATCCGCGGTGAGGGTCCGGCCCCGCCCCCCCCTCTGCCGCAGTGGCCGCGGGGCGGCGCCATCGCCCCGGCCCGCCCTGTCCCGCAGCGGGGCGGGCGGCGCTGAGTCACCCCCGGCGCGTCCGCAGAGACCCAACAGTTAAAAATTAACAGCCCTTTCCCCCTCGATAAGTAGTCGATTTCCCTCACAAAAGTTTATTTCCCTCAGAAATGCCCGATTTTAGCTCAGAAATGCCTCATTTCCCTCAGAAAATGCCTTTTTATTCAGCAATAACCCGCTCTCCGCCCCCTCCAAAATGGCGCCTCCCGGGGGTGGGGGGGGCGCGTCCTTCCCGATTTCCCTCAGGAAACCGTTTGTCAAAATATTTATTCAAAAACATTTCTTTATACCATCAAACATTTCCCCTACTTTTGTTTGTTTGTTTGTTTGTCTGTAAACGCTGGATTTCAAAGCAATTTCCCCGTGTCTTTTAAACCCCGGTAACACCGACCCCTCCCGCAGCACAACACTCTCCCAAACCACCGTTTCTCCCTTTAAAAAGCCTTAAATTTCGAAAAATGACTTAAAAAAGGAAGTTATTTGGGGTTGAGGCAGTTTTGCCGCAGAGTGGGGGCGTGGGGGGGTTATGGGTAAAACACTGTGATAAATGGGTTAAACTCTGCCCCAGTTGGCAGAGAAAAGGGGGAAAATGGGGTGAAAAAGTAAAATAGCAAGGATTTGGGGGGGGGGGTGGCCAGGTCACCTCTAAAGGCCCTGAATGGACAGTGAGTGACGCCCCGAAATTGTCAGGATTTGCCTCAAAATCCTTTTCCCCTAAGGGCTCGTTAGTACTAATGAAGGGAACCCCCTCAACCCAGGGACCCCCTGACATGTGTGACATGTGTGTCACACGCGTGTCTGTGTGTCCCCGGCCCTGAAATGGCTGCCGTCACGTGGAGCGGCCATTTGGCTGCGTCAGCCCCAACCCCCTGGAATTGGCCCCAAACTGTTGTGGTGTGTCCCAAACCCCCCGCATTGGGCCCCAAAAGTGCTGCGGTGTGTCCCAAACCCCTGGAATTGGCCCCAAATCCCCTGGAATTGGCCCCAGATCCCCCAGAATCGGCTCGAAAATGCCGTGAATTAGCCAAAATCTGCTCCAAGTGTCCCAAACTGGCTCAAACTGACCTGCCCTAAATCACCCTGAATTATCTCCAAATCTGCCCCAAACTGCCCTGAATTGGCCCCAAACTGTGGCTGGCGGGGGGGAGTTGGTGCAGTTTATTGTGGGGGGTGGGTACAAAGTGGAGGGGCTCAGGGGACTCCCAGTCTGTGCTGGGAGGGGTTTTGGGGGCCCTGGAGGGGCTCAGCCCTGCTCGGGCCCGGCCCCCCCTGCCCCTCGGGCCCCCCCCACCACGGGGCTGTAGGAGCCGCCCCCCACCCGGCTGAAGAAGGACCCCGAGCGCCGGGGGGGCTTCACCCGCCGCAACTCCTGCCCTGGGGGGAGAGAAGGGGAGTCAGTCCCCTGGTGCCCCCCTGTGTCCCACACCCCCTATTGCCCCCTAGACCCTGGAGCCCCTCCTGTATGTGTGTCACCCCCCCATATTCCCCCTGGCCCCAAGTAATCCCCAGGACCCCCCATGTCCCCCCCAGACCCAATGTGTGTGTGTGTGTCAGCCCTCCAGTCCCCCAGACCGAATGTGTCCCCTCCCTCCCAGCTGTTGGTCTCCCCCCATGTATCTCCCACCCCCCTTTT
>JAWWLV010000030.1:9043-27514 GCA_035041135.1 Platyrinchus mystaceus
TACTGAGCATGATGTTATATGGTCTGGAATATCCCTTTGGTCAGGTGGGCTCACCTGTCCCAGCTGTGTCTCCTCCCAGCTTCCCATGCACCCTCAACCTCCTTGTCTGCATGGTGGTACAGAAAAGGCCAGAAAAGGCCTTGGCTCTATGTAGCCACTGCTCAGGAATAACAAAAACATCTCTATGATCATCACTGTGCTCAGCACAAATCCAAAACACAGCCCCATTCCAACCACTGTGAAGAAAATTAACTCTCTCAAAACCAGCACACACCCAAATCTTGATCCTCTTAGTTTCTCAATGCACCTTTAAAAACCCATTACAGCATGTGTGCTTTTTCATAAGTATTATTTCTTCCCCTAGATTTCAGTGTAAATAAACAATTAGTCATACTTGACAGGTGGGATATTAAAGAAAGAGATGATCCCATTTGAGTGGACAGTTTGTGAAAAATACTGATGTGTACATTCCTATCCAGTGAGGAATGCTGCCTGAATCTAGAGATAACTACTGTGCCATAAAAAATCAAGCTCTGTGGTGATGAGGAAATCTTCAGGCAATGTTCCTCAGGCTCCATATGATAATGCTAACTGGAATTACAGAATGAATGAAAACACAATATGGTCATTATCTGCCTGGCAGCAATGTCAGAAACCAGTGGAGAAGATAATATCACAGCTGGGATGCTGCTGCTAGACTGCTACAAAAGAAAAGTTGCCTCTCCTTTGTTTTGGATAATCATAGGCAAGTAAGTTTATCTGGTTATATGTCAGTTTACCAGATTTGAAAAGCAGCTATTAGTACAGACTTCCTTGGGAGTCCAACATAGGTGGATTTCTATACATGGAAAATGCTTAGTATTAATGGTGGTGCCACTGCAAATAATAATGGCATAGGATAAGGTGTGCTGAGAGCTCTACCCACACAGGCTACCAGCATTCAGGGAAGGTGTCAGTTCTTCATTTTCAAAGTTATATTTTTTGACGTTATATTTTTTCCTAGGAATCAATAAAACTACGATTTTTGATGTGTTGTTACCTCAAATCTAGAGGTAATTAGGACACAGCTAGCAGGAACAATTGCCAGTACTTGCTAGACTTACTTCCAAACAGATGATTAAAGTTTCATTCATGGCCTACCTGAGGCAGCTGTTCCAGCTGGGAGTGCAATGAGGATGGTACAGTATGATTGTGACAACATTTCTGGACCTAAGAGAACAGCTGGCACCTCTGAACTTCCATCTCTGGGTGAGACTCAGTGCATATCATCTGTTCCTTTACTCTCTGCTCTGGGAAGGAGAGCTGGGTGCACAGACTGGGCAGGAATCTCTGTCACGCTCCAGTTGAGTGTCTAACTTTGACAAGTTAGCAGCAGGGACTGCTAGACTCGAGATGAACATGTGGAGACTGAAAAGAATCCCAGTGCAGGAGGGAAGATCCGACTCTTTCTTACTGGTTTAATATAACAGTGCATCATACTGACACGGAAAAACTTCTTAAGGAAAAATTTATGAGGAGTTTGGCAGAAACTTCTGCAATGATGCACTTCCCCAAACCACAGGGAAAAGGAGTGACTTGGGTTATCCTACTTAGGCTGAGATTATTTTTGCTTTTGTGAGAAATCTCTCTGCAGACAGATACAAGAATGGACCAGACCAAACACCCAACTAGTTGACAGTTGTCTCCCAGGATACCAAGTAGCAGAAATTTAGGGAGATATTAAAAAAACAAGTACTAGACTGTACTCTGAGAGTACTCAAGCTCTGTGATGGATCCTGCCCATCCCCTTCTTTACCTTTTTGGCTTCCACAGCACGATGATGATGTCTGTGCTATGAGCTGGGTAACACAAATGTAATACCCTGACACCCATGGCAGCAGTTAGCTCTGGAACTGCTCTTTCAAATCTAAGGTACCCACAGAAAATCAGGGATATTCCCTTTATGCCAGAGAGGGCTGTAGGAAAGCAGGGCATCCAAGTTCACAGTCTGATTGTTCATACTTATTCTTGAGCATTTGCTGTGTAGCTTCAAGTAAAGGGATTAAACTTTCTCCTGATGCAAATGGGTTTAGCTGTCTTATGTCAGTACTGGCTGAACCCCAGGTTGAACTTGACTTGTATGAGTCTCACATACTCAGAGAATATTTTTACCTCTCATCCACCTACACTGTGATCCTGAATGGCAAATTAGGATAATTTCCTATAATACAGTTTTAAATCTTCCTGGGATGATAGTTAACTTGTATATAGTGTTCTTAGATTTGACATGCAGAAAAATTAAACTAAACATAGGTTTCAGTGAACCAATTACCTTTCTGAATGTTTTGTTAACTGCTGTAGCCCCTTATTAAATGTGCTGAAAACTGATGTAAAAAAATTACACGACATATTCTGTACTCTTTTGGAGTTTATTATATTAAAGCCTTCAGAGAAAAATATTACATCTCAACCTTCCCTTTGAACAACCTTATTTTTGCAGGCCTTTCTACTTCAGACTAAGACCCCTTAGACTTCTAGTAATATACAGAAATTTAACATACAGAAACACTGTTTCTCTTACTCAGGCCATTATAAAAAAAGCTCACATGTGGATATAACACCTTTGTTTCTCATGGCCATTCTCTGGCAATTGCTGAAGACATTTTCCTGCAATGAGAATAAGCTGACTTTGTATTTGCCCACAGATAACAGCAGTGAGACCCTTCAGGATCAGTGAAATGCCCAAGTGTTTTCCTTTTTTTTGTTTGAATGTCAGTGTTTAGAGGGCCTCTGGCTGCTGAAACTTCTGCTGAAAACCTGGTTAATGCCAGTCTTCCCTGAGATACAGAACTGAGATTTCCACCACTGCACTGAACCTATTGCAGCTTTTATGCAACTCTGTGGCTACGCCGATCCCCTGCTATTGTTGTACATTTTGGGTTCCTTTTGACCCATTTTCCTCTGTTATAGATGTGCTGGGTTTGGCTGGGATAGAGTTAAGTTTCTTCACACTAACCTGTATGGGCTGTTCTGGATTTCTGCTGGAAGCAGTGTTGATAAAACAGGGATTTTTTTGTTATTGCTGAGCCAAAGTCTTTTCTGCTCCTCACCCCACCAGCTAGCAGGGTGGGGGGCCACAAGTATTTGGGAAGGGATACAGCTAGGACAGGTGACCCCAACTGACTCCAGGGATATTCCAGACCATATGGCACCATGCTCATCCTATAAAGCTGGGGGAAGAAGAAGGAAGGAGGAGACACTGGGAATGATGTGACTTTTTTTCCCCAAGTCAGTGTTATGTGTGATGGAGCCCTGCTGTCTTGGGGATGGCTGAACCTGCCTGCCCATGGGAAACAGCACATTGGTTTTGTTTTCCTCTGTGTGGAGCTTTTTCTTTCTCTACTAAACTGTCTTTATGTCAGCCCGTGAGTTTTCTTGCTTTACCCTTCCAGTTCTCTCCCCCATCCTGCCATAGGGGTGCAAGTGGTTGTGTGGGGCTGAGCTGCTGGCTGGGGTTAAACCATAACATATGGCCCAAAAGAGGCAAATGGATGTCTGAGAAGAAATCTCATTCTCTCTGGAAATTAGAGTGCCAGTGAGGCTTAAAGTCCTGTCTGAATATTATACAGTTTTACTTTCCCTGCTATGTAAGACCTCTCAGTTTCCATAACTTTTTTCTTAGTACAGCTTGTAGCACTCCTTCTGTCTGTTGTCCTACATACCCCCAATTATATCATAATGTAGATATATATAAATGCAATTAAACATGCTGTAAACCTTTGATACAGAGATACACTAATTAACAACCTGCTGACTCCTTAATTTCCCTATTGAAGTTTTACTGCCTTATTACAGCTTATTTTTTTCTTTTGAAGAATCACATTTTCAACTTTGAATTGGAACTCTGGGAATAAAGGACAGCCTTGGAGATGGTTTCATTAAGGAGTTACTTAGCACTGTGCTTTCCACAACTCACACCCACACCCCCATTCCCACCCTCCATCCTCACATCACTCTTGTGTTTTTTACCTTAGTGGTTGTTAATCTGTGCTGTAGGGTAGAAATATTATTTGCACATGAAGCTCGTGCACCGCTCTCTGTTTAGCCATATGTTTCTATCAACGTTGAGGAATGTTTTTAATCTGACTCAGTTTCCCATTCATAACATTGGGCTGAGGATCCCCACAAATATAATAACCTGTGAAATACAGAAGTCATGTATATTCACGGCTCTGGGCTGCGTGGAGGCGATGGTGGCAGGAACACCAAGACTTTTGGGTATTTGGAATCCAGGTGGGGGGGATGTGGAGGCAGCAAGGCCCTTGCCCCTCTCCCTGCCTGCTCAGTTTGGGGATGACAGCACAAGCACGACCTGACGAGGTCATTTAATCCTCCTGTCGCTTTCTACGTGCGACAATTTTCCTGGGGGTCAAATGACGCTGTGGGAAAACTACTCTGGACAGCGACTCCCTGCCTGAGGAGAGGGAGGTGAAGAAGCCGAGAGCCGGCGTGGGGAGGGGAGGTGGGCAGCGAGGAAATACCCGTGCGAGGGGAAGATGAGGAAGGAAAAAGCGCTTCCAGCCGGCAGCGGCGGACAGTCGCTTGTCTCAGATCAAGCTGAGCCATTTGGCAAAGCCCTGAATTTTGCCTGAGGAACGTGAGTTATCCCGGTAAAGCAGTTTACTGCCCCCGGAGCGAAGGGTACATCGCTGTTCCCTGAAGTGCAGAGCTGTTCGCTGCGTAAAGGCGGGACTGAGCTGCTGCCGCTTGGAGGTGATGGCTGTGATCTCCGGATCACCGTGTTAGAGAGGGCTGAAGTCACCTAACGGGTGGCAGCCAGGTGTGAGCAGAGACCTGCGGTAAGCCTGGTAACCGAGGCAAGCAAACAGTGCCTTTGGGGGATTGTTTAAGAACACCCGAGACGGGGTCAGCACGAATTAAACCTAAAGATGCTCCAGTCTGCCCAGCGCTCAGGTGGGGTCGGAGGTGTCTCCGCTTCGCTGCTGGACGCATCAAGTCTTTTTATTCAGAGTATTCCAGGCACGCAGCAATAAGCGACTGACCTGGAGAAGGCAGAGCTACGGCTGTTGCTAAGGGATAACTCCCTGTGCAGTACAGGGAGCCTGGTGAGCACCGGACCGGCACGGCTGAGGCAGCGGGCGAAAAGTGAGATGTGGTGCTGCAGAGGGGTGAGCCCGAGCCCAGCCGGCTCCGGAACGCTCAGTGCCGAGCAAATCGCTATCTGAGCAGCATCTAAGCCAGTAAAATTAAACAGATGATTTCTTTTTTTTCCTGGGTGCAGCTTTTTTTCCTACTTCTAGAAGGTTTTGCAAAGAACGCTCTGCAGCCTTCTGCGTGCCAAGTGTGACTACAATGTTGGTAGAATGAAAAAAAATTTGTTATTTTCGAGGTTTCCTTGGCCCGAAGAGAGTAAAATCGACAACTTAATTGAAATCAGCTGGAAAACAGCACCGAGAAGACGGTCTGCAAACAGTAGCTCCTTTTGTTCGCAGCAGTCTGCAGCCGGTGACTCCAGCATTCCTTGCTGCATTCCCAGTGCCCAGCCTGGCAGCCCTGAAAGGGGGCACAGCCTGGTGAGACGAACCTTCCCCGCCCCCTGCCTCGCTGAGGTGGTTTTGTGCTTCGCAGCTTCAATCAGGGCATCGCGGCAGGTGTTTGCAGCTCCGGCTGATGGGGAGAGCTGCACCTTTAATTAACAGGGGGTGCACATTGCTCCACTGCAGTCCTTCCTATAAGCTTCAGAGGGGCAAACTTCAGTGCAGAGCCTGGGGTTTGGCGTGTGAGGGCAGAGTTCTGTGCACTGCACAACCTGTCATCTCAACTTTGTAAAGAACTCTTTTATTTTTTTTTTTCCCCGTTATTTTCGGGCTTTGTAAGAGAGAAGTGTTCTTCTACCCGTCTGAACCATGAGTGGATGTTCAAAGAGATGCAAGCATGGGATTGTCAAATTTGCCCAGACTATTTTTAAGCTCATCACAGGCACTCTCAGCAAAGGTAAGGGAAAACATTTAAGTTCATACTATTCTTCTCTTACTTCTGTTTGCTGTTAGCTTTGTGGGGGGAGTTTTCTAGGCTTTAAGAAGACTTCTGATAGGATTTACTGTGTCTTCAGAGGTGTTCTGGTTTAATTCTGGGATTTGGCTGCTTGGAAAGAAGTTGCTTTGTGCAGTGAAGATTGGAGCTGTGCTGTAAAGCCTTATGTAATTGTTTCTAACTTGTGTAGTTTGTAATCTGTATTTGTCAGTCTGCTGTGGTTTTTAACTCTAGTGAGCTACTTCAATGTGTTCAGAGATGTGTTTCTGAAAGAAATTGATGTGCAGCTTAAAACATTCGGTCTTCCTGACTCAATAATCAGTATTTCTCTGTGTCATTTTCTACTTTAGTGTCTCTGCTTGTTTGAAGCACGTGTGTATCTCGGTTCAAAATCTAGGTTGCTACTTACTGCATACATTGGAGTGTCTTTTGTTCACCTAAGTTTTGCTTGTCACACCCTGTGTGCCTTCCCATGTGCAGGTGGAAGAGTACCAAACTTATTTATGCTGTTCCCTTTACTAAAATCAAACAACACACAAAATAAACCCTCTGTTCTTCTTTGTACACATAGTAGTTCCTGTGTTGGTGTTAAGGTAAGTTATATTACTTTTGTTGGTCATTTTTCTCACCATGATAATTCTCAGCACGCTGCTGAGTGTGCTGAAAATTAACTCAGTTAGTTATGTGAGTATTGTTGACTTGTTTAGGAACTCCTGACAATAATAAATAATATTATGCTTGAATGCTGCTTGCCTGTTGAAATGTGGTCAGTTCTTAGATGAGGGTCAGACTTCTCCAAGCTCTATGTGCTTGGTTGGAGGAGGTGTGGTTTTGAGAATTAACAGTTGAGTTCAGGCTAAATTATTAGCAGAGATATTTCTATAAGGCTGAAGAGTGTATGTTATGATGCAGGTTTTTTTTAAAAAATGCACAGTCTGAAGCTCTTTTTAATGTGTTCATAGTCAAGGAGCAAAAAAAAGAAGCATTTATATTTCAGATAAGTTTAGAATCCTTGGATGTGTGTGGCTGTGTTGGCTGCCTGGAGCACATATGCTCTAGCATTGATTTTAATGTTTAAGTTGTTTCTTAGGATAAGATAAAGTAGGCTGAGGTGATTTTTTAAAATGGCAAATGTAAAGGTGCCAAGAACTTCTAAGTGCAGCTTACTTTAGCAGAAACTTGGGAAATTTATTCAATCTGTCTCTCTAGAAAAGAAATGTAGTTCTTAGACAGCTTTCTGATATTAACTTTACTGGCTTGCAAAAGAAATCTGTACCAGAAAATGTCTGTTTTACATTAAGAATACTGGACAGGTCGGTTGCTTTTAAAATCAAGATGGGTTTAAAATTGCATCTTTGTGTATTCAATTCTTCTTCTTCTTCCACTTTACTCCATGTAATCCATAGGCTGTCAAACACCAGCAGAGGAAAGATGAAAAACTTATTAAAGCCTGTTGTAGAAAAGAGCTGTCGGATGTTGGCCATAATTCGTGATTAATGCCAAGATGTCTCTCTTAATATTAGAAACAAGAGAGAAAAATAAATTACTTATTGTCATGAGCACAAGAGAAAGTGGTAGATGCTGTCTGCAAGACCTTTTCTTCTACAGCATGTCAGTATGGTGAATTTGGTGTACTTTGTGCTTTTTCAGGAGATAATGGAACACAGGGTGTGTGCTGCTATGTCCACAAGTCATCAGTGATAATTTTTGTGGTGTTTGTTTGAGCTCCACCGAAGACAAGAGGAAATGTTTGATCTGGTGGTGTCTCCCCACATGCTCACCTAGAGCAGTTCAACTAATGGGGAGCTTTTGAGCAACCCTTGGGTTGCTTGACATAGTAAATGAAATAATAAAATGAGGCTGCCGGAGCTGCCTTTGCTTTGGCGATGGGACAGACGAACATGTGGGTCTGACAGGACAGCACTGTATGAAGAGCTAAAATTTAGAGTATAAAATGACCAAGACCTGCTTCCCCCACCCCTCCTTCTGAACTGTGCCAGCACTGCTCTATCATTGTCTTTGTAGCTGATGCAATGGTGTTGTACAGTTTTACCAGTTTGTTTCCCATGGCAATGTCTCGTTTCAAGCTGTTTGGATGAGATAAGAGTGGCTTCCAATGAAACCCAGGGAGCCAAAGAATTAAGAAAGAATTAAAACTCTGATAAACTTCTTTTTTTTTTTTTTTTTCAAGTCAGCTGCTTGTGTTTTGAACTGGGATTCAGGAAGGAATAAACCATACAAATTAGTTTGTTGCATAGACATCAAAGACCTGTTATAATAAGAATAAATGTTTCCATATGATTACCTATGAAACTCATAACTAGAAAGAAAATTTTTAGAAAAAAATTCTGCTCAGGAATGTTGAATTAAAAAAAAAAAAAGGTGTTGACCTTTGTACATTTGTCCCAGAGATTGCTGTTTAGTACTCTTTTTATTAAAAATTCTGCATGATTTTGCATATTCAAGAATTATCACCTGTGTTTTTCATCACATTCCTGCCTCGTTTCTTTCATACTATTTACTGTGGTTTTTAAATTTATTTTTACTTTAATTATCTTTTACAAGGAGAAGCCTTTATTAGGCATGAATTTTACTCTTCCCTTATGCTTCTGTCATTCTGAAGGTTACTGCAGTGGGAAATACTCCATAGTTCAATGAGTTGCAATTCTTAGCTGTACTCTATGGTTTCTGCTTGTCTTAATAATAGCATTTTTCTTTCTCTTTGGTTATTCACAATAGTAAAATGAGACTGAGTTGCAGCCATGAAGTCTTTGCTTTTGCAACAAGGTGTGAGGAGACTGCAGCCTCTCCCTGCAGTGGGCAGTAAGGGAATAGGGACACCTGATACCATTATATGGCCTGCTTGGTGTGTCCTGATTTACACCTGTAGCAAGTCCATGAGGCTGTAAACCCCAAATTTCATAGCTGGTACTTCTGCAGAGCTGGACTAGCAAATTTTGCCAGCTTCCTTCTTGGTACATTCTTCTCTTGGAAAATCTCAGCACCAGAGCAGAGCTCTCTGTGTCTGTGGAAGAGAAGCCTCCTCCACCAAGAGCTTGGCACAGAGAGATGTGTGCACTGAAGAAAACATGTCCCCTTACACTGGCATGAAGAGTGTATTAAGAAATGTTCTCCTTCTTAACTTGGATGGGGGTCCAGCACTCCAGGAGAGTGTAGAACAGGCTTCTGGAAGTGAGTTACTGTGGTGATGGACAGTGTGTGAGCAGCAGCACCTTCAGCAGAATTGCCTTTGGGAGGGTTTTGTGGGAAGGTTGGATTTTCTTGCACATTACCTTTGTTGTGATATGTGAAGTGGTGGTGCATCTTTCATGGCCTGGAAGCAAGAAAGGGTGGCAAGAGTGAGTTTGTGGAGGGTTTCCTGTTGAGCAGAACGATTAAACAAGGAGCCTGTGTGAGTATGAAGATACTGCTAATACCATTAAAAACTTAGTACAGAAGGGCCTTGCTGAGGTACCAAAAATGAAGCTGAAATAAGACCTCTTGGATTTCTATTAATGTGTTCTAGTTATCAACACGAGAAAAGCAAGATGATTATAGGGACCAACTACTTCAAAATGTTCCTTTGCAAAAGCAGATAAGCTTCTGCAAATTAACTACCCTTTCACCTTTGGTCCCAAACTGCCCCTCTTGTAGTTATGCTATTAAGATCCTCGCCTAAGGCACTCATTTCTGTTTTCTTGCTTCTCCCATTTCTATTCTGCAACCCAATTCATCTGGAACTGGTAATTTGTCCACTTTTCACAGTTTTAATTGCCTAATTATCTGTTCCACTGCAGTGATAAACTCTTCAAACATCTCGCTCTCCTCCCAGCCTCCCCCAGCCTGAAAGAAAGTATTCTGAGTGTTTTACAGCTGTATGGTCTGTGTTGATGCTTCTTTGTGAATCCAAATTACAGCTAGTCTTCTGAAATGTTATGTGAGATGGTAAGGAAAATGCAGAGTCCCTCTTAGTCACACTCAGGCTCTGTCTCCTCTCAGTGGAAGTTAATCTTGTGCCTTTGGAGCTCTCTGGCACTTCATTGGGTTTGTCCTCATCACTGTAGCCTCTGGAAATGCAAGGGTAGGGTAAATGTTGCCAGGTGCCCTAAAGACACAGGAAGGTTCATTGCAGTTGTTCAGGTGATGCCAGAGTTTCTGCACCTGTGTGACATATGAAAAGATGCTTTGGTCCTCCTGTGGCTTCACAGCCTGCCTTCACCCCTTGAAATTAGAGCCACTGCTTTCCAGTTTAGAGAAGCTTCAATTTAGGGGGGTCTGATTCAGAGCAAACTGATGTATCAGTTCTCTATTATAGTTTTCTGGGTGTTTTAAATGCTCTTTAATAAGGACAGTGGTTACAGAACCCATAACAATGTGCTTTTACAGAGTGGAGTTACAGCTTGTCCATGTGGTTGTGCTTTTCCAAGTTGTCCTAAAAAGTGAGTGAGAGTTTCTGTACATGAAATGCTGTTGGAGGGGCAGCTGCTCTGAGAGGCAGAATAGCTGTTTCCACTTAGAGAAAAGTCCACAACTACTGAAGCTTCACCTTTCAGTACCTGATTGTGGCATTCCATGACTGGTGGGAACGGTGGTTTTTGTTTTTCTTTTTAAAATGCCACCGTATCTAGTTATATTTTCTCCATATTGATCCCTCTTTGAGCCACTAAGTAAAATACGTCTCTGTTTGGTGTGTTACACATGCTTGTGGAAAAGTCAGCTTTATTTACAGTTCATTTTTTAGACAAAGGCCATTCTGCTTGAGCAATCTGAACATGCATTGCACTTCTGTCTGTCATCAGAAGCAAGACAGATTTGAAGAACTGACAGTGAGAGAAGGTGATAATGCTCTAGTCTCCCTTTTAAAACTTTTTATAAACTTCTGCCTCTAGAAACACAAACACATGGCTGCATGTGACTGCTAGAAATGTATTAAAAACTTAATTGTTTGCAATGGTGTAGCTCCAGAAGATAAATATGTAGTGTTATTTATTCAGAAAAAAAAAACCACAGAAAACATTTCCTTATCCTCTGGGAAATTCTTCAGGGTGCTTTTTTTTAAATGGTGTTTTGCAATCAGCATTGGTGTGTGTTTCTGTCTGATACTGTGGAATCTTGGGTGTAGTTAGATATCAGTGGACAAACCATGTTATCTCCTGGCATCTAAAGTAGTGATATTGGGTATAACAAGTGTGATATTTCTATGCAATATGTTTGAAAAATGCAGAGCATATCAGATTAACTGTCCAGGTCTGTATTCGGACCTATAGTAATAGAGAGTTTCTTTAGAGAAAATATTATTAATTTTTTTTGTGTAACTGATAGCTTAATCTGCAGGTTTTCAAATGAAAAAGGCATTTCAATAAAGCAATAAAATAATCATATTAGAATCTATAGCATTAGAACAACTTACATAAATCTTGTTGTGTGGGTGGGTGGTTTTGATTGATTTTAGTGCCTTTTTTTTTTCCTTTCCTCCCCATAACCAGCAGGGCAGACAGGAAGCATGCTGTGGGCAAATGAGCATTTTAGGATGATTCTACTACCCCCTCATGTCAAACTATCTTCAAAAGTTATCAATTTACACTTAAACTTGTTTATGTGGCATTTATACTCACACTGTAGCGATGTAGATGTGCTAATTTGCCACACAGATTTTGTCAATTCAAATTGTGCAAAATGAACACACTGCAATATATTTTGTCCTAATGAACCTTCCAATGAACAAATTTAAGGGTAAATGGATAACTGTTGAAGATGGCTTGACCTAAGTGGGTAGTATCATCATCCTAAAATTAGCTTAAATCAGCACACGAAGTGTAATTTTAATATGTGGTTTTATCTCCAGTAGCACAATAATCAAGAGTGACAGTAAGGTGACACTTTTCTGTGTTGCCTGTTCTCAGAAATCAGTCTTGAGCTGCAAGTCAGGTCTGGGTTTTTAGGCTATATTCTGTCTGTATTTTTATGAATTATTCCTTGCCTGTAGGGTATCTTTGTGTTGATCACCTTCATGCCAACAACAAAACTTGCAGTGTTGTTTTTGCTCCATGCTGGGTGCTGGTAAAGCTGAGTGGTTTCCTGAGCATGAATTCTGTTATTAGGACTCCAAACTTCTTGATGATGTTATTTGTGGGATTCCTGTTATTGGACCTTTGTTGTTTTAGTAAGAATAGTAAAGCTCATAAATGGTAATGTAATGGAAAGCAGGCACGGGAAGGTTTTAACTACAGCAGCATTTAAGCTTGTGATATAATTGGAATAAATATTCATGGCCAACTTCTTTTCCATTTGCACAGCTTTACTAAAACCCAATAGCATGCATATATAATTTGATGTTCACTTCTCAGATGGCTCCAGCTTCTAATTTCATTCTTTGTAATGTCTGTTCACAACATTTGGCTTGCAGGGCACGTGGGTGGAGTACATTTAATGCTGATAACTAGAAGCAAAGTCGTCTGAGGTTTAAAATAAGAGTGATTAATGCTTTCTTTTCTAAATGGGAGACTTTGTCCAGTAGCCTTACATTACAGAGTGTGAGAGAAATTGCTACCACAGACTTGATGAGCTGCTCATCCTGTGAAGTCAAAACAGAGTTTTGAGAGTATAAAAATAAAACCTTGTTATGTAATACACATAATTGCATCTACCCAACATTAATATCATTTTAATCTACTGCACTCTGAAAATTGCCCCTATCACTTAAATCTACTAAAGAACAAGTGTTCAATTTGCCTGCCTTTGAAATTTTGAAATGTCACCTTCAACTTTTAGGTAAATTTGTCTTTCAGATGAGCAATAATGACATGATATTTTTCTAATGCTTTGTTTGTGTTGCATGATTTGATGCTGTTTTGCCATTTGTAAATGCTTTGTGGCTAGAAGATCAGATGTTCATTTCTGTATACTTTCAGCAAGGGTCACATTTAAACTGGGTGATGGAAGACATAATTTACAAATACACTTTTAAAATATCCACAGGATGAATGGGTGCAGGAGTGGACTTATGGGTAAAGATCAAAAGAAGTGCATTACCTATTTAGCTCTGTGAATGCAGCTTTACTTGCAAAGAAAATCACTTGAAAACAGTGTAAGTAATGCAGTACTTTGCCTGAAATTGTTCTGTGATGGTTTCAGACCTTGCAATAAGGGTGTCAGTCTTCATCAAACAAATACAGTTTAAAAATATCTTTGAATGAACTATATTTCCACATGATCTGCTGTTGAGGGTGATATGTTCTGTGGGGTTTTTTTTTGTTAGTTTGGTTTTTTGTCTATACCCTCAGAATTTTGATGTAAATGCCATTTATTTTTGTGTGCTTTCTTATCTGTGGATTTTATTATCAAAATGTTGCATGCCTCAGCACAACGTGTTGCTTTGTGATTAAGGCAACAATTCACAATAATATCAGGTACATCATCCAGTCTAAATTAGAAGTGTGTGTGACTACAAATGAAATTATTAATTGGCACCAGAGAAAACCATGCTACTGAGAATATAATTCTTTTAAGTGTTTTAGTATGTTCAGTTGGAAAGATAATAATGGAGAGTGATGCTGGGGGGAAATTCCAGTGAAATAAGTGCTCCTAAAATGTGTTTTTCACTCTTCCCACTAGCTGACAAATAGACAGCAATTTTCATGATTTGTATGCAGTTCTAGTGGTGCTTTTAAAAGAGAATTGGGGGCTCTGTGATCTTGTCTCATTCAGGGGAATGCAGCAAGCTTTGTATTTAGTTAAACAACAAATTCCCACTCTCTTAATTCCTAATCTTACTGTGTGATGGGAGGAACTGGAGGAAAAAAATTAGTAGATTAAAGTCTTGAGATGTGAATAGGTCATGTGTTGAGATAGGCACACTAACCAACAATACAATAACACAATAGGCCATTTGTCTCTCAAAGAATAGTGAAATGGTTCAGAGCAATTCTTAGCAGTAGTCTGGTTTTTGCCTTTTACATATATAACCTTTTAGTATTATTACTGCTGCACAGTGAAGCCAATGACATTTTCATAATCATCAGCCTCTGATAGTTCACCAACACTTCAACAGTTGCACAACGTTCCTGGAATAAACTGGAAACAAAAAGTGTGAAATTTTTATCGTTTACTTTCTGGTAGAGATAAACACGTTACTTTAGAGGAAGGACCATGAGATGTTTTACATCAAAATGCATATTCTAATACTATAAAATATGACTCTTGTCATACCACACTGAAGTAGTAGAACTGCAGTGAACTGTAATAAGAACTGAATAAGAACCATCTGGGTTCAGTCTAAGACCAACAAAAATGAAAAGCACATTTCCAAACACAAAACCAGAGGGAAGATAATTAAGCTTGAAGCTGACAAAGACATAAAAAGTAAAATAGGATTCTCAATTTCCTACTTAAATTCCATTTGCTGTGATGTTTTGATTTTTTTTTTTTCATCCCATACCTGACACGTTCTACAATTATAAGGAGCAGCTGCTCTTTGTTATGTGTTTTGGGGAAACTCCTAAATATTGAGGAGTTTTTGACTTGGCTTTAAAAATGTTTGCAAGCTTCTCAAATTGTTGAGTTGTGTGTTTATGCTGATGCCCTGAAAGGAATCTTATTGCTTGTTTCATGAGAAGAAATGTGTGATTCAATAAATAAGAACATTCCATAAGTGTAATCCTTGCTGGAAATGTGGTAAGTCAGGATGTTGCAGTGATTGTAGTGGATTGGCAGCATGGAGAGCTCTGATAACCACGGTGCTTTCAGTTTTCAGAAGGTCTCCCTCATGCATTTGTATTTATGGGTTAATACCTTGTGCCTAGAAATAATTCTGCTTTTTGTGAGATTTGTCGTCTCATAAATACAGGAAAACAGGAGAAGCATTTGCTTTATGAACATTACTTCTGCAAAATTACCATTACAGGTTGAATATATTCACAATATTCCATGGTGAGGTAAAACATCAAGTGCACACACTGTCTTTTGAAGCCAACAGTGATAAACAAGCTGTGCATTAGTCTTTATAAGAGGAGGAAATGATAATATGAGACAAACTTATTTCACAATTTTAATATGCTAACAAACTTCCTTAAAGCGAGGAAAAGGGAGAACAGAGCTAAGATTCTTCAACAGTATCTATTTTGGTTTTTGTTTGTTTGTTTGGGTTTTTATTTATTTATTTTAAGAAAGTTGGGGGAGAGGGAAATTAAGCCTTAACTGCTTATTAAAGACTATTTTGTCTAATTGTCATGCAGCTAATAGCAAAAGTAAGGCAATGTTCCTTAAATCAGGAGTTGTTTTGGATGGAGCACAGCAAACCAGACTGTAAGGGGGATATGGTAATGTAGGTCTGTAGGAAAGAATTCTTCAAAGCAGGGATGGGGTGTGGAGAGCTGGAGCCCACTCAAAGCTTCTGTTTATCTGCTTTTTTTCAGACACTCAGTGCTGCCAGTCTTACAGGGGCTGATTTAGCAGTTTTTAAATGCTTTTGTAGAAGCATAATTGTTGAATCCATCTTCAGACTCTCCCAGTTTTGCTCTGCACTCAGTGTGTGGCAATACCAGAGCAGGAAAACTGAGATGCAATATATGCAAGGAAGGACAGAATGAATTTTATATCTTCTGTTATGCTTTAGTTTGGATTTTTCTTGGCACATCACCTGCAGGCTGAATAACCTCAGATAACAGGAGAAACAACCTGTTGTTTTTTTTTTTTTATTGTAATAATCTTCCTTTGCAAGAATGAGAGCCTGGAATAACTCCTATAGACCAAAACTTCAAGCAAAAATTCTTGTGGTCTCTCTTTGTTAGTTCACATATGCCAGAAGTCCCTTGTCAGGCATAAAATAGTAAAAGCTATTTGAGAAGGTTCATTTTGGTATTTGTTTATTTTGGCACTGGTTAAATCCTCTTGAATTTTACTGGTTGGGGCATAAATCCATTTACAAGGAATCAGAAAAAGAAGATTATAGAAGGCCATCTTTTTCAATTATGCAGCAATACTTGCTTTGCACTTGACTCAATACCAGAAGCACAAATATGACATAGGGCAACTGCAATAAGCCCCACTCGAATTATAATCAAGTTTTTTTTGATCAAGTTGTCTTAGAACCTAAAGGACCAATATGTGACACTTTTTTTTGTTTGTTTTGTTTGTTTGTTTGTTTGTTTTTATGACTGTGACTTGGCAAAGAACTCATCCTGTGAGCCACAAGTTGTTTGCTACTATTCATGCAACATCCCTCAGAGAAGCACCTGCTCACTCTGCTTTTATGATTATTTGTCTCTTCGTCCTGGAGCTCAAAGGATAGTCCTAATGCATATTTATTGTTTTATTCTACTAGGTGAGGTGTTTAGGAGGATATATGGTCATCTGGACAATTAACTGCTCCTTTCAGAGGAGTTAATTCAACAAGTAATCTGAAATGCAGTGTGTCTGTCTTGTGGTTTTTGATCTCCTTTCCAAGACAGTTGCTCTGTGTATTCACAGTGGTTTACATAAATATTATTATGTAAATTATGTGAGTAATTTTGTGAAATGACTGGTCAAGAGCTGTAGGAATAAACAGTCCTAGTGGCAAAGCCTGGCACTTCTCACATTCTCACAGTTTCACCTTCAGCCCAGCTCAAATCAGTCTTTATCTAGTTGAAGACTAAGTTCTTATAAAAATAATTTAGCTGAGGATGACCAAATAATTAATTTTTCTAAGGTGAATAACCTGAATGCAAACTAGTTCTTAAAACTTTCCCAAGTACAAGAATCTTGGGTTTACATTTGAAAAGAAATTTGAAATTTCTTTAAGTCTTCACCCTTTAAAGTGTCTTAATATCTTTTGTTCACCATTATAGGTCTTGATGGACAGATGTCAGGCAATGTTTTAAAACCAGTTCTCTCTCTAGGTAAATAATTTCATGTGGCTCGACTGCAGAACGTTTCTTAAATATCTAAGAAAGAAAAGAAATATGATATTTCAGAGGTGTTTCTAGATTTTTTGTGAATAACAGTTGGGTGTTTCCTGAGATGAAATAAACTGGTGAATTGCACTTTAAAATTATAAAACTCAAGCAAAATTTTTGCAGCAAATTCACGATCCTTTGGGTTGGTTTAAACATGCCAAATTAGGTGAAAATAGTCCCAGAAGCCCAGTGAGGAGCTGCAGAGGAGGATGCAGTAAGCTGTGTTCATGCTGGGCAAGACATTCTTTAATTTATATGCGGGGTTTTGTTGGTTTTTTTTTAATAAAGTCTTTGTTCTCTAGCTTGAAAGGAAAAACATTCAGGTAAAAGAACCCCGTGTTACAAGGCCTCATAAATGCTTACTTTATTAAAGAAGAAACCACCACAAACACCCTTTGCCTTTTAAAAAATAAATGGGGAATAGTTTGATATGGGTCTGTGAGAAACAAAGTCTTGAGATACAATCAGGTTTAAGATTGGAATTTATATATATATATATATATAAAATAAAAGCAAAGAGTGCTGGGTGAACAGGCATAGGAATGACCCTAAACCTGTCACACCATACAGAGCAAATATCTGATATTTATCCCAGACATTTTATGCATATTCATTATATTTCATACATATACATTTTACATTGTTATTTCAGGTTTTCAACATATGTTTCTTCTCACAGCTAAAGCTAAATTGTTATCTCTGCAACCAGTGATAATTCATACATTTCTGGACTGAGAGGCACCTCAGAAATAAATTACCTAACAAAGTTCCACCAGTTATTTTTAGGAGACCAGGGAAAGTTCAAGACTTGATAACCTTTGCAAGGATCTGGTGTAATTAAGTTTTACAACCTATTTGTTTTCTTCTTTCCTGAGGTTACACTAACTCTTTGACACGAATTCATCTCTTATATATATATTTCACACATTTCATGATGTAGCACAATTGTAACACTTTCTGCAAGCAGTTTTCATGGTACAACTTTCTTAATGTGCCTCTTTTTGTGTGGTGTGCTGATACACTAATATCAAACAGTGCATTACAGAGATCAAAGAGCTCCTCTCTGTGTTTCTTAACGACAGCAAAATCAGCACAAAAAACCCCCCCAGATCTGCCCATGCCAAATAAAACTATGTGAAACGTGGTTTTGGTAGGATTTTTATCCTTTGGAAGCTAGTCTGTTGCTCCATGTGCAGAAGGGGAATGCAGCCAAAAATTAAGGAAAGTTACCTTTACTCTCCTTTCTGAAGTCCTTTGTTAAAAAAAACCCATTTTTTCAGCTTAAATCAACTGCCTTATGTGCATGGATGTGCAGTGATGTAGACTTTTCCATTCTGTTTTCTGTGTGGAAATTAAAGTTGGCATTTTTTTCTGAGGAGAGCAGAAGCATGAGATGGAATCACAAAAAAACCAGCTCTTTTTGGTTTCTCTTCCTTGGTTTCAAGTGCATCATCACAACTGGTTATGCTTTTTTTACCTTGTTTGCTTCAGTGTTATGTCACAC
>JAWWLV010000030.1:29744-41038 GCA_035041135.1 Platyrinchus mystaceus
AAGGATTCTCTTGCTTTCTAAACCCCTTCTCAGAGAGGAGTCTGGGTGTGGCTAAACACAGTCTCAGCCTTGGATTATGTTAATGGTTAAATTTAAGAATTATAAAGGGATGACTGAACAGCTTTTGTCCTGCAGGTTTTGATGATTGGCAAAATAAGAATATTTATATAAAATTAATAATTTATTTTATACAGGGTGTCCTGTGCAGGGCCAGGAGCTGGATCAGGGGCGGGTCTTAACACTAATGTCTCAATGAAATCTTCGTTCTAGTCTTGGGCAGGACTTGATTGATTGCCCTTTTCTACTCATTAATTTGATTTAATTTATTCTGCTAATTTAAGCTAGTGGGGTTTTTGGCAATATGTGCATACTGGGAAGGAGATTCAGCAGGGCCTTACTGCCTCAGCCTACCTTAGGGTGAGAGGTGAGGTTGTGGGTGAATGCAAAAATCACTAGGCTTCATGGAAAATATTAAAGTGGGTTTTAGTGGCAGTAAGTGTTTAAAGTCCATGCTGAAAGCTAACCTTTCACTTGTGTTAAGTCAGTTGAATGCCAGTACATCCTTCTATTAAATTAAGATCTAGACTGACCTAAAACTAACCTCATAAGGAAAATGCTGGTTTTCTGTGGGCTAAGTCCCAGTGCTGAGGTGGACCCAGTGTCTGGAGTAATGGGAACATTGTGCACCTGGAAAGAAGGGAGAGATGCATCTGTCCTCTCAGGGAAAGTTGTTAAATTAACTGTAACACCAACTCAGCCATCAGAGTCTTCCAGGGATCAGGTTTTTAGGGACTGTTGACTTTTAACCTGTTGACACCCCTGAGAATTTTAAGAACCATTTTTGAAGTGGGGGTGATTCAGCAGCCTGTCCTGGAGTTTATGTCCCTATTGACTCCTCTCTTGGGATTTGGTAGGAGTTGACTCTGAGGCCAAGATCTATTGATTCTCAAGTGCACCATATGATCAAGCAATAGTTGTTGGTCAGTGTTTAAGGAACACAGGTTACAGAATGTTAAAGCAATAGATTGTTCTCCAAGTAGCTCTGGTTTCTACTAAGTTCCCCAAAGAGTTGTCAAGTGAAATAAAAACTTTTGTCATTGCAATTTTCTTTTGCATATACCCTTTGTTCACCTGTTTTCTTTGCACACAGATGAATGGCATTGTAGATATCTTCCTTTAGAACTTATTGCCTGAATTTCATTCTGAAATGAGTTGTGCAGTAGGGAAGTCACTGAAGTGAGGAAATACAGAGAACAGAACAAGAAATGAGAGCAAAATCAAAACCTGCAGAAGAGAAAGATAAATTGGAGCAGAAAGAAGAAAATAAGTGCAAAAGCCATATAGCTCCAGTCCCACCTGTTTAGGGAAGATTCCAAGTTGTTTCTACCAAAGCTGCATATAAACACAAAAGAAAACCCCCACTATTTTCCTGCTTAAAAGGAAGTATTGAAATGCAGGGTATACTCCTTAATCTCTGATGAAAACTCAGCACGAGTTCTGTTTATCTCTTTAACCACATCCACTGTTTTATTGGAACTAGAGAGCAAATTAATATTACTTAAAGAAAATGTTTCTTACAGCCCACGTGTAACTTCTGCCAAAGATGTTCTATTTTCCTGTTGTTTGCAGTAAACCACCCCTATTGTGCTTTCATTACCAAACTTTCCCAGTGAGAATGTTGAAAACAGGAGTTGTGGCACTACTTTATTAGGTTTTGTTTTGAAACTATGGTACCTGACAGTTTCTAATCAAAGTAAGGAAATATGTAATTGAAACAGCTGTTAAAAGTCCATTAAAATTATTTAATTATGCTACCCAGATTTACTACCAGCTGAATCTGATGCTATATTGCTCTGGTTAGGTGTTTGCAGTTGGGGAACTCAGCTTTTTTACGATTGCTGAAATAAATTGACAGAATTTGGGATTAGGAGCATGACAGCTTTGTATAACTGTATAGAATGAATGTTACTATTCAGTATCATACAAAATTCGTGGCATTAAATTAAGGAGGTTGGAGATTGCCTGAGCTCTTCCAACTAGCTTTTCAAAGTGCTTTTCTCTGATTAGTTTACTAGTGATAATTTTACTCTGATATTTTCCCCTCCTTTTCCTCATCCTCAGATTATCAGGGGTCATGTGGAGCATCTGGTGAGGTGTCTGGTGGGTTTATGGTTTTGATTTCAGGAGGAATTTCAGGTTTTGTTGGAATTTCTTGTGCTTGCTTGGGGCGGGAAAGCGTTTTCTTCTGTTTTTCTTGTTCAATGTTTGCTTTTTTTTTTTGGGTGTTTGTTATGTTGGGTTTTCCCCCTAAACTGAGCCACTGACAGCAAAGTAAATCTATTGTTCTGTTTTTGGGCTGTTAGTGCTTCAATCCTCCATGTCCCCTGTGCTGCAGTAGCTGCAATCACGTCAGTGTTTGATTTTGACAGGGAATTTGGTTGAGTTGAGAAGACGGGGACAATGGAATTACCCTTTGTCTGTTGATTCTTCTTCTTTCATTAATTAAGAATTAATTGTTTTGAATTAATTTCTATCCTCTTAGAAATTTTTCTCATCTCAATAGGCACAAGCATATTGCTGTACAGTGCTGTGATTTGAGAGCATGAACTGTCATCGTTTTGAGTCTTTAAATTTAAATCTTTTTTTTTATACTAACTTCCTGTAAAGACTTGATATTCTAAAGCTGTGTAAATAACTTGCTCTCAACACTGTCTGAGAGACTTTTAATGTCACTGAATGGGTGATTTGCTGCATTTCCATGTAGAGAAATTCTGTGCAATCGTGAACCTGAAGAACATTGATTTTCAGAATATAAAATAATGAAACACATTTACAGGACAAGCTTCACTTTACAACCTTTTGCAATTGTTTGGGGTTTTTTTGTAATGGGGTGTTTAGGGTTTTTTTTGACCTAGGAGGAATGCAACTCCCTCAATAATTGTGCTGGATCTTTTCTTCTTTTTCATTTTCCAGCAGAATCACCATATCAAAGCCTTATTTGGCATCAAGAGGAAAAGCTACTCCTGAGAGTGCCTAGCACTTGAAAAATAGGACTTTTAGGAGTTTCAGGAAAACACTATTATTTATATATATATATATAAAGGGCCTGCACAACTAAAGTATTCATCAGGGTCTAAAAGTCTATCTCCATTCTCTCTGTGATCCTTACCTATTCCAGTTGACTCAGTGACTATTCCTGTGGTCAACCAGATTTCAAGTATGAATTTCATTTCCAGCTGCTTGTGCTGCTGCTTCTCTTCTGCTGGCAGGGATTCTAATGCTGTAATATATACCTTGATCCTCTGCTCTGCTTTGAGAGACTGAGTTGTGTAACTGCAGTGGTCACTGCTTGTATGGCACCATTTCTCATAGGAAGTGTTTTACTGGATCTCAGAAAAATGGTATTTTTCATGAGAGTTATTGCAGACTTGATGGTATAAGCCCATAATGTTAAAAAAATCCCAACCAAACAGAGACAAAGGGTATATTGCTTCCTTCTGTGTTGCTGTAAGAAACATAGAGTGTGTTATTAAAACTTCACTCTCTAGTGAATTATAACTTTTGTAGGTGGAAAAATAATAGAAAAATGTTTACAGAAGTTCTAAATAATAGTTAATCAACCTCATGCACTGTAAAACAGTTTTGACATTGGGAGAAAGTGAAAGTGTGAAGGAAAAAGAATGTATTTAACATTAAACTTGCAAAAATGTAGAAAATAATCAGCACTGTATACATGATCGAAACATTATTTAAAACCAAGAACAGACTTCTGTGGTGTCTGTACATTTTGTTTTCTTCAATAGAATATTTGGGGTTTTACATTTAAATCCCCTGTTTCTTTTGGGCAAAAGAGGGAGCTGTGTCTGGCAAGACTCCAGGACGGTGGAGTTTCCCAACCTATGTGTGGGTTTCCCTCTGCACCGGCTGTTTTTACTTGTAACATTTCCTATCCAAATAGGAAACATTACTTTTTTAGACAACAAAATGTTAGCAGGGTTTTTCTTAAGGTACTTGTGACATTGTACATGTTGGAGGGAAGTAAATATTTCATGTAACAATTGCCTGGCTTTGTTTTTGGAGGAGGTGAGTGTGGAGGCACAGCTTGCACTCTGAATAAATCTTCATCCTGTATTATCAGGGGAAACTGTGAGGAGGGAGGTGAGGAAGATGTGGCTTTGGGGGATGGTCTTGGGAAGCCAAGGGTGAGTTGGAAGTAGTTACTCCTGCTTTTCATGCCAAGTTCTGAGCTCTGCTGAGTTTTTGCTCTTCAGCATTATGTTCAGCAGGGATCCTACCTGGATGCCTGCATTTTAAGCTGTTGTTACACTTCAGCCTCAGCTTTTCATGACCTGACAAACTAGGATCTCTTCCCCTTCCCATCCCACTTGGTCACCCAAACCACCTGTACCTGTGCCGGCTGAGCTTTCACTTTTCTGACTGAGAGAAGTTCAAATTGTATATACTCAAAACTTCAGATGCATTTCACAAAAGTGTTGTATGAAGAGGTAAATACTTTCTTCCTTGTGGACATAGTGCTCCTCCTGTATTAATTTCTGAGGTTCTGAGGTTTAGGTTTTTTTGTTTGTTTGTTTTGTGGTTGTTTTTCTTTTAACAGCCCCTGCTTACACGGTCTGAATCTTAAACACTAGAGCAGGTAATTTTTCCTTTTCTGCATTTCTAATAGATAACCATCTATATTTTGAATGTTGAATGAGTGCTCATGAGGGTAATAACTGGTATTTTGTACTATCCTGGTCTACTTTTGATTTGCTGATCATGATGAAAAGCAAACTCTGGCACCGTTCTGTTTGTAATGTTAGAAAATGCAAGTAATGGGTTAATATTTCAACCTTTCTCTTTCTCAACATAGAATTTTGCCACATTAACAAGAATAACTCTTTCCACTGTAATTTAATGAATTTAAATTTATATCCAAGCACTGCAACTTCCCTGTGAATGATAACTTCTAGTGGTTCCTAAGCTGTGTGATGAAAAAGCAAGTATTAGTTGTGTTCCAAATGCCAGTCAAATACAGTATATGAGAAGTATCTCATTTTCCTCTGGTGTCCAGTTGTAATTGAAATTTGGCTGAGAGAAACAGAGTTATTTTGAGAGAACAGAGAATGTCTCTCTGTGTGCATCAGAGCATTCCTAGGAGCCTTGGCACTGGAAACACAAACACCTCTTTTGTGAAATATCTTTGTGCTAGGCATGTGAGCTTCTGTCTGTGGTTACATTGGCTTCTTTTATTTAGTAAAGCATCACAGATGTTTTCTACTTGTTGTGGTTTAAGAATTGTATTCCCCAGTTTAGTGTCCCCACCAAAACACTCCAATCCATGTGCCAATTGCTCACTTCCCCTCCCCTCTGGGGGTGGCTGGAGAGGAAAATTGGAGGCACAAAAGGTAAAGATCACAGGCTGATGTAAGAAAATTTACTGGAAACAGCAATGAAATAAGACAATGAACACAGCAACAGTAACAGCAATAATACTGATAAAAGAGTGTACAAGAAATGATTGATTTGTGTGAGTTCTCGTTCCCAGCAATACCCAACTGCTACCTCTGCCCACGCTACCCGACCCAGAGGGGAATCCTGCCACATCCCTGGAGAATGAGGTGAGGTGGTACAGCATAGCCATGCCCTCTCCTGGCTGCTGAAAAAATTAACCCTGTCCTGGCCAGAACCAGGACACTACTTCATAATAATATTTTCCATGTCTTAGCTTCCTCTCCTTAACAGTTTTGTAAGCTATGCAATGGCAGGCAGGTAACCCTCCTTGAGAGGTGCACTTGTTTCAAATAAAGCAAGACTAAAATCTGAGTTAAATACAAAAACTTCTAGCATAAGCTTCTTTACCATACACTGTACTTTATGCCTTTCTTTATATACAACTGGTGTTGGATGATTAGAGCGCAAATTTTGTAAAGTCTGTGTATATTTTGAGTCGTTGTCTCCCTCCCCTTTCCCTAAAGCAGAGAGAAAGCCATGAAAACAAACATCTTTTTGCACCATAACAAAACTGCCTTTCTCAACAGACAAGAAGAATATACCATGAGTACATACTATGTTGGTATATAAGTGTATATAAAGGGTGTGTTTGCCAGTGATGATGTATATGGATCTGGCACATACCAATCTCAACCAGGCAGGAAACCAGCACCAGGTCTAAAATGTGGAACAGGAGTTGAGTAGTAAACTTGAACTGTAGCTTTACAAAGCAGCTGTTCCTCATAAAGCCCAGGGAAACAACAGATAGTAATTTGGTCTGTGTGCTTATGAGGTATTTTCAGACACCCCTTGGAATCATATTTTGTCCTTGGCTAATGGATTGCCATCCATAGCGGGTGCCATTCAGTTCTTTGGGATGCCTGCCCTTGGATGGACACCTGGTATATTAAGAGTCACAGAATGCCAGTAACAGGCAGAACAAAGGCATTTTAATATTTTGCAACAATCTGTGCTAGAAATTTATTTTCTACTGCCAAGCAGAAAGAACAGACACATACTGACTAATTTTTACCAGAACAATAATCAGACATCCACCAGTAAACATGAGTGTAGGCCAGAGGAAAGGAAAGAGGAGGCCTTTTGGGGGATAAAGTCTGCTTAAAATAACACTGGTCTGTGTTCCTCCTGGGTCATAGTAACAGGGGAAAGTGTGGTATTTCTTGAAATTGCTTGCAATTGTTTCTATTCGTGCTTTAACTTCTTTGGAGTTCTCCAACTTGTCTGGGACGTACGAGCACTGGAATAAGAAATTAGGGTGATTCATTATAATGGATACTCTAATACAAAGTCTTGTAGTTAAATCAGATTGAGGGAAAAAAAGTCAAGCTAGTAGTGACAAAATCTTCTGTGGTTTGGCATCCTTGAAGATTGTCTTGGTTATGTCCATAACCCATTTGTCATGTTTCTCTGTTTCCATCAGTGTGTCTGTGCCCCCAGTCTGCAGATTTACAGATTGGAGCTATGTTGTTGGAAACCAACAACATGGGTGCTCAAAAAAACCCCCCTTGAGTCTTTGAAAATGTCACTTCATTATTACAGTGCCAAACCCCAGTTCCTAACAGAGCTTCAGGCACTGCCACAGCAGGAAAGTGTTAGTTGTGCAGAAATTCACTCTGCCTTGTTTCACTGTGTGCCTTTGGTTGTAACTAGTAGGAAAATACAGCAAGTGCAGCTGTTGGAGGCTTCCTACTTGCTCTTGTAACACAGAGTGCAGTTATTTAGTCTACAGTGGAAATTCTATTAGACTCTGAAGCACAGTTTTATTTTTGTTATTCATAACCTTTTTTTCCCTGCAATATTATTTTGATATCTAATAATGGTTGGGTGTATTAAACTGGAAATTGGCCAAGGCAGAAGGGAGGATGGTTCCTGACCTGAAAACCTGCAGTAATGCAAGTAGGTAGGAAATCAATAAATCACCTCATCTTGCAGTGAACAGGACTTGTTTCCATCTACACTGGATAATTTCTGCTTTGCTGCTTTATTGCATGTAACTTTCCTGAGATAGTCACTATAAAAATAGGCATTAGTTAGAGAAATTCTCTTCAGCTCAAGTGTTTTATGCTGTTTTAGGTTTGCACTGTGTGAAACTCTTTGCACTTGAAGTGTGAGCGTGTTTATTTTGGATTCTGAAAGTACTTCAATCTTGGACATTTCGAGATCTGGATTTCAATTTTCCCTCTTAAGACAGTTGTTGAGCTGGAATAAGGCCTCTGAAATACTCATGGGTTTGGAACTGAACTGAACCTGACCTTTCTTGGAACTGGGTACCTGTATAGGAGCAGGTTCTGAGGGATCAAGGCCAAAAACATTGAACACTCTGCTGATTCCCAAGCAGAAAACCTGGCAGGAACAAAAGGATAACACCCTTCACTTTCTCCTTCCCTAATCTTTCACAGACCTCTAAAGCCAAATGAGTATTGTGCACCCACGTTTCTACCCCACCCATGCACTTGTCATGTGGGGAAGAAATCCCTAAAATGACTGACCAAGGGATCTCTACCTCAATACCCAACATCTCTGCCTTACACAGGTGCCACTGCCCTCTCTGTGAGTCCAGGAAACTGCTGCAGACCAAACCAAAGACAAATGAGTTTTGTCTGTGATCATCTTCCAAAATCACTTCTTTCTGTCTAAAATGTGCATCGTGTTGCTGTTTCCTCTGCTTTCTTTATTCCCTGCTTCACATCATACACCTAAAATGCAAGTAAAATTGGGATTTTTTGCTCTCATTTTGGATGGTTTTTAAATTCAGGTCTCTCCTGTGATAATTCAACATGGAACTGAGCAAACCACAGCTTATAAACTAATTGTTCCAATTGGTCTTCAGCTTGGAGACTGAAATATTTTAAAATGTTGACAAGTGTTATATATTCATTAACTTAATGTTTGATGTAATGTTTAAAATAAAATCCAAAACTATGTCATCTCTGCAATGTTTTAAAAATGCCGTGACCTGAGACCAGACATTATTATGTAAAAGAGAAGCAACTCCTCTCTTTAAAAACCATCACCTTAGGATTTCTTTCCAGTGTATCTTCAGTTTGGTACAGCATAACCTCCTGTCCTGTGGCTGTCAGATTGACCCACACCTGGAGACAGGGATAAGAAAAGGTGTCCTCATCCTCTGAGCCTTCTCTGTCCGGGCAGAGAACTTTGTCCTCCATGTTGGCCTTGAGTACCTTGCACACGGTTTGTGTTGTCCAAATGCTACAAAACCAAAACAAAAGATATTGTTTTTAAGCTCATTAGAAGCATCTGTGTGTGGTGGCATGGCTGGAGTTCCTGGCCCCTCCATCCCCGTGTCCACCCTCGTTCCATGGCTGCACCTGGAGAAAGTGCCGTAGGGAAGAAGTGCAGGAAAGCATTTTTGTTGTTGTTTGTTATGCATTCTGTGTTTTGCAGTTGGATTTCGACCTACTCATCTTTAACAGACTTCAAGTGTTGTCCAAGAAAAAAAAAATTGCTATGAATTTTAACCTTTGGGAGTAAATATTTGGAATGCAGTACATTTGATGTCTCAGAAATATTTTGAATAATTTCCTTCAAAAAGCCCCAGAAATCAGATCAGTTCCTATGGTTTTCCCCTTCCCCCTTTTCTTTATTGCATAGGCCTTTTGCATGAATAAGAAGCCAGATTTTGTCTGGAAAAAGTTAAATTTTTGCTGCTGCATATCCCTTTTTCTCAAGAGTTACTCTTCTATTATTGATAACACAATAAACTTCTGCTCACTTTTTGCTTTGGTGGCAAAAAAAGTACAGAAATAGGTTCACTGCAGTTCTTACAAAACTAATCTCTTTACATGAATCTGTCTTTTGTAATGTAATCTGGAGGCTGGAAAATAAATAAAATATATGTGAATTACTCTGCTTTAAACATAATGGTTTTCAAACAGTTTTGAGATTAAAAATGCTCTAGCAAGAAGAATGAGGTGGATGTCCTTACTTTCTCTATCAAAATCCTCAAGTGTGAACAACTGAGCTGCACTCTTTGTCTTGTTACTTTGATTTTTTGCAAATTGATTTTCTGTGTGGAGGCAGAATTTGCAGAATGAAATAAAAATGTGGGTAATAGTAACTCCTTCAGCATTCATTGCATTCTGCAACGTTTTCTGTGGCACACTCTGTGCTGGTTCCTTATGAGGGCACAGTTAGAAGTAAGAGACAGATTCTTCAGTGAACAGTTTTACCATGACTTCTGTTGCTCAAGTTTTAATAATTTTATTAAACACAACACTCTCCTGCACGTGGAAAAGCTTTTTAAAACTGTTTTTAGTTTGCAAAACTTGGCTTTTTGTTGTCAAGCTTCCATAAGCGTGGTTGTTTTTTTGATTTTGTGTATTTTCACAGTAAACGTTTTATTTTTCATTTTGTTTTGTTTAGCCCTAAGGAACATCATTTTCTCTTCCTTGTGGTTACTTTTAAGTGCCTAAAAACTTCTTGGCTTGCTTTTTTTTTTCTGTCTTAAATCCTTATGAGCTCTTTGAGAGTACATTGTTTATTTATTGTACAACGTACCAGCATATCTTTTATCACTTTTTTTCATAATTGTATTTGATGACAGGAAAAAGAATAGCTTTATTTCATAAACAAATGGCTGTTATTACCTCTTAGTGTAGAAAGGCACAATGGTGATCCCAATAAAAAAGTACATCATCATGGAACATGCAACCATTCCCAGTCCCAGGCATAGGGCTCTTGTCTCCCCTCTCTTCTGTGCAGTCACCAACTTCTTTCCCAACATGATCTGGAGTTGTGAAACTTGAACAAACCTCTTTTTGGTATAAAATAAAATACAGAAAGTAGAGGGAAAACATGACAGTTATTGTGGTTGTGTAGCAAGTTTCTGAAATACAATATATTCCATGAAGGAACAGTCTAATTTTTGCAAAACTAGAACTAAAAAAAAAAACCAAAAAACAAAGTTACTGTGTTTTTTTGTTAGACTCCTTTTTCACTTTTTAAATTTACCCCATAGACCTTCAAGAAGTGTATGTGTGTATAGGATAGGAGGTGGGGTAGGAAAATCTGATAACTTTTGGAGAGAATTCTGTTAACAATCCAATTGTGCTCAGCCTGAATTCAGTCTGTTTTAAGTTGCTGTTTTTCTGAAGTAAGAGATGTTGTGTTGTGCATTGGTAAAGGCTACACAAAGGGAAAATCTTTGACTGTTTAATGATGAAGGGTAAAAGGTATTTGAGTATTGACATGCTGCTGTTTTTAGACTGCTGTAACACCTGAATGTTTGTGCTCTTAACAATACAAATATAGACGTCTGTGGATGGTAAAACAGCTTTGGTTGTTTTGCATAACTTGGGGTTAGTTGCACATTTTAAGTACATATTTTGAAGTTGCTAGTGTATGTTATCAAACTGAAAGGCTGTTAGGTGTCCCTAGAAACAAAAGGAGTTACTGTTAGAGTATGAGATTTTGTCCAGTTCCATATTTAATTCCTCTTTAAATAAAACATCAACATCCACTGTGAATTTTGCATACGGCATTTTGAGGGGAGCTGTTTTCCTGGTGATTATGTATAATTCACTGGCATTGTAAGAAGCATCTCAATTTGAAAACTGCCATAAGATGAACCTTCCCTTTTTACTGGCATTTGAGTTTAATGCAGAAGGTGAGCTAATGCCCTTAAGTAAGGCTGTACTGTGTTTTGCTTGGCCAACGGTGTTATAAATAGAACATGTGGCATCAAACAGTGCCAGCACGCCCGTGCTGCACCTGCATATTCATGTAAAATTGGAAATAGCTCTTATAAAACCCAAAGAATTCCA
>JAWWLV010000030.1:68820-90836 GCA_035041135.1 Platyrinchus mystaceus
AAGACTTGCAAACCTGAGGTTAATAGCTTGCCCTCTCATCCACGTTTACTCAAGTGATATTTAGGGGATCGATATCTTCAGGGCTTCAGGACAACATTAAAAAAGAAATCACTGTTTTCTGTTTGTCTCTGTTGTGCTCAAGTCCATCTCCTTCCTTGTGGATAACAGGGCTCTTTTTAAATGTTCCTGGATTTTGAAATTTCACCAGTGATTGTTACTTATTTCAGAGCTTTAATTTGGGTTATGTTTTTATCCAAACTCAATTGTTTGGGTTTTTTTTTCCCCTGCCCCTGGTTTTCACTTTTCAAAGTTTTGTTGGGAGGTCTCATCTTTTCCTAATGCATTCAGAGTCTGTTCCAGTTTCAGACAGTAACAGAGGTGGGAGGTGATGCCTCCATGCGTGGAGGTGTCTGTGTTCCCAGGATCTCATATTTTTTTAACTAGATTTAACTAGTAATTGTAAGCATATCAGTCATGCATAATTTAGTTGTCATATGTCAAGACAGATGTGTATGAAGTGAATGTTAGAAGTGAACTAAAGGACCCTTATCAGTGCTGCTTCCTTAGCAGAAGGGTGTAACTCCTTTGAAAAGAAGGGAGTTTTTATCTGCCACAAAGCTCATAAATTATTTTTGAGGTGAAGCTGGAAGGCTGGAGACTGAAAGTTATTATGAAGGACTATAGTCTTCCCAAATTTACTCAGGTGATAGTTCCTCGAGGCTGCAAATGCTGGCTGACACTTGCTGCTCACCAGGGAAATACTATTTGCTTCAGAATTCAACTTAGAAAATCACATTTCTGTCTGTGTGTGCATATGCCTTAGGAAGCTGCTTTGTGGTAGTGCAGACCTGCCTTTCTCTGTCCAGGAGAACCAGTTATTTCTCTCCTGCTCCTCCAAATGCTGATAGTCTGTGGATGCCTGGCCTCATCCTGCTCTGCCCTCCACTAGCAGAGCAGGTCCAGGACATCCTTGTTCACACCCCAGGTAGCTCTCAAGGCCTCACTGCCAACTGCACAGCCTACAGAGAGTTTGAGCCTCCACCTTTCCCAGTGGTAAGTGATGCCCAAAAAGGCAGTTAAAACTGCTTAGAGACAGAATTTCATGCCTTTAAACAGAAGGTATTTATTTATCAGCACTGGGAAGCCCCCGGCTTGGGCCAGGCAAAAGAGCTTCAAAGAAGTCAGCACAAAGGCAGGTAATTTATACAGTTTCTGAGTATGATTACAACATTTTTACATACATACTCATATCATTACATCATTCAGTTATAATATTCATAGCAGGTGGAGTTTGAGGCGTGGTCTTCCTTTTGGGGAATAATTTGGTGGTACATCCTGTCTTACTTCATCTTAGGGTCTTAAAATTACTCCTCATCGTCATGTGAACTCTGGTTTACTCCTGAATTTTCTATTGTTCGTGTTCTAATCATTGAAGCTTGGAGAAAACTTTGGCTTCAGGCCTATTTTACTCATTCAGGTGTCTACTCTAACTCATTTGGCCTTGATTTATTGCCTCTAAGTTCTTTGTACAATGTTTCTGTGGTTTTAGGTCTACTGAACTTGTACAGAACGAAATTTCCTTTGAGTCAGGTAGAAACGGGGTGGGAGGGGGGGAAGAAAAGTGGGTCATTTGAAGTGAGGGGCTTTGATTAACCCCTTTTAAAGCCTTGTTTCGCTTCATAAGAACATAGTCCAGGTGATCCTTATGTAGTAACTGCACCCTTAACAGCCCAGCAGTGTTTCAGTGGCACAGCAGGAGCTGTCTTCTCTACTCTGAATATTGCAGCAATATGCAAAAGCTGAGCTGTCATTCCTCTTCTCAGTCAACAGGTAGCTGGGACAACAGTGTCCTCATGATTGATGTCTTTTTGGTTTGGAGATTATAGCCAAATCCTGAAAACAGGTAATGTGAAATCCGAGCAATAGTTCAGGTTAAAATGTTCTATCATTTGTTTTTCCTGCTTCTTGAATATGTTGTGCAATATCCCAAAAATCAGTTGTGAAAAAGCAATTTGTTAAGCATTAAGAGAAGTGAAGGTTACAGCAGTGAGCAATAGGGTTGTTGCTGGGGTTGACCCTGCAGCAGCAGCAATGCATTCTCCATATGGGATGGTTTGGGAACTATGCTGAGTCCATCTCCTACTCGATGATGACTCTTGGGAATCATTATATTTAGCAAGTATAAATCTAGTCTAAATATTAACATTAAATATGGATGGATATGAGGTGTTTCAGCTTGCTGAAAACCCACCTACGTGTGTGAAAACAGCGAGCTATAAACATATCTGTTACAATTGCAGTCTCTCAGTGGATAACATGTAAGCAAGAGAGAAAATTGCCAGTCAATAAACAGTTTACCAGCTCTGGCTGTGAAGTCACAGAGTTTTTACTGCTCTGTGGGTCAGCAGTTGTCCTTAACAAGTTCAGCCTGCCTGGTTTGCTACAGGGGGCTGTTGTTTGAGGTGCTCTTATTCTTTCAGCATGGAAGCCCCTTTCACAGATGTTAGAAACCAGCTGGGGCAGACTTGTGCTCATGGTCAATGTAGGCCAGATCCAACTTCAGTTAAATTTAATGAAGAGATCAATCTAATTCATGGGAAGTTCCACAAAACTCTACAGCCTAAACCTTCCTACTCCTGATGTGCAAAAAACCCAGGAAGATAATTTACCAGCTCCCCTGTGGCCTCTGCTGAATGTGAAGCAGTGTATATAACTGTGACAGAGGATTAGAAATAAGATGTTCTCAGTTCAGAGATGAAAAAAAACCATCTGAGAAGAGTCTGACAGTAGAGACACACATGGAAGCTGCACATTGGATGGCTTTGTTGAACCAAACTCCTCTGTCTTTAATAATTCCTGACTATTTTCAACAGCTGTTTGCATAAATAGTACTTTTTCCTCCCTGACATAGATATGACTTTTCTGCAGAAAATTATAGAACATTGACTTTTTGACAGTTCAGTCTTCTGCCCTATTTTACACTTATGTGTTCTCCAAGTTTAGATGGTAGTTACCTTTACTAAGATTAAAGGTTTAATATAAATCTGGTTATTTGCCATTTCCTCTGTGAAATAGATGCCTCATTCTTCCTGTGGAATGTACAGAAGACACAGATACCACAGTGATTTCTCAGTTGGAGTTATAGTTAGAACTGAAGCCAGATTATTAATTTGTAATAGTGTCTTGCTGGAATTTCCATGGAAATGGCTTCTCTGGAGTTAGCCTCCAGGGAGGCTCTGAGGTTATGGATAAACATCCAATCCAAGCCTGTTTGGATCTGCATTTTTATTATGCTCACTAATGTGGTTTATCAAGATGGAAGCACATTTCCTGGGACAGAACAGCTGAGATTGTCAGCATTATTTATTCATTGTTCATAGCAGTACGAAGCTGTTGACAAACTGCCAGTGGTGTCCAGTTTCCATAAGGAACTTGCCAGAAAATGTCTTGTTTGGGAGTGCTTGAATAGCTCACCGAGCCATCTGGTGGGTAAGAACACATAAACGCAGGAATTAATTAACTGCAGCTAATCTCTACCGAGCACACACGAGATGAAATTTATTTTTTTGGGGGGGAACGTTTATAACTTGGATGAAAACAACCTGGTTGCAGATTTTTAATTCCCTTTAACAGAGCACAGAGCTGTGAGGATGCCTGACCTGAGCAGATGTACAGAGCTCTCAATGCTGTTGATGCAGCCTGCGTGGTTTTTCTTAGAGGTTGCCAAGAAAATAATCTGGTTGAGGACAGGTGTCTCCTAGCCTGGTCATTTGCACCTCAAATTTCATAATATTTTTAATTTTTAAAGGATATGTTGAGAATAATTCTTTACCTGCCTGTTGTTATTACATATTTGTAATGCAGGAAGGAGTAAAGCCTTCAGTACTGAAATCTGTCTCATGCATAATGTTTTGTGATTATATTTGATACAGAGACACTGGCTGACTTAAAAATAAGTAAATGTTTCAATGTGTAGCAACATTTGCATCTCTCCTTCCTAGATTTTAGCTTTTCATTTACATTGGCATCTTACAGGATTTCAACAGCACAGAACCCACCTACAGAAATATCACAGTGATGCCTCAGTGTAGCCAGGTAAAACCAGGAAAGGCTTTCTCAGAAGAGTAGGGCATGACAGCACTAAAATACAAATATTGCCAATTGTTTTCTTCTAGTGAACTCCCTCTTTCCTTTTAGATGTGTGCCAGGAAAGAGGCTGGGTGTTGTAAATCTCAGCAAAGTCCTGAACAAAATGTGAAGGCAAAATTCCCTTTGGCTTTGAAATCTTCAGTAGTTAAGAGCAAAAGGACTATAACAATCTTATTTCTTGTTTTTCTATTGTAAATTGCTTGCTTAGCCTTGCTTTTCTTTCAGCTTTGATGCTGGAAATAAACTCTCACCTTTGATTAGAAACAAACGTGGTGTTGCAAACTGACAGGGAATTGTTTGCAGAAGACACTTTCTAATTGCAATTTACACAAAACTGTGTCAAAGAAACAACCTTGGGTTTTCAAGAAGCTTGTTTCTCATGGCAGCCTGAGATTTGCTCTCTTTCCTGCCAGAAGTTGTAGTGATGGAGCTTTGGGGCAGCTCTCCTACCCTGGGGTTGTGTTAAATGTGCTCTTATTGGGCTCTCTTTGACTTGTTCTATAGGGAGTTTCATCATTCATTGTGGAAGTGGAGTGAGAAAAGCTCTAAAGCTCAACCCTGAACGGGTTGGAGCTGATTTCTGCCTTCCAGAACATCAGGGCCTGACTTCAGTTATTGATCAGTTCATATCTATTTTCTATTTGCTCCACCAATTCTAGAAGGTAATAAACTGATTGATTTGAACTTTGAAAGTGAGGCAGGTGGGAAAGGCAGTATGCTGCTGGATTATTCTGACTGATTTTACCCCAAGCTGGAAGACCTTAAAGGACTTAGAGAGTCTACATACATGACAACCAAGCCTGCCTGAATGTGTTCCTTGTAACAGTTTAATTCATCCAAAATTAAAGCAGTGATGAGCCAGATGATTTTTTCGGTGATCAGACTATTAATGGTAGATTTTTATTGTACTGAAAATGTCTGTTGGTGACTAATGAAGGATCTTTGTTTTTATTTTGTCCTGACAGAAATGGGAAATCTTTCTCTCTGGAATGATCTCTTTTTGGAATGATCAGCACTGGGGTAATTCTGTAGTTTGCAGGGATCTTCTGTCTTCCATGATAAGCAGCACAAACTTTCACTGTGGCCAGACTGAGGTCTGTATCTGAGACAACACAGTGCAAACCATTTCTGGCTTGGGTTGAGGAGCCTGAGAATGGGCTTTTGTCTGTGTTGTGGAGCATATTTACCTATTGGATGTTCTCTGCAGCTTTCGTCCTCCTTGAGGTCATGACATCTCTTCTTGTATTCTGCTTATTAAGCACAAAAGTATTCAGTTTGCTCTTACCAACACGGACCTCATCATTGTAAAGAAGAGAAACAGCAGCATAAAAGGCTGTGGTGAACAGTGAAGACAATTCTGGAGATGCTTCTAGATCATATCTTTTCTCTTTTTGTAGTCCAGGAGCTCTCAACAGCTCACAATACTATTTGTATGCTAAAGTACTCATTATATTGGGCATATTTAGCAAACATCCAAAGGTTTCAAGTGCAGATATTCCTTTTTCCATGTTATATAGCATGTAATAACTTAATGATTTCACAGTTATCTTCATAGTGTGGCATTTTTCTGGGGTGAAAGAATAGATTGGTAGAAATAATTCATAAGGGAGTGGTTTCATGTAGAGGAGAACAATTTAGGTAGACTTCTCCAGGGTGGCTTTTTTACAACCAGGTTTCTATGCTAAGATTTTATGAGCAGTATAATTCCATAGTATATTACTTATTTGGTAGAAAAATAAAGTATACAGTGTCACAGGAATGGTAGAGGACAGAGAATTAGAGCAGAAGGCATTAAGAGACAGAGGCTGCTGGGAGATATGAAGGCATGTGCCTATTTACAAGTATGGGAGGCATGATAGCAAAAGGGGGAGCTCCATTAATGCTCATTTAATGCTCTAACTCCATGTGGTAAAAGCAAGGTTGAAGATTTGAAGATAAAAACCATCAGGAATGGTTCAGAATCAGCACAGTAGCAAAGACCCAGGACAATTTGGAATTTTTTTTGGTGCTGCTTATTGGTGCCCTGAATTTCCACACTGCCAGTGAACAATCATCTAAGCAAAAAACAACCACCCAAAGTAGGAATTGAGGGGATATAAGTTAATTCCCTACCTTATTCTGGTAGGCTGCTCTCTACTTAGACTTTAGTTGAGAGAAAGAATTATTCCATGTTCAGATGTTTGGTTATTCTCTTTCTTTGTGAAGCTTCACAGTCTAAACTTTCCTACCTGGGAATCAAATTTCCCCAGGGTTCCCATTCTGTGTTGCAGCATTCACTGTGTGGGTGTCAGACCTGTTAGAGCAATTTTAAGTCTACTCTACTATTAGCAGTATTTGGGGCTTAAATGACAAATTGGTAATTTTAAATAATAACTTTGAAATCTAGATGGAATTACAGAAATCACAGGGAAATGGCTTGATCCTGCTCTTACATTCTTTGTATTTAGGTCTCTAAAGATGATGTGTGAGACCAGAGAACTCAGGGGGGTTTTAAACATATTCAGTGGTTTACAGGTGTGTCTGTACATGCACCTCTGTGCACAAAGTCTTGCACATGAGAAGCTGCTGCTGCAAAAATTCAGGTTGTTAATGTGAATATGTAGTCTGCTTTTAATTTGCACAGCTGGGGAAAAATAGGCATGTTCTCACAAAAGTCATCTTACACAGAACAGAAAAGTTCCTCTTTTTTTCAGGTCCTCTTATGATCAAATCAGTTTTGAAAACTACCTTGTGCATTAAATATTTTCACTGATGTTTCAGGCTGAGAAACCAATGAGTTGTTATAGTTTTATACTTCATCTTGTTATCAGGTACACACACATATATATATATATATATGTTTTGGTATCTTTATGTCAGATTTAGTATTGCATTTGAAAACAGATTTATGCAAAATGGATTCTTATACTTATGGAAGTCTGCTGGTCATTTAAGTGAGCAGGTAGTATTAAAATCCTTGCTGACCTCTGAGCTATTCTGAATGCCTGTTCCCTGAGAGATAAAGATGGGCAGTCACTGTCTGGTTCCATGAAAAGATTTTTCTTCCAGTCAAGTCATGGTCAGGATCTGGGGCAGTATTGCCACAGGGGAAAACAGCATTTCAGAACTCCCTTACCCATCAGCAGACATCAGGGGCAATGTAGGAATTTAGCACTACCATTCAGTTTAACTACAGTTGTCTTAATTCTGGTAAGGATTCTTTTAAATGTGATAGGCTTTGTAAAATCCCCTTGCTTTTAAAGTTAGTTGCATTATAAAATATTTATTCGTGATGTCTCCTGACTTGCCTGGAGATATGTAATTTGCCTTTTAGTATGCCAATTTTCTGGGGATAGAAAAATGTGATTTATATGCACAAACAGCATTTGTGTGCTCTGATCACATGGAATGACATCTGTTTACCCAGTTTTTATGTGCAAGTTACTTTTGGGGATGTGGACTGGAAACCCAGAATACGAAAATGGACTGGTTGAAATTGGAGACGATGATCTCAAAGGAAGAACAGGTACACACAAGTTTGAATCATTTGATCTTTTGAGGCAATTGATGTGGCATTTGCTTGTGCTCTAGAACCAGGCTCTTGCCTCTCAAACCTTTGACAGGTTTGATAGATTGTGCTGGATCAGCTCAGTCCCTCTTTTGAGTGATTTTCTTTAGGATGGGCCAGGGGACTGGATCTCTGCTCACTCCTGAAAGTCCCTGGCATACTAAATCCCTTAGAAATGCTGAAAAATGGACTCTAAAGGCTTAGAGAAAGTCTTTGGAAGGCAAAAGCTGGTCTTTTATCTTGGGATCTCATGAGAAGAAGAGGTGTGGGACATACTCTGAACCGCAAAGGTTCCCAAGGAAGATCAAAGCTATGAGGCAAGAATGTGTCCTTCAAGAGAAAGGGCAGTTTCTGAGGTTCAGCACAGGGGAATGTCATTACTGTTCTCATTACAAGAAAATAAAACCCTAAGAAGTGTTTCCTTTCATATGAATACCAAGAAATTACTTTCAGGCTGACTCTTCAGCCACTATATCTGGCTGTCCATGTGTCCATCCTCTCACTGTGGAGTATATTGTGAGCCGTGATCAAGTCTTAAATGGGAATAAAAATACCCTGCTGTAATTCCAACCTCTTCTCATGGCTCTTTCACAACAGCACCTTTGGTCTTGTTCCAGTGGGAAGGATTGCTCTTGTGCACCATGTAGCATCATGTGCAGAAAAGAACATGTAGTTCTTCAGTGCCATTTCTTCTTCCTCTGAGAATGCAGAGAACTTTGATGTCTGCAAACATACTCTCTATTTCTACAGTAACTAATCATGATTTTTAATTTTTGCTTCATTTTTCAGAAAGTGTAGGGACCATTATGCTTTCTGTTCTTCATCTTTATAATTTTTGTGAAGAAATTGCAAATACAGTTTAATTTTTTTGGAGGAATCCATGAATTCAAAATGAAACACCATTAAAGGAAAGAGGGTAATTAAGGAATTGAGATTCATTTGTTGTACATCATTACAGCAAAAGCTTTGTTGCTGTTGTTCCTTGCAGATGAAGTCACTGAACTATGATTATATTTCAGAAAATGAAAGGGGACAAAAATAAAAAGGCAATACAACAAATCTGTAGATGTCTGGAGGGACATGATTAATATGACTATGTTTTATATCATAAATGTTCCAAAAGTCTGACAATTTAAATTACACATCCATGAAGACAAAACTCTTAGTGGTATCAAAATCTTTATTTCACTGCTGCTGTTATAATCTCTTTGAAGCTCAAAATTAACAAGAAAAAAAGTGAAATTGGCTTTTAATGATGTTTCTAAATAGTAATGTAAAACTGTTGAAATAAAGAAAAAGTCATCTGGGTGTTTAAGGTTTTTTTACTGTAACATTACTGGTGTTTATATACAATATTCCTGAACTGATATGGTCATACTCTGTGTCCATCCTGACACTGCATGGTTGTTTGGAGTAGAATGGATAATTAGATTGAATTAGTACAGACCACTTACTAATAACAGTTATGGAAAGACCTCCCTAACCCACATTTTCCGTGGGGATGAGTGAAGGCACTGCTGGTGAAAGGCTGTGCTGGGATATATTGCACCCTGAGTACTGTCTGCAGTTTTGGGTCCCTCACTTTAAAAAAAACATTGAAGGGCTGAAGTGTGTCCAGCAAAGGGCAACAAGGCTCCTGAAGGCTCTAGAAAACATGTCTTATGAGGAACATCTGAGGGAGATGGGTTTGTTTAATCTCGAGAGGAGGAGGCTCAGGGGGACCTCATTGCTCTCTACAGCTACCAGAGAGGAGGATGTAGTGAGGTGGGGCCAGACTCTTCTGCCATGCCTCCAGTGAGAGGAGCAGATAAATGGCCTAAAGATGAGAAAGGGGAGATTCAGATTAGATATTAGAAAACAAAAATTTCCCTGTGAGGGTGGTCAGGCATTGGAATAGGTTGCCTGGGGAGGTGGTGGGGTCACCGTCCCCGGAGGTGTTCAAGAGGCATCTGGATCTGGTGCTCAGGGATGTGGTTTAGGGGTTACAGTGGTAGTGAAGGGTGGATGGTTGGACTAGATGATCTTGAAGGTCTCTTCCAACATTGATGGTTCTATGTTTCTATGATTCTATAAGTGGTGAGCCACACATCCTCCTGAAGTGATGCTGCCTGGAGACATTCAGTGTGCAGTGCCTGGGATCTGGCTGTGAAGGCAGCTGATATCTAGGCATCACTTACCCCTTTGTCAGGGCTGGAGCCATGTATTCTTTTTCTTTCTGCCCAGTTAGTGTTAGCCATGATCATCTTAAATGGGAATAAACCCTCTTATTTCTGTGAATAAATATATTCCTATAAAATATTGCTGCCTGCCATAATGATGTTAAGTGCTTGTCTTGCTCAGGATGAGTTTATGGACAGTCTACAATCTGCATGTGAATACCAAGTCTATGTTTTCTGAACCAAACCAGGGAACCTGGCACAGCTTGGAATAAAAGTGCCTGTAGGGGCTGAGGAGGGCTGACCTTGCAGAATTTCCATTGTAATATTTTTATCTGTCTCTGTAATATTATACATGAATTAATCTGTCTACATAATACCATATAGATAGGAAAAACCCATTTGTGATGTTTTCTGCTTTGCTTAATGTATCTTTATTCTGCATGCATCTTATTGAAGAGTATTCCTATGTGCACATGTAGGGTTGGCCTCTTCATTTCGCTGTGAGAGATTTGAAAGTGAGGTTGTCTTTGTCTTTTTTGATGGCAAGGTGGGAAACACCTTGGAGGCACTTCTGTTTCCTTTAAGCAGGTTCATAAAGTACAGAGAAAAGGGTGTGTGCTGGTGGGATAGAGGAGGGCTGTTTGCTGCAGGTTTGCATTCAAGGTTAAGCTTCATATTTGCCCCCTGTAACTGTACAAAGGGTTTTGCACCTTCACACTGATGTTGTGCTGAAGAAAAGCTCTAGTTTAGCAAATTTTGACATGGAAGTCTTGTCCCTGGGGAGCAGAAAGACTGTGACCTGGAGGGGCTTTTCTTTATGCAGAAATAGTTTGTCTTTTAATAGATCAGGTCAGAAAATACTGCTGCTTCTCTCTCCTTCCTCTCTTTTTCCATATGTGTTTTTCAAAGCTAGCAGAATCTTTCATGAAGGTCCATGTCTGACCAATCATAAATATCTGAGTTTTGACCTTTTTGTGTGTGTTTTCCCTTTCCCCTTTGTTTTTAGCTTCTTTGTATCCTTGCTTTTTCCTCAGTGGAAAAAAGAGACAAGTAATTTTGTTCTATAAAAGATGCCCAATCGTTAAGTGATTTTGCTCTTGAAGTGAAGACAGTTTTAATAGTCTATCATGGAAAGCCTCTATCATTTTAAAATCTGTTCTAGCACTGCTGCATGGCTGCTGTGATTATTCTAGGAATCCTTCAAATTTGGGCAGCACATGCAAGAACCAGAGCTGACTTAATTCCCAGGTAGACCAGCTGGACAAGTGAGTCTGCACGTAAACACATTGTTTGCCTCACTGTCATTTATAGTGAGTGTTAAAATAATTTCTTATGTAGGTGTTTGCTCCAAGAAAGCCATCTTTGACAAGGGGTGGGGTCTGACTGAAGCCTGAAAAGTATTCACAAAAATATCATGTCCTCACCAGAGCATTCTCAGCCAAGGAATGTATAAGGTCACAGTTACCATTGTAGACTCTCTTGGTTTGGACAAACCAACTGGAGAAAATCGAACTCCAAATGAGTAACTCCCCTGTTGTTTTGATTTCTCCCTGCCCTCTCCAATAGTGAAGGGACAATATGAAGAGATATAACTAAAAATATAACCAAGTGCTAAAGGAAAGAGCAGTAACTACAAAGATACAAAAGAAAACTGTTGAAGCCAGCAAAGGCAGAAATCCTTTTCTAGTCCCTCAGAACCCCAAATGGTGGCAGCCATATGGTTTCCCCAGGAAAAGACCAAGTGGCCTGGGATGATGTGATGTTATGAATATTCATCGCTAAAACAGCACCCCTGGCTGTTGTAACCATAACAAGGGCAAAAGAAGGTAAATTACGTGGAAATGTGTCTATTATACATATATATATATAAACCATATAGAGAGTATATACTTTTGTATATATATAAAATTATTTATAAATACATATTTATATATAAACATAAACATGCTAACTCTGGACATGGCTGTAGACCCCCAGGTGAAAAGAGCAGTCCAGCAGGACCCTTCCCCAGCACTGAGCCCCAGCCCTGTGCCAGCTCTGCCTGGCCAAGGAGCTGGGTTTGTACTTGTTATTTCAGTGTTTCCAAGCACAGAGCTGAAATGTTTCACTGTGATCACAGCCACCATCACAGGGAGCAGGGAAGCTCCACAGGGTGTACACTGAGGAAGTTTAAAGAAACTCTTAGATGATACGGAGCAATCCTCAGTGGGTGTTGCTGTGACTTACAACAACTGACTGGAGAAAAAAAGAGTAAAATTAGAGTTAAATGTATTTCTGTAATTCAGCTCTTCCTTAAAAAAGGAGCTCTTGTCTTTCCTCTGTGTGGCTCCTACACCCAATGGGATTTAGTGGTTAGTTGACTCAAAAGAGAAATGTGTAGGTGCTGTACACCCTTATCTTTTCTCCTACAGAATACAGCATGTTCTGCCTCAGAGAAAAAGTGTAGCCAGGTTTGCAAAGCTGTATATGTGTATATATATATATACACCGAGTGTAAATCCTTCCTCACCCATCTATTGAATGCCTTTAAGCAGGATACATTTTTGACCTCATTACTTCATCTTGCATAACTAGTTATACTCACAGTTATACAATTATCCAGTCCTTTTGAAATTCTGCATCCATGGATTGGTTTCAGGAGCTGTAGTAATGAATTTTACAATCCTTTGGAGAATTGCAAGGTTCAGAGATTAATGCAGAATCTGATGATGAACTGTTCTAAATAACTCAGTAAATTATCTTGACAAGGACATAGAACAGAAATAAAACACCACTCAGTGGCCTTTATGTTGTTTGGGGTTTTTTTTGGTTTTTTGGTTAGTTGGTTGGGTTTTTTTAATGTTGCTTATTTCTTGAGAGCTGGTTCAGTCCTGTCCTTCTTACTCTATAATCCTGCAGCAATAAGATTGTGATGCAACTTTTAAATCTCTTAAAACAAAGAACCTGAAGTTTATAGAGATATTGGCTGTGGTTGGTATGTGAAACCCAGTCTCTTGCCTCCAAGAGGCAAAGTGTCCCCCTACAAAGTGCCCTCTGTCCTGCTCAGACAGCACAGAGGGCAGGCTAAAACAAAGATGCCATGAAAATCAGTACTTTATAATGAAACAAAATGCAATGGGTACATGAAAGAACAAGTTTGCAGTGGAATATATCAAAGTAAGAACAAAAATTTATTACCAGCTAAGCGTTGAGGGAAAGTATTGATGACAGTGATCAATGCCTGAGCTGTTGGGATGGACATCCTCATCACCAAAGCTGCCACCCTCTTTCTATCATCTGGCTTGGTCTGGAAATCCCAGGATGAGTGACAGCTGAGCCCCTGGGCACAGGTGAGTCCCCTGGGTTGGGATCAGAGAACACTCTAGGAAGCATCATAAGCTGTGCTGCCTCATGAGGTGGAGAAATAGATTCTTGGGCTCTTTGGGAAAATCATCAGTGGTGACTGTATTGAGAAATAGGGGAAGACATGGTGGTGAGCAGCAGCAGTGGCCCAGCCAGGGCAGTAGTTGAGACAGGGAGGAAGCCTGCTATGGCAAGTACATCTTAGTTCAGCGTGGGAAATGAAGCTGGAGGTATTTGTTTCTGAGCTCTTGTCATGGCATGCTGAAAAATACCATTCTCAGAACCCTACTGAGTGGAAAATAGTTATTTTCAGTATATTTATAAGTAGAAATTTAGCAGATGGTGAGAAGCATCTGATATGATTTTCAGATCATATAGACATATTCTTGACTAGGAAGAGACTGGCTCTGAAACCAGTGGTGTTAGACCAATGTAAAACAGTCAAGAGAGCAGATTAATCCAAAGTCTCAGGCTGGAAACAGTTTTGGTTTTGAGTGTATCTTTCTGTCCCTGAGGATGGATCTCTAAAATGCTGCAACTTTTCCACCTGCTGCACGTGGACTGCATGATAGCTAAAATACAAAATATTGAGGCAGGCATTTGTAGGCAGTTTACCTTTGTCAGTCAAGTTAATTTTAACTGCAGTGTTGTGGTAGATGCCCCATTCTATAATGTCCAGCCTTTGGTTTTCCAAGGACTCTTGTGACAGCTGAAAGCAGGGATTGCTCTGGGTGCCTCACCCAGAGCAACTGTCTCTGGGTCAGGGCTGGGGAAGAACTGATTTTCTGGTGGAGTTACAAGTTCATAACATGGGGGGAAGCACTGGAAGTAGTGAGGGATAAAGTCATGGGTTTGTCCTATTTTCTTTGGAGTTCTGATGTTATAAATCCTTTTTTTTTTTTCCTATGAGGATTAAATACAAGGATATATGAAATGGTAGTCACAGGGAGGAAAGTGTGGATATTTAACTAGAATAAATAGAAGCAATCTTACATTTTGTTTTTCACTCAGAATATCCCAGCAACTTAGGAGGTCTTAGTTGTCATACTTCTTCTGCACTTTCATTTTTCTCCCCATATGTTCTTTTTGGCTGTGGTGTTTGTCACAGCTCCTTCAGACTTGGAGGACCAATCTCTCTCTGCAGATATGTAAGCAGTGGCATTTGTAAGCAGTCATGTTCTCTCATCTCTCTGCTCGTTGAGGAATATACTTTAAGGGGTTGTGTGCTGTTCTCTTGTGCAGCTGTGCTGAGTAATTTTTGAAGCTTCAACTCAAACCCAGGGACCTCACAAAGGGAAGTTGCACCATTTTCCATCAGTGCCATCTCAAGGGGAATCTTGCTGGTGTCAATTTTTCTTTTTCTGCCTTGCAGAGATCTACCCCACTGTGTATTCCTAAAAAAAAAAAAAAAATAAATAAAAGGAAGGGAGATATGCAAATAGCATTGGGATGCCAACCTAGCCTTGTTGCTGTTGGATGAATAGTGAGAACTGGCACGAGGTTGGTGTGCCACGAGGTCGCCTGCAGCAGGAAAATGGGTTTATTGGAGCATTCAGGGCTGCCACGGCTTCCCAACGTGTCTCCTGAACATGTGAAAGCTGTCAGCAATCTCCCTGCAGTTTTGCTGAGTGTGGCATTAATGAAAGGCTGCAATAACCACTTTTTTTTTTTCATTTTCATTGTTCCTCACACCAACAGGGAAGTGGGGTGGATGTGGGAAGGTTGGTGGGAGAGAGGCGGTGAAGTTAAGCTGGAGGTCAAGGTGCAAGGAATGAAATGTAGAGAATGAAATGCAGGTTTTGCTGCCAAAAAGTATGAACCACCTTGTGTGTGGAATATTCAAGACTTCCATGCAGAAACCCCAGAGGGTCAGAAGCACCCTTGAGTGAGTGTCCCTGCTGGGACTGCATAAGCAATGGTGGTAGAAGGGGCTGGGACCAGGGCTGTAGGGGGTGGGAGCTGAATTGCTTTTCATATGCCAGAGATCCACACAGCAGAGAACAGCAAAAAAAATATACAATTTCCAGTTTGCCTTAAAGGTGTTCCTGCCTGTCTTGCTGCAGTGTGCTAGAGATTGGACAAAGAATCTGCCCTGGTCAGTGAGCACAGGGAGGAGACCTGGGAAAACCCCAAAGCCTTTGATGATTGGTAGAAAATGCAGTTTGTTTTGTGGCTCCTGCTGTGCTCAGTTCTGCTCTGTGGTGCTGGAAGTGCCAGATTTCAGATGCCACATCTGCTCTGTAAAAATCTATGATGGCAGTAGCTTGGCCTAGACAAATTTGTTTCTATAAATCTTTGGTTGTATTTCCTTCATAACTGGAAATGAAAACCTGTTTGGTGGTAGGAATTCTTCATTTCAGAACCAGTTGAATGAGGTCAGGCACATTTTGAAGACAACTATTTTTTCTACCAGCTTTTCTGTGAAAGTTTAAAGGCTGGTGATACTACCAAAGACATCAGTTAATCTTCAAAGTGCATTGATAGATGTCTTCTCAAGCCTCAGCTATTGGTCCTGCTCCTCCCTCGCCAGCACAGCCTGACCTGAAGGCACCAGAATTGTGCTGCTTTAACTCTCTTCCAGTGTGAGACAGTGAATTACATCTGTGGTGGATATAATTCTGTCAGTGTAGCCATGTTTCTGGAAGTATATCTGTTTTCATGTGAGAAACTATTGAGCTCAGCTGTGCTAAGTCACACTTACAGCCCAACAGCTGCTGATTGAAGTATGTCAGCTTAAAACACGAGAATTGCATTCCTTGGGTTGTCATGTTTTTTGATGTAGATGAAGCTTGAATAATCTGTCTCTTGGGATGGAAAATAGCATCAGTATAATGTCAAGCAGTTTTCAGAGGGTTAATCCAGCTTGTGTTAACAGTAATACGAGAAGTGAGATACAATTTCTCAGCTGTATTTTTCAGATTTGCATAGTACATTTGGATTGTTGGTTCTTGCTTTCTCTTCCACACTTTCATCTCTGTGATATCCTCATCTGTTTTTCCATACCTTTTCTTCACACCTGGACAATGTAGCCATTTCTAGTGTACCAGGGTGTACATATCTGGGAGACATCTGAGAAGAAAACCAATTTTCTTGTCCCCATGTGGTCCCTATCCCTGTCAGTGAGTCCCTGTTACTGTGTGAAGCAGCTCATGCTCACCATCTTAGGGATGTGATGAGGAGGATCATAGGTGTCAGAAGTGATGAGTATCAATACATATCCAAAAAGCTAGGAAGTAATATGTTTCCTTTAGCAACTATGGTGAGACCTGGGATCCTGTGCCAAATCAGCAATTCTTGGTGACAATGTGAACTGACCCTAAAATAGTCAATTTTTTTTTCATTCAGTGCCTTAAAACTCAAAGTGTTGGTTTGAAGTTTTCGATTAAATCTCAATCCAGAGCTTAGTTGAAACTGCAGAACTCAAGCAATTAGTTTAAATTGAAAATTTCATGTGGTTTAAATTAGGAAATGTGGTGGTCTCCTGGGATCTGTTGAAAATTGGGATTTCATGTGCTTAGGGAATATTCTCCAGAGGTGGGTTGAATGAGTGGGTAAACACAAGTTTCTGCCATAGAATTTAACAGGTCTTTTGTTCCACCATTACAGTGGAAAGCAGAATTCAGAGAATGCACTGAGGACTCATTTTCTGATGGGGCAGCATTTTACCTTTGCAGCAGAACTCCATTCTGCTCCAAGCCTCTTGAAAGCGGGCGTTCATCTCATCTCTTTTCTACTGTTTCTTTAATGTGTTTACTTGCATCACAAGGCATATTGTCACATGAAAAGGGGGTATTTCCTCTACCCTTAGTGCCTGATTTGTCTGTCAGTGCCCCAGGAGAGTCGAGGGGCCCAACCAGTCTGTCAGCACCCCATTATGGGGACCTTTCACTGAACAGTCCTGCTGGACCAGAGGGTGTTCGACTGACTTATTCAGGGACACACACCCTCAACACAAGGGAAACCCCACAGCAGGTCTTCCACTTTATTTGAATATACTACCCACTGCTGGTGACTGCCAGGGCTGGTTAAGGACTCAAATCTTAGGGAATAACACCCTTTATTAATATAAAATTGTGGCAGCTCAAGGTTTGAGGGTTGCCGTGACAGTATCTGACTGCAGGGTTCGATTGAGTTCCCCTCTTACAAGGATTTCCACAGAACCTGGCCATGGTGTCTCCACTCTGCTTCACCCTCTGCTTCTTCTCTCTTAGCAGGTGCTTATTGTTGTAGGGGAATCCCTATGGAGCTTCCAACTGGGTTCCATCCAGGGAGGAGCAGCTGCATTTTAACCTGTAATTTCTGTACCATTATAACTTGTATCAGGATGTGAATATAACTTCTCAGTTTCATTTAATTTTACCCCGGCCATCTTTCTACACATATCAAGTATTTTTTTCTAGTTATTTCACATTTAATTTCAAAAAAACCCAAATATCAAAATTGCTTGTGTTGACACGGGAGTTGCAAAGATGCTCAAACCTTTGCATGAACATTTTGTTATGTTCTGAAATTATTTCCCTGACTTTGTAAGGTCACTTTGGTTATGTGGAGGATTATATAAATCTGAACTTCCATTACCACAACCCTTTGTTCACAGCTCCACCAGAACTTTGGAATAGTTTCTCAGAAGTAACTTGTATGAAAGCCCCAGTAATTGAGGTCAGAGGAGCCACGTGTTTGATGAACAGCATGCTAGGAGCTGTGCTAAGTGGTCAGCATCCATCTGGAGATGAGGTTTTATCGCTGAATACTTAATTGTACACTTGCCTCTGATGGTCACTGTTTAGGAGAAGGGGCTCCTGCCTTCTGGGTGGACTTCAACAGTTTTTTTTCTTCTAAAAAAGGTTTTGAAGAGCCACTTTTATGTTTCGTGAGGCCTTCTTTCCCCACTCTTTGGCAGCTAAGTAGCTTGGGGGCAGGGATAGGTTTTGATTAAAAGCTCTGTGAACACACACTGCAGATGAAGTTCTGGCTTCCTGGGAGCCAGAGCAGCTGACAGAGGATAAACTACCTGATTCCTTGTCATCATCTTGTTCTTCTGTAAGGGAAGCAGGTTGATGGTTTGTAGGTAAGACGAGATTCACGTGTTCCTCTGCATGCAGCCAGGCCAGTATGGGGGCACAGAGACACACGTGTGCCTGTGTGTGGGGTTACCCACCTGTGTGCTCTGAACACAGCCCACTGGAAGCTTTTGTGCAGCTAAAACTGCCTTTTTTTTTTCCTTTTAGCTTGTTTATCTCACATGCTGAACATGAGACTTTTATCTGTTTTATTTATCTGTCTTACCATTCTTCACATAACGCGACTTGCTCTGTCAAACAAAGTCCATTGCTCATTCATGCTGGCTGTGAGGGGGGTGTGGGGATTGTGTGTGTGCATGTCAAGTCAGACACAATTTGTAAGTTTTTCCTGCCTCATCGTTGCTGTGGGAATTGCAAGAGTAGAAATGAGGGAAAATACGTGGTACTGCAGTAGATTGCAGTGCTGGAAATTTTTCATACGGCAGGAATTGTGTGTGGGGTTATTTAACCAGGCTGATAAAATAGGTACAGATGTATGTTGTACATATATATATATATATATGTACCTTTGTGTACAAACATGCTTTCTGTTCTGCCAGCCAGCTGCTCACTGCCTGTTTTCCTCTCAGCCTTCTTTCTAGATTTTCCAAAGTTTTCTCAGTAACAAGATGCCAAACTTTCAGCTTATGTAGTGTTCTTCATGTTCCAACTTTAATTTCTGTTGAGTGTTTTTATACTTTGGAAATGTCTAATGTGCCTGTTTAGCCAGAAAGGAGGTCATGATCTCAGAAAATTCTGATCTTGAAAGTTGCCTTCTGAATGAAAGAGCTGGGCAACTGTTGAGGTGAAATTGAGAAAAGGAACAAGGCAGATAAGTGTGTGCAGTAAGAATTGAGGTAAATTATGGCATGAGATGACATGCCATGGAATATAGTAGTTTTTTTGTAACAGTCATAGAATGAGTAAATAATGTGAGATTCAGGAGAGATCTGTGCACCTTCTTACAATGGCAGATCAAATTGTGCCACACATATCCAAAAGGTAATTTTTACATCTGTTATTTGTCCCTGTAGTAACAGTGACAGGTGAAAAGGAAAAGCAAATCCCTTCTTTCCTTCCCAATTCAGTATTCCTTTTTTACAAGCACTTGTTCATGCAGTTCTATCAACTGAGGTTCTTTGAGGGACTGTGAATAATCAGCTGTGGTATCTGAGGGTGTCATCGTTGCCCTTTCATTTCTGAGACAAATCAAACGTGCTTTATGTGGGAGAGGAAGATTAAAGCTGTCATAATTTGTGTTGATAGTCGTGGCTGAGGCACACGGTAACAGGAAGGCTCTGCAGCCATAACTGTGAGGGAGGTTCACTGCAGGTTCACCAAGATCTGGTTCAGCAAGGTGATGGGGAAGGCACTTTTTGGGAGCTACAGATGCAGCCTGGTGTAAAGCTGCCTGTCATCTTCACTTGTCAAAAATTGCTAGAAGCTGGAATGAGTAGAAAGCAGTTTGGTAAAGGTTGTGTATTTGATTATTTCACAGCACAGCTAAGTTAAACAGCCTTCCAGCTCTTCAGTATTAATGATTCACTGCATCTACATGGCCATGGCACTGCCTCAGAGGCATTTAGATTTTTTGATTTAAGGAATATTTTCTCTTTTATTAAAAATTCAGGTTATCTTTGGATTGTTCCGTCAGTGTCCTCTGAGGTAGTTAACACGCTTCTCTCTGTGTGGGGAAACCTCAGATGAGGGATAAATTTCTCCATCAGTTCTCTGTACAAACATCACCAGCCAGTCATCTGGTGACAGCAACACTGCTATTTTCTGGGGCACCTGTGTGGACTGAGGATCATCTGAAACTCAAAGTCCCAAATATCAGGCAGATGTGCTCAGTGCTGCTTTAAAAGACAGTCCATGGAGCTTCTCACAGAGCACATAATAAACCATACTGCCTTTCCTATGAGCAATACAGGTTAGAATATTTGTGTTTGAAATATGGATTCTGCTGCCTCTAGTGTGGCACCTCTTCGAATTTTTGGAAGCTATCAGTGTGGGATGCCTATAGAATTTTAACAGTTTTCACTGTATACAGAAAGATATTTTGATCTCTATGACTTGTTTGGGGACAGACAAATGAGTTATAGCCTGTGAACCCTCTTAACCTACCTAATAGAACTGTATTTTATACCTTTCACTCCTAAGAGAAATTCCTGAAAGGAGCAGTTTAAACGAGCTGGGTATGTTTTGGAAACCAGCTCAATTCCTGATGTAAGAGTATCAAATACATTCAGTCAGACTCTGCAGGTTCTGTTGTCCTCTTATTAACCCAGGCTTCATACTGATGTAAATATTGATTTCCAGCACTGCCTGACTGGGCTGGAGGCGTGGGGGGAGCAACAAAGAAAGAAACAGAAGCCAACAAAAAGGGGGGAAAAAATCAGCCTGACAGTCAAATTGATATGAGGATTGTAACAAACATGTGAATGTGAAGTGTGTGAAATGAATGGCACATCAGGCTGTCTGCTTGATTCACTGAACAGTCTCTGCTCACATCTGCTGGTGTTAATTTTCCTTTTCATTAACCACTGTAGGGTCCTGGGCTGGAGGGGAGGTTCTATCCCTTGGATGGTCTTTGAGCAGAAATAATTAAGACCTTTGTTTCTGATCTCTGAAGGCCTTCAAGATCAAGAATGAGGCTCTCTCACCTTCTCATGCAGCTTAAGAACAGGCAAGCTCAAAACTGGAGGCTTTACATGAGCACTGTCATGTCTAGGAAGATGTTTTCACTGTCAAAAAGGGAGAAGAGAAGACCACAGTATTTTGGTCAACAAGGGAAAAGCTTATCAATGTGTACACACACTGGCACCAGATAAGACCAGGAGCTGCCTGTATCTGGCAGTCCCACCACAGCAAAGAGCTGATGAGGTGAGATGTGACTGTTTCCACTGGTGGAGGGAAGCAGTAAAATCATGCTCCCTGCCAGCACAGTGCAGGGAAAATCCCTGCTGGCAGCAAATCCGGAGATCAGTATGACTCTGAGCTGCTTAGATACAGGAAGGAATTTGCAAAGTCTAATTTCAGCCTCGTGGGACTCATCTCTCCAGGAGCCTCTGCAGAGAGGGACTGAGAGCAAGACCCCACTTACCTGATGTGAGTCACCCTCCAGAACCAGGCTCTGACTGTCAGCCTCCTTGCTAGGCTAAAGATAAACCTGTGTGACTACCCTTCTGTCGCTGAGGAAAAATCCACCATACCTGTATCTGTTCCATATGTAAAATGGGATTGCTGAAACACATTTAACTTGCTGTTATATTATCTTCAGAGCAGACAGTCTGCAGAGGGATAACTGCCTGCCTCTGTCTGCTTCTGTAGACTGACCTTCAGCCCAAGTGTTAGGGATGTGAGTCCTGGTGTGCAGATCCTCCTCGGGCTGCACAGAATGGGATTTTTTTCTCTTCTAGGAAAAGAGGACATTTTATGCAATATACTGGGATCAGTCACTTTTCATTTTTTGAACTATGTCAAGTGCTCTGAAGTAGAAAAGCAGAGTTACTGGTGTTTGTGCAATGCTATTCCCCTCCCCTGTGAGCCTGTGTTGAGACACAGCCTTTCAGTTACATGAGTGAACAGTGGTTTTCCCACAGGGTACCATTCCATGAATTGTTCAGTATTTCTCTCTGTGCTCATGTCTAATGCATTTGTTCCCTGAGCTGGTTTCTGCACATCCTCTGCTCTCAGCCCTGTGCCTCCTCAGCCTCCCTGCATGTGCACACGCTAAGGAGAATTCAGTCAGAAAAATAA
>JAWWLV010000030.1:94799-135660 GCA_035041135.1 Platyrinchus mystaceus
CAGGGAAAAGAGAGAACCAAAGAGATCCTCAGATCAGAGACTGGTGAGAGTCTTTGGACTAAATTACCTCCAGGTGAAGCCACTAAATCTAAACCAGTAGCTCACCAGCAGAGGACCCTGTAAGAGGTAGCTGGCAGCCACCACCTCCTTGCTGGGAGCAGGGACCATGCTGTGGTCCTGTGTGGTGTAGAGATTCCTGCTGAGTTCCTGCAGGCACTTCAGACACTTCTAAATTGCCTACCAGCAGGAATCTGCTGGCAGGATTCAAAGCAAAGAACAGAATCAGAGCTTGTAGTTGAGATGCACGGATGAAAATGAAGTACCAGGTGCTAATCAAAGTGAGGAACAGAACATATCAAGGTTCCACGATTCTGTAAGAAATGTTTCCCTGCCTAGAAAGAATGAATTTTGAGAGACACTTCCCTGTGTTAAGAAAGAAAAACAAGATTAAAACCTTGCTAGGGAAAGAAGTCCATACATTGATATCATCAGCAGATGTGAGCACAGAAGAGAGGAAGAAAGCAGCAGGTGAGGTTTGGGGAGAGGTTTAGATGGGAGAAACCAGAATGTGACTAGAGAAAGAAATAGAAATGCAAGGAGACTGCAGGAAAAAAAAAGATGGAAAAATCAACTTTAAAGAAAGAACAGAAGGTGCTTCAGTGAGATCCTGCAAGTCTCTCACAGAGTGGGTGACAAATGGTTAGACTGTGACTGTAAGAGGACCATGTTTGCTTGGGTATTTGTTTTAGTCTGTAACCTGAGGGAGATGATTCTTTTGGATGACGTGACTTTGGGAGTCTGTCTTGGGATGGAAAGGCAGACATTGAAAATAAAACAGAGAAGGAGGTTCCACATCGGGTGCTCCATCCCTCTTACCTGCACTTCTGGTACAGGTGGGTCCCTGAGAAGCTGTCCTGAACTACTGGGCTTTTTTATATCTGTTAATATTTAATAAGCTAAAAGGATTGTTACCTGGCAAAAAGCTGATGCCACAAAGACAAAAGGATGGAAGAGACAACCTGTCTTAGCTAGCAGAGTAATTACACGGGTTTTGAGGGGTAAGATGAAGTGTTTTTTACTTTATGACAGATTATCACAGAGATAAATGCGAGCTTGGTTTCTGTAGAGGTGGCAGCCTTTGTTGTTGTCATTTGTGCAGTGAAGAAAGCAAGGTTGGGTCTGTGATTTGCTTGTTCAGACTTTGAGCTTGGGCTGGATAAACAATATGAGTAGCAACCCAACATAGGCCTCCTGTCCTGAAAGGCAGAAAGGAGAAAAAGTAAGTGGCATCTTTAAAAACATGTAAGCAAAGTCAACAACCCTTGTGCAGTAGCAGTCTTGCCCTGTTGGATGTGTTGATCCCAGCATTTCTGGACCTGGAAAAGTCTTTAACTCGATACAAGCAAGTTCAGATACTTTGGGATTAAATCAGCAGTAAGTTCTAATGCTCTAAAAAAGACACGTTATGTTGGTCTGATGTGTTGGTTTGTTCAGTGGCTCATCAGTGACAGAATAAATGCAGGCTACAGCACTTAACTAGACTGGGAAAATTATATTAATGGCAAAAAAAAAATTGAAAAGGAAGTATTAATTGCAGGGAACAACTGTGCTGCATCTGAAATTGTTTATTATCTACCTCAAAATAGTGATGAAGCCATGAAAGAACATCTAGTTCAGGTCTTTCCACCTCCTAAGGGAATCAATTAGGAAACATTACAACCAAAATAATCTTTGAATTCTTTGGAGTCACCATCATTAAACAGAAAGTGAGAATGAATATTTGACTACATGTGCAATTGGGAAAAATATGGCCTGTTACAGATTTACTGCTGGTCAAAACTGTATTCACTTGATGTGATGTGTCTCTGCCTGGTGATCCTTGAAATTCAGCCTCCCAAAAGTAGTAAGATTTTTAATCCTCCTCTCCTGTTTCCCTTTCACTCTGTGTATGTGCTCACTCTCCCTGCCCTAATTCAGTGTTTCAAGTGCTTTTACCATTTGTGGGCAAGGCTGGCTGTGAGACTAAAGACAAACCTGGCTGTTACAAACCTGTCAGGTATTTTATTTGTCTTGCTCATCCTACAGCTCAGCCTGCTGCTCCTTTCTTCAGCTGCCTTAGAACCTGCTGAATTCCAGTTTCATTGCTGTCTGCCCTTGGACACAGAGTGCAGTTGAGGCACAGTGAACACTGGGAATATGGACATGAGGTAGCATTAGACCTTATTCTCTAGACAAAGCAAGTGTTAGATATTTGAATGCTAATTAGTGAAGGAGGAAAAATTTGGTATTGGTGCATGTGAAATATGGAGACATTTATCCATGAGTGGAATTTATCTAAAGTTGTTTCAAGTTTGCTGCTTGTAATGGTTTGTTTGCTTATGGAATTTGTTTATGGAATCCTTTCCCAGTCTCTGAGCTGTGTTCAGCATCTTGCAGAGTCAGAGCATGTAAGCTCTTTGTGGAAAACAGCTTTTCTCATCCATAATTAGTCCTCTATCCTTGTTTCCCATGAATCTCTGTAACTTCATTCAGTCATCCAGTGGAGAGATTTGTTGCTTATCCCCAGAGCAGCAAGCTCCTTCTCAGGGTTATCTATGACACAGCACAGCATATTTTCTATGACAGTCCTTAAAAAATGTTAATAATGTTGGATTGCCTGCACTGTTGAACAATCTTTAATGCATATGCTGACACTGATCTCTTTTGCTTCTATCTTGACCAGTCATTCTCATGTGTGAATACTTACATTATGCTAATCCATGCCTTCTTAATGTATTTAGTATCAATTAACATAAGCAAGGTTGTTGAATGCTGTAATTTAAATGCTAGGCACAGCTATTTGGCCTGTGACAGGAGGGTATGAAAAATAATTGTGATAAATATTTGTAATCAAGAAGCAACAGGGAAAGTGCTTTTGAATAGCTCTGTAACAACTAGAACACCAGTCCCAATGTTTTAGATTTACACTGCATCAGTTCTTTAACCAGCATGGATTTATGGGCAGAAAGGGTTGTGTATTTGCCAACGTAAAAAGAAATGAAATGACCATGAATGCTTTTCATTACTCTTATTTATTTATTTTTTTTTTCCCTTCTGCTGCAAAATGCATCAAGTTGTAGCTTTATAACATCTATCTATGTCTGGTAGAGTTGAGGAGATCCTGGCACAACAGGGATCTCTTCTCTTTCTGCTTCTATTTTTTCCATCTCTTCCCATGTCTTTGGCAGTAATTCCTAGTTATTACAGGACACTGTTTTGTTTAGATTTCCAGGCCCATATTAGAAGGCTGGGAAAGGTCAGTGTACCCTGGTAGGAGGTTTATTGTAAGAGGTGAGGTGACTTAGATTTATGTACATCGAGTGCTTCAATACCCACAGCAGGAACAAAGAATCACTTTCCTGCATATTTTTTACACCTGTATCTTAGAGCAGAGAAGCCAGTGACTCTGCTAAGACCAGAAGCAGAGAACCTTCATTCCCATTTTTTTCCTGCTGTTGCTCAGTGAATTTGGAGGGATTTTTATCCTTCCGTGTGAAAGGGCAGGGCGATATTAGATTTTCTCCTCTAGATGCATTAAAGAGAGAAAATAATACATATTTTAGGTTCCAGGGGGTGGATGGTTACCTCCCCTTCCCCCTGGGGGGCTTCTGTAAATTGGGGAGGGTAAAGGTAGAGGCAGAGCAGCAGTGGCAGGTTCTCCTCTGCCCTGGGACCCTGAGGAGCCCCCTGACCAGCTGTAAGCCAACCTGCATCCTTTATGTTCCTGAGGGCTGCTTTGTTCCAGTGCTTTTCCCACTAGATTAATGAAATCTTGCTGACAAACTTCGTAACTCATGGAAGGGGATTGCAGAAGATTTGTTTCGTGTAGGTTGGCTATCAGTTTTTTCACTGGTGTTGCTTTGGCAAGAAGTAAATCTAAACCGAAGAATAAGTCATGGAGGGGATCTGAAAAAAAGAACCAACAAGGGCTGACTGGAATTTACTGATCTGTGCCTGATGAGACATCAATTTATGAGCTTCATGCAAAAATTGCTGATCTGTCATTGTCTAGCTAGTAAATGTGTGCTCCATGGTAAGCAAAAGTTGTAGGTTTGGGGTTTTTTTGTAGAAGTGTAGCTTTTCTTCCACTGAGAGGCAACCTCAGTGATACCCTTCTCCTCTGCAGAGATGCAGAAATTCCCACCCTGTGTGGATTGGCAGCAGGGTTTTACTGAGGAGGGATCTGTGGGAATGTTAATCACTCACCCATTGTCCAGCATGAGTAAAACATTGGGTCTCCTGCAAGAAATCCCAACAGGTCAGATAGCAGCTGGTAATCCTGTGTTTGCTGCAGTGGATACCTGGTTTGCCCAGAGTAAAGCCCCAAATTGGGCAGCCTGTGGTTTGAAATGAGTCTCCTGTAACAAATAACAGAATTTATGTACTACTTGCACTAATCTAGTACGGCTCAACTTCTTGGGCTCTTGGAAGGTGTGTTCTGGATGCTGATAGAGGAGCAGGAAACAGCAAAAACAATACGATTTGCTGCATGTGTGAAAAGCACTCAATGGACAAGAGATTAATTCTGCTTTGGAAATATTAGTGAAACAGAAACTTCTTCTTTGGTCCAAATGCGTCAGTTTGGGGGCTCTGCATAAGGTGTGGGAGTGTTTGACTGACTCCCATGTGTATGTGAAATGGGCACAGCCTCCTCCAGCTGTGTGATGTGCTTCAAAAAGTGTTGATACTCAGCCCTGAAAGATACTCTCAAATGAGTAAATTAAAAATAGTGCAGGTATTCTGACCTGAATATGAGCATTTGAGCTTAGCTGGGGTTATTGCACACACCAACGTGCTGCCAGCAGTGGAAGTAGTGCCACAATGTGTCTTGGAGCTGTCTCCACCCTACCATTGGTACATTTTGAAATGGAATATTTTTAATTAGTTATTAAGTCCAGAGAATAACTGGATTGGTGTATTGAAAAGAATTTGAAAATATCTGTCACCGGTGATGTGATTTGGGGGCACTTCAGCATCAAGATGAATGTTATTATATAATTGTAACAGTTATAATTCAGTTCACAGCTAGCACGAGGGAAACAGCATATATCCCTTTTATTGGAAGCATTTTTCATCTGCTGTGACCTTAATGTGAGTTCTCTCCCATAAATGAAGTTAAGCTGGAGTTACAGATGGAAATACTCACTGCTGAGAGACTCATATTACCGAAATCCGGCAGTTATTCCCCCAAAGAGGTGATTCTCTGCAAAATGCAGAAACCTCCAGATTTGTCAAGATTTTTGAGTGTCTGAACAGTATATTTTTCACATCGTGTCTTTGTAGTTCTACGTAGTTCTGCCATGTAGGAATGCAACTGAACCTAGATAAAAACTAGCTTAAGAAACAGGGTTTTTTCAAACCTTTTTCCCCCAATAGACTGCTGGTTTCTTTTGTTCAAAGGAAGGTAGGATTTGGCTCCCATTATGATTTCAGGATTTCATCAGTCCTGAAAACATTTATTGGAAATGTCAGAGATTTTAACAACTTGGGAGCTATTAAAAATTATTTCTTTTTTTTTTTCCCCCCTGTAAACCCACTGTAGAATAAATGTGATTTTGTCTTGTGGGTCTCATGGTAAGGAGCTTTCAGTTTGTAGATCCCACTGTTATGCTGCTTTCTCAGTCATTCCCGATCCTACTTTATTTACATTACTTTTATGTGTATGCTGGACTAATGAGCTTTCTGCTGCAATTTAGTTTCTATTTTAAGTTATTTAATCACTTCAGTATACTGACTGCTGGCAGTAATTGTTGCATGTGTCACGGGCCTTGAGGTTTCCATAGGGACGATGGAATTCCCCATGACTGTTTGCATAGATGCTGATAAACCACTGCCCTTCCTAAGCTTGCTTTAGTCTGGGTTTGCTGTACCTACAGCAAGGTACATTAACACATTGTTTATCCAGCTTCAGGCAGCAAAGATTTTTACTGGAATAATCCTATCCTTTTTTTTTTCTTTTTTTTTTTTTTTTTTCCAGCAGGAAAGATGACAGCATAGAACATGAACACAAAATTACGAATCTTCCTGAAGAAAATTGTGCTTAACTTGAATTAAGAAATGAGAAAATGAATGTTGTGCATCATTTCTCCTAAAGTGTGATGCTACTGATGATTAGAAAACTAAAAATTCTGACTTCTCTAGAGCACCTTGTAACAGGACCTGGCCAGGGGAGTGTCCATGCCTGGCCTGCATTCCTTGCACCTTCTGAATGAAATGGTACCAGTGTACTTGCTCAGGTGACCAGGAAGGTCAATGGCATCACAGCTTATACCAGTAAGGACCAGGACAGTGTCCATCCTCCTGTGCTGGGCACTGCTGAGGCCACCCCTCAAATCCTGGCTTCAGTTTTGGGCCCCCCACATCAAAGAAGACATTTAGGGGCTGGAGCATGTCCAGGGAAGGACAGTGGAGCTGGGGAAGGGTTTGAAGCACAGGTTTGATGAGGAGAAGCTGAGGGAGCTCAGGATGCTCTGCCTGGAGAAAAGAAGGTTCAGGGTGACCTTGTCACTCTCTACAACTGCCTGGCAGGAGGGTGGTGGAGCTCGGTTTGTTCTCACAGGTAATAGAGACAGGAAAATGGGAAATTCCCTCAAGTTGAACAAGGGGAGGTTTAGATTGGATATTAAGGAAAATTTCTTCACTGAAAAGGCTGTTAAGCCCTGGAACAGGCTGCTCAGGGAATTGGTAGAGTCACAGTCCCTGGAAGTGTTTAAGAGATGTGTGGATGTGGTACCTGGGGACATGGTATAGTAGTGGACTTGGTAGTGCTGGGTAATGGTTGGACTTGATGATCTTAAAGGGCTTTTCCAAACTGCAAGATTCTATGATTAAATGAACAAACAGAATATCTCCTTATTTAACATATTTTTTTTTTGCCTGATGTGATTTAACTTGACCCTAGCTGAACTTACCTAGGGGTGTCTAATGGCTGCTTTTGTTCTCTTTTACAAGGCTCTACAGTGAGAAGTGAAATGTGAAATAAAAATTGCTGGTTAACTATCCACATTAGTTACCCAGCAGTTTGGGCACCTGTTTAGTGACCTGAATTGTGCATGGTTAGTTTGGCACATTTCTTTGGAGTGCACTAAAGCAAAAGAGAGATCTGAGATCATCCAAATGTCTTCTCCACCCTCTTCTCCTCCCTAATTTGAGCTCACTGACTGTAGAATTGCTTGGAGTTAATTTATCAGTCATCCATGGAAACACCAAATAATTAAAAATTGCCTTTTCTCTCACAGTGAGGCCTCAGTGAGGCTGTGATGTGATAGAAGTGCTCACGTATGAAGGTGAAAAGCTGGTTTCCTGAGCTTTGGGTTTGTGTATGTACCTGGTGCTTGGTGTTGGCTGTTTGATGTTCCCCGTGGTGTTTTTATCAGCCACGTCCCTGTTTTGTGAATAGTGCCAAGGCTGCAGTCAGTGCTGCCACAGGGACTGTGAATATATTCCCATCTGGTGGCCAGGTCATCATACTCCCCTCACACAAGCCAATCATGATCAGGTTTTGTGGTTCACAGTGTGGTGCAGCCCCTGCTCTGGTCTCTCCATGCAAAGGGAAAAGGCTTTTGGGATCTTGTGTTACAACTGTTTGTCAAAATTCCCTTATAAACCCCTTCACTCATTCTGTATGAGTGAACATCACATTACATGACATCCATATACTGCTTTTCAAATGACATTACCCTTTTCTGTCATGGTTGCCACAGTCCAGTGCTGGTGTCCTGCTTCTTAGCCTTCTCTGTGGCTGAGGATTCTGGCTAATATTCCCTGGGGTTTTCTACTTCAAACCATCTTGAAGTTCCTCATGTGTGGATTTGATAATTTTGAAAGGCAAGGCTTCACTTGTCACGATGTTCAAACAAATTTCATGGGGTAATAGATGGCTTTTCGTTACTGAAAAGTCAGATTTTTCCTCTTCAGGCATCACTGTATTGGTATCCTGAGAACAAAAGGTTGCAGTTCTTGATTCCTCTGCATGCAGCCTCCTCCCAGGCAACCTTGGCTGTGCCAGACCTGTTCTTACTCTGAGTGTACTCACTCCACATCCTGGTTTCAGCACTGATCCCTGTCCTTCCCCTCACAGATGGATGCTGTTATGAAATTCTTCCAGGTTTTCTGTTTCCCTATCACTAAAATGCACCTTTTACTGTCAACTTGGGCATTGGAACAGGCTCTCCTGAGAAGTGATCACAACATCAAGCCTGACAGAGTTCAAGTGTTTGGATGATACTCTCAGGCACATGTTGTGACCCTTGAAGATGATCCAGTGCAGGGCTGAGGGTTGGACTCAATGACCCTTTTGGGTCCCTTCCAACTCAGCATATTCTGTGATTCTGTGAACTTCCTTGCCAAAGCCCTGTGTAAAATATTCCCTTCCTGAGCTCTCAGCTATCTATTTTTGAGGATGACATCCCTAGGGCAAACATTAGGTCTGCTCTGTGGAGACCTGCCCAGTTTTATTACTATAACAAAGAAGAACCAGCAGACAATAATGTTGTTTTATGTTCCACTTTCACTATGCTGCCTCACACAGGTTGACCAGTCCCTTGTTCTTTTATCATTTAATTTCCTTTAAGCACACAAATGTCTATGTCTGTGCATACCCATGTGGGGACTACAGGTATTTGCAAGAAGAAAGGCAAGGGCTCAGCAAGGACATCTGATCCTGAATTCAGGAGGTGGATGCTTGACTGCTTTCTCTGAGCAATAGGATACAAAATTCCAGCTTTGTTCTCCACTGTCTTCCTTGGGATATTAAAGTGGAGGAGTACCCCTTGTTGCTCAGACATCAACACCTGGCTTTTTGTTCCCTGCTTGGTGGCATGAAGTGACTGTTGCATTTACTTTGTTTGTCTTTGCATAGCTGTGTTTGCTATAGACTGGAAGGCAAGTGGCTTTCCAATGCTTTAATATTGTCACTGTCTTATTTACATGAAAATCTAGGTGATCCCAAAGCTTAAAGTCTCATCTACTCCATCTGATTTCTCAGCATTATTATTCACTGGCTTTCATTTAATGAAAAACATATTTCCATCAAAATGAAAGGGAGGACCTCTAGCCTTTGAGGTCTGACAAAGCTAGCTAGCATGGGAATTAGCTTTGGACCTGCAAAGGTGCAGTAATGAATATTTTAATAGTTTTTGTTCTGCTGTGTTGTCCTTACAGAGAGCAAAAGATGCCTCTGAAAACATGTTTATTATAATGGCTCACAAGAGGAGAAAAAGAGGATGAAACCATGCTCTTGTGAGTTGTTGCTTTTATGGAAGGAATACTTCAAAAAAATAGGTGCTGAAAAAACAATACACATGTGGTGAATTCTGACTTTGTGAAAACCTAGAGTAGGGACACCTCTTAAGCCCTTGCATTGATAAAACAGTAAAAGATGGCCCACAAAGATTCCCAAACACTTTTTACAGGTATAGACCAGCAAAAAAAACGCCTCATCTTGATGTCTCTGAGATCAAGCTCGTTTCCAGGGGCAGAGCAGATTGTCCCACTCTGTTTCCATTTATCCCTGTAGGTCTTTGCAGTGGCTCTTCATGTTTGCTCAGCAGATGGACTTCAGTGTCAGGCTTCCTGCTTTGAACTGGGCCAGTAAGTTAGTGATACATCTTTGCAGTGAAGAAACACCCCTTAAATGTACTGGTTAGTGTAGCTGAAATCTGAGCGGTCTAATCAAAGAGTTATTTTTAGTAATAACAGAGGAATAAAGGAAAACAATGACTATTACTGTGAGAGAATGATGTGCTCCCCTCTCTCCTGCTTTGTGGAGTCCTGAGGGGTCAGTGCTGGGGGTGCTGCACTGTGCAGCCTTCCCAGCAGCCCAAGCTGTATGTATATGGTAGTGATGTTCCTCCTCTTCCCTTCACTGTCCAGCTGGAGGGATTTTGGTGCATTTCCTACAGTGGTTTTGCACCTTGGTCTTCCTTAGTTGGTCTGTGACTGTGTGAAGTGCCAGTGCCTGGAGCCTCAGCACCGAGATGACCTCAAGGACGAGTCCTTTGGCACTGGGGGAATGCCTGGAGTGCTCTGGTATACTGAGGTGGATGTGCTGTCTCTAAGTCCTCATTCAAGCAAGCAGTGACTCCAGAAATCAGGCTGCTAGTGGCTCAGGAAGGCTCCTGCCAGGTCTTCCACAGAGCCTTGGGCTTAGGGTCAGGCAAAGCACTCAGCAGAGGGTGTTCTGGCACAGACAGCTGAGGACAGCAGCTGGTTAAAAATTTGCTAAGCAACGGAAACTCTCATTTGATTCACTTAGAAAAGGATTATTTTCCTTCTTGCTTTTGATTTTTTTTATATTTTTTTTTTTTTAGTCAGCCATGTTTCAATATCTCATGAGCTGCTTCATAAATCAGGGAGCTGGAAGAGAGGACAAGAGCCTGTGGGCAGCTCTCCTGGTGGACGGGCAACTTCTGCGGGGGGGGCTTTGTGTCGGTGCCCATGCAATAAATGCAGAGTGCATTTCTCCTGCTCCCCGTAGCTGCCATCCCTCTTGGAGGAATCCATGCCCAGAGTATCACAGGAGCAACTGCACTGTGTCTGTACTGCTTGTCACCATGGGTGGAAGTGGTTCTGTGCCAGAGCAGTGGGCAGTAATCGGGCCAGTGCCAGTTGGTGCCCACTGCAGATGTTTGACGGCTCTGCAGTCGTGTGAACACAGCTGAGAGCAGCAGTCCTTGCATTTCTGTGTCAGTGCTCGAGTGTCATCATCCCAGCTCCCAGTCTGCAACTTGTATGCTCTCAGTTGCTTGCTGGAAGGATTCTGTTTACATCCAGCCTGTAGAGAAACTGCTCAGGTGAGCAGAAAGTCACCTCTAGCTCTGCCTTAAAGTGAAACACTCCTTGGGTAAATGTAAAATGCTTCCCTGAAACAAGTGGTAGTTACTGGAATGTGAAAAAGGAAAGTCCTTTAGTTTAGTCCACAGAAACTCTGGCCAAGGTCTCTTTCTAAAATACTCAGAAGGGAAGAGGAGTCAGTCACTTGAAGTTCTATTTAGGCTTTCTAAAACAGAAACTACTTGGAAGCACTCAAAAGTGGTAGATACAGAGTGAATGACAAGGGCTTGCTATAGACAGGCAGTTTTCAGGTTTTATTTGTGTTCCTGTTATGTGAGTGCTCATTGCTGTACTTTGAGAGACAAAAGAAATACAGCAGAATGAATTTCACCAATGTCTGAAGTTTTAGAATCTGGGTATATCTGAGGCATTCCTTGCCAGTCTTGCAGGCAGATGTTTCCCCCTGTGCCTTGCAGGAGAGGGTGGCTGATAACCCAGGGGTGTCCCAAGGTAACAGTGCTTAGGGAGGTGCTGTTTTCCTGACAATGGTCCAGATTTCTGCATGATAAAAAAAAAACAACCTCCCCCTTTACTTTCCTGTATATGCCCACAAAAATTCCTGAACTATGTAGTCCAGAGCAGATGTAATGCAGGTGTGGTCTGGCTCTGATTTGCACCAGTAGCTGTGTTTAGCTGGAAGGAGATCTGATGATGTGTCAGGGCACAGGGCCATACCAATCCCTCTGACCTTGCTCCTGGGAGATTTCCATCCCATACTGATGTCAGCTAGCTGGTGACATGACTGTCTAATTGAAGGTGCTATATTTGCATTTATTAAAAAGAATGAATTTCTTTTTCTGACCAAGCCTTCTGGCTACATCCAGGATCACTGTCAGTGTCTTCCTGCTTTGCTCTGATGTTACAAAGTCTCACAGACTGGGGACTGCAGTCAGGTTTGGCACAACTTAGTGTCTCCTTTTCCTGAGGCACTTTTGGTCCTCTGATAGCAGCTCTTATCCAGGATGCTGGCTTATGTACTCCACAGATACAACTGTGCATTTTACCATCACAATCAGTGCTCAGGCAGCTTCTTGCCTCCAAAGGAAATACTCTGAAAAATATTCAGCTCCTCAGACAGAGGATGACCACCAGCACTTGTTACATCTCAAAGTTTTCTCTCCTAGGTTGATACAGTTGGATGATCAACAGGGAAAGAGAATTCCTGCCTGCTGTGGAAAATACCCTAATTCTTTAGTGGTTATGATGCTTCTGTTCCTCTGAGGTCTTGGCTTTCAGCTGTGAAAGGAAGCATCTGATTTTTGAACCGGGGATTTGGGAATCTCTGCTCGTCTGCCCAGGCACGGACCTGGCCCCGCTTTTCCTCATTCCATATCTGAGCCATACAAATAAAAATATTTGCAACCACTTATCCCTGTGGTTCATATGGATCTGTCAATACTCGTTTCCAGCCAAGAGAGATCCTTCTTTCAAGTTTCAAAGAGAACTGAATAGTTTCACTTGCCCTCTGCTTTCATAAGCTGTGCTGTTTCAAGTAAACAACAGTGCAGCGGCATCGGGGGTGCAATTTTGTCTTCCCAAATTCCTTCTTTCTCAGGTATCTCACCATGTGGGCAGCCTGATCTGTCACTTCCAGGCCAAGCTCTTTCTGCATGGCTGGGACCAACCAATGTCAGGGGGAATCCTGAAGCCAGCTGCTTTCAAGGTGCTCTTTGATGTAAGGAGGTTAGAGAGAGATGGAGGTTTGTCTCTTCTTCCAAGTAACCAGTGATAGGACAAGATGAATTGGCCTCAAGGGGAGGTTTAGTTTGGATATTAAGAAAAATTCCTTCACCAAAAGAGTGGTCAAGCACTGGCACAGGCTGCCCAGGGCAGTGAGACAGTCACCATTCCTGGAGATACTTAAAATATGCAAATGGGGACACATGGTTGAGTGGCAACCTTGGCAGTGCTTGACTTCTGCTAGTGACAGTTTGCTTAGATTGAAGATTCCATTTTTTGACATCTTGGAGACATCTGCCGTGGCCTCTGGTCACTCTCCAGCCTTTGATGTCTGCACAAGTGCCAAGAGCAGTGATTTTCCACATGCCCACCATAGCCTGTCTAATATTTTAATGCGCGAATGCAAATAAAATATTAATAAAATAAATATAAATATTTAAATTTAAAAAGAACTTAAGAATCTTGTACAGCTTTTCAGTGCCTGGTGGAGATGGGTGTAGTCTGAGTGTCCTCTGTCTGGATCTGGGTGGCTGGAGAAGCCTGTTACCCCAGGAGCAGTGGGCCCACAGATGTGGCCGGTGTAGGGGGGGAGAACGAGGGTGAATAGAGGGCAGGGAATGTTGCACAACCAGGAAACTTCTGAAAAATACAGTATTTGCACACATGCTGCCTTAGTCTCAGTCACCATGTGCAAGTAGAAAATTAATTCGGGTTCTGAAGCCTGTCTCAGTATATTTAACTCCCTCTGCACCCGAGCACTTGCTATTTCGCTTTCTGAGGAAACATAATCAGATGTGTAGTTGATTTTCTGAAACATGGCAGAGCTGAAAAAATGCTGGGAACTGTTCTACTTTCTCCCAGCCACTGGATGCTTGCAGAGTTTTGTTTCAACAGTTTATTGTTTTAATCTCCTTAAAAAGTGTGTGCACATCCATACTTGGCAGAAAAACGAGTTATCAACTGTCTTGCATGTACTTCTGGTGCGTGAGAGGGGATGTGAAGGAACAGCATTGTGGTGAAATTTTCTGTTTTCCCCCATTGCACTTAGTAATTTTCCTCTGACTTTTCTGCTTGGGAAGACTGTTGGAAATTGCTGCTTCCCACCTTTCTGTCAGACTCCTAATTAGCAGGAGCCCGCAGCCCGCGCAGCTGGGGCTTTGATGCCTCGCTCACTCCCGCTTCCCACTCACATTTCCGTTCATTCCGAGTTGGTACCCAGCCCACAGCTCTGCCTTCCCCTCTGAGACCCTCAGCATGTCTACAGGACTCCAGTTTAGTATTCACTGGAAGAGCTGCACTGATGCTCTCTCGCTAGACCTACAGGCTGCTGGTTGGAGCCATAAGGGAACGGGAGGAAGAATTAGCCTGTGTGTTTATGTGGCTGTGCTCCAGTAAATATTTTGATGCATCTGCTGCCAGCTCTGGTCTGAGGGAATCTACCTAGCATTTAAATTTTGATGGGGAGCTGTTTTGAATAATAACAGTGCAGCCGGCTGTGAGTCAGTGCATGTGTGTTGACTTAAAAAAAACCTCAAAGCTTAACGCTTGCTGAACGCTGAGCTGCAGTGCTTTGCTTTTTCCCTCCTCCTTCCTTCTTTTCTTTCTTCTCTTGACTTCCTCTGTTTTGTTTTTTTCTTGAGGGCATTTCACGTAGATTTCATTCACTGTCAGTGGAGGGGTGGGGTGAGAATAATTGAAAAAAAAAATAAAATAATAAAAATCCCAGCCAAAATAAATCCTCCTCAAAAACTCACGAGTGGCTTTTGCAATGGGTGCCGTAATGGGTACGTTCTCCTCTCTACAAACGAAACAAAGAAGACCATCAAAAGGTAAGACCTCCTATTATGCTTTTCCTGTCCCTTTCGTATATTTGCTGTGGGAGAAATTTGTATTAGGAAGGGAGGAGGAAATGAACATGTGCCACTTGCAAGGAACCTGGCAGTGTTTTTCTGAGGTGTAATTTGCAGAGGAGAGTGGGATGCAAGGTGGTGGAAAAAAAAACGTGTGGGCATGAGAAAATTGCTGTGAAGGGGCTTGGGGGTTGAAAAGCATCTGAAATACTGTAATCCTTCATGCAGGCATGTATGAGGAGGAGAAACTCAGTGGCTCCATATGCAGAGCACTTGCAGAAGAGACCTGTTTATTTCCAAATCCCATGCTTTATAAACCTTCTGAAGAGGGAATAAAATGTAGATACACAGCAAATTCTTCCCAATGCCTTGGGGGTTCTGTCTCAGGAAGTATTGTTAGAGTCAGTGTTGCATATTCAGTAATCCAACACCAAGTGTGCAGTACTAATGATGTGTGTTTTATAAAGATTAGCAAGAGGGAGAAAAAAATTAGGATGTTTTTGTAAAGAAGGAGAGGAGCAGAAGCTCATAAAAAATGAGAAAGTAAGCAGCAACCCCAGGAATTTTAATCCTTAAATCCATAAATATTATCTGTAAATACTGATTTTTCAGGAGGTCTGGTTTTTGTAGTATTTGCTTGAGCTCTGCTCAGTTTTCTTCAGGGTTAATTCAAAAATTCTAGGGTGTTGCTGAGCAGAAAGTTGAAAGCACTGTCAGGGGCATGTCCATACTGAACAGAATGAGTATTGTTTGGAAAACAAAAGGAAAGGCTCTCTAACTTTAGCAAGTCTTTCTGCTATTTGTAAATATTCCCTGCCAGAACCTCTACATTTAACAGTCTCTTGGTATTCCTAGGGCAGGTCTCCATTTCCACTGGATCTGTGGCTCAGTTATATATACTTTTGAACTGCAAGTTGGTATGTATTTCTTTGCAATTTACATTAAAAGCTGTCTTAGGGAATATCAAACACCAAGTAATCACTCAAAAGAGAAATGGGCACAAGCTGTGCAGGGGATTTAATTGTGGTAAATTCGTGAGCAAGCGTGAAATTCCCCGTTCCTGGTAACAGGAGGGAAATGTTTCCCATTAGGGTACATGTGCCTGGTTTACAGTTCACCTTCCTGTGTTATTGTGATGCACCCATGGATGTGAAGTTGTCTGGGACATGTATGGAATTACTTATAATGCAGGGGTAGCTGTATTACTGTCTAAGCACTGAGTTACACCTGAAGCTCTGAGACTCCTGTTTAGGCACTGAAGTACAAAGACTGAGCAGGGTGTACTGGGCATGATGGCTGCTGTGTCACCAAGGGGAGTCCTGTCCACCTGAAAGAAACCTCAGAGCTTCCACTGAAAGTGGACAATTTGTAGTTGAACATAACTTTTCTCTGTGACTTTGTTGTCTTGGGATTGGCTCAACTATCTAGTGGATACAACCCACTGCTTTTTGTTGGGGATCATAAGCAGTAAAAATCCAGCATCTGGTCACACATTTTTACCTTTACAATGGAATTCAATCTTGCTGATGCCTGCTGGCAGCAGTTATTCAGCTATATTTATCAATACTTGTGTTTCCAGAGTTATCTCCTCTTGGCTCTGACGTGTTATCCACATGGTGTTGCTGGTTAGTAGAGCACCCAGTTGGAAAAAGCAATTTGGAGGTAATTCCTGTGATTTTCTTGGCTATTTTCAAAGCCAGTACAGAATTTTACACCTTTTTAGGTTTACCTGTCAGGAAAGAGCATTACAGAACAATGCTGCAGGTTTTGGCTGTCTTCAGCCAGTTGCAGATGTTTCTCTAGATTGATGCTCAAATGATCCCTCAGATCTCCAAACAGGAGTGGCACAGGCAGGTTTGCTGGTGTGTTCTACACTGTTAGCACTTCACCTTGCTGGCAACAAAACACTGATGTGTGCTGGGCTTGAATACAATCTGAAATTGTTATTTGTCTGTGAGCTAAACAGCTGGTACAAGTCAATCACCGCTGCATGGTGGAGTCCTTAGTGTTGTCCACATGTTCTCTCAGCATCTCCTCCAGACCTCAGCCACCCTGGTGGCCTCTGCTGGACCATGTTCTGTCATACACACGTCTGTCTTGTCCTGCTGCTGCCCCCAGCACTCTGGATGTGTTTGCCCAAGTGCTGAGCAGAGGGAAGGATCCCTTGTCCCACTGCTGGCTGCACGGCTGTTGGGGCTTCTCTGCCAGGGGGCAGCTGGTTGGTGATGCCTGGGTGTTACTGCTCTGTTGGATATTGCTATGTCTGTCTTTGACTGAGTAAAGTTTTTATTTTATTATTAAATTATCACATATTATCTTATTTATTATTTATTATATTTATCTATGGGCTTATTTGACTATTTCAGGACTTAATGTAGGAGTTAAATACTGCTGGTAAAACAAGGGCTTGGAGAAATAGTTGTAACAGTTCTATGCACACCTCTGCAAATGCTCTCTTGTCCTGGTAAATACACACTCCTCTGAGTAGCCTGAAGATAATTTCTGCAGCCTTTTCTAGCTAAGTAGCTCACACCTCTACCTGAAGCTCTGTATCTCTTGTGTAGTAAAGTAAAAGCAAGAAACAGGCATTGTTTCAAGAATAGGTCAAATAAACAGGTCATGTCTAAAGTGAGGAGTTCCCAGAGATCAGTAAATACCAGTAAGCACATGGTGGGTCAGGGCAGAGAGGGCTCAAGTGGCCTGTGCTGAACTCTTCCAGCTTCAGCACATGGCACTGCTTCTCTGCCTGTGCTGTTCTCCCTCGTGTCCTGCTTGTGGGTGTGTCCAGAGTGCTGACAGTGGGACTGGAGGCTGGTTTGGTTATTCCAGCTGGGAGCAGCAATGCTGGAGAGGTTGTGGTGCAGCACTGTTCAAGAGTATAAGATTTAATTCCTCATTCTAATGAAAATGGGGAGCCTGAATCAATAAAGGCAGGAGTGACACAGAAATTGCCTTCAAGTGGAGAGCAGTGGTCCATCAAGCATGAGCCCTTGTCTCTCAGAGAGAACAGTGTTGTGGGTCTGTGGAGGAGGAAACTATTGGCTTGAATGTGGAAACTTAATCCAATATAATTGCACTTTGTCCTGGCAGGTTGGGACTTACACACCCTGTCCTGATGGATAAAGATTTCTGCTTGTTAGACTTGCAGTCCTATCAGCAAAGCTGCAGAAGCTTTCTCTGTTTGCTGTAGTGTCCCTGGATGGTCAGTGAGATTTGTGCTCTTTGCTTTGGGAGTGGCTTGGGGCAGTTCCACCAATTGTTTGTACATTTCATTAGAAATAGTCTCCTGTGATCTCCTTGACTGATGAGGTTTTAACTTCATTCATTGTTGGGATTCTTGTCTGCCGTTTCCAGCATTCTTAGTTGGCCCACTAAAAGATGACACCTCTTTCCACCCTGTGCACTTTGCTTGTGTCTCAGGCCAGCATTCCTGGGATGCTGGTGGAGCCTGGCTGAGGTCCTGGGGACAAGCTGACAGTGAGCCAGCAGCAAAGGTGACTGGTGGCCTCCTGGGCTGTTCTTGGCAGAGCATCTCCAGCAGATCAAGGTGAGACTTCCACAGTGCCGTGTCTGGTGCTGGGCTCCCCTCTGTGGGAGAGGGGAGGACTTACTGGCCTTGGTACACTGAGGAGTCATGAGGAATATTGGTCAATTGGAGCACCTGACAGACAGGGACAGACTGAGAGAGCTGTGGTTGTTCACCCTGCAGCAGAGGAGGCTCAGAGAGGTCTTAATCAGGGTGTATAAATGCCTGATGTGGGGAGCAGAGGTGATGGTGCCAGACTCTTCTCTGTGGTGCCCAGGGACAGGTGAAGGGGCAACAGGCACAGACTGAAATACAAGAAATTCCACTTTAATGTAAGAAAAAGAAATTACTGTGAAGGTGACTGAACACTGGAATAGACCTCCCAGAGGGACTGTGGAGTCTTCAAGCTTGGACATACTGGATACAGTCATGAGCAACTTGCTGTAGTTAAACCTGCCTTAAGGAGGGAACTGGAGATCCCTTTCAACCTTATCCACCCTCTGGCTCTGGGATTACTGTCACTTTAAAAAACCTAAAGATACAAGGATTTGGGTTATTAGGAACAGGAAGAGACATTCAGAGCTCAATATGAAGCAAATGCCAACAAAGCTGAGGAGTGCTTGGTCCCTTCTTTAGTACATTAGTAATTAGTGCTTAGACAGAAGATTGAGATGGACTTGAGAATTTCAAGCTGCTAGTATATCCTCCTGCAAACATAAACAATAAAGCAATAAATAAGGAGAAAAGAAAACAGAAAAAACCACAGAACTAAAGACAGAAGGCCAGCACAGCAGATAATACACAGAGAAATGCACCTCTGATTTCAACTAGATGCAGAAATAGAGATTTTTTTTTGTGTGTTTTTACAGTCTGCATCCAGTCATGACCGAATTTGTGGCTAAAATCAGCCATTTCCATATTTGTCATGGAAACATTCGGTTTAACAGTGTGCTAAAGCAGGGGGAATTTCTTGTTTTGACTGCTCTCTGTACCTCTGGGTTCTTTTGCTGTTCTTTTGTTTGTTCTTTCTGTTCTCTTAGTCCACACAGCTCCCCCTCACAGAAAGTGAAATATAACTTGACTGTTTTTCAGTACCTGCATCTCTGGCCCAGAGATCAGCAACATTTTGCTTAAAATGTCAGTTGTGCCATTTTTATAGTGAGCAATTTCTGGGCTTTGTTTTGAAATGGCTTATTGTCCGAAATTATCAGATTTTGTGCCTGAGCAGCTCTATTTTCAACTGCTTTACTTACTAGGAAACCAACTCTGCTTGACTTGGCAATCTTCATAAGAGCATCAGGTTGCACTGAGGTCCTGTGGTTGCTGGGTCACGGCTGTGCCCTTTCACTTCCCTGTGCTGGAACAACCTGCCTCTCTGCTCAAAAGGTGAAGAAATGGCTCAGCAGTGTTTTGAGCAAAGAGCCCTTTTCAGCCTCAGCCATGGAATGGGGATGACAGGTTTGGGCAGGGAAGGTGCCCTGGGATTTACTTTGCCCAGCACACGCCGTTGCAAAAGAAAGGCTTTGAAAGTTGCCTTTCTCTTGCATCTGCTCCTCAAAGAAACTTGAAAGCCTGCCACTGTTGTGAACAGTTGTGTGTGCCCTAAAGAGACTCCACTGTACTGCCCTGTGCCCTGGGTGTTTCCTTAGCAGAGGGAAGATCAGTGCTCTCCTGTTTTCCTGGCCATGTGGCTGATGCCCCTGTGATGGGTGGCACAGAGCTGAGGGACCAGTTTGCCCCAGCTTTCCTGTGTCCTCCCAACAAGAGCTCACCTGAGTGTGGGGTTAGAGGTGAGCAGGACTTAAGGACTTATGACTGCTTCCATTCCCCACTCCCCAATCTTTCACCCAGAATTTCTTTAGCTCCCGTGCAGTTGCTAGATCTGAATTTCTTCCTTTGCTTTCAGTTGACTCCTGGCACTGAGGCAGAGGGATCTCAGGTAGCTGTTTTTAAGAGTGGATAGCCACGACAAAATTAAAACAAGCTATGTGTGTCCCTGATTGCTTCCCAGAGGCATATAGCTCCTGCCTGATATGCTGGAGTCAGCAGTTTGGAGGTTTGGAATGAAGTAAAAGGGACAGAGGAAAGTTCACTGCACAGTGTTCTGTGTTGCATTAACATCTGCACATGCTGATTTCCAGCCTGTAGGCAGGGACACTGTGTGTCTCTGCTGCATGTCCACACAGAGCCATGAAAACCCACCCCAAAGAAAAGAGGTGATTAAAGACTTCAGCTCTGCGTGCCAGTGGGCTGCAGTGCTTTGAATTTTCATTTTGTTCCACAATAATTTAGCAGGGTAAATCAGAAAATACTTTTCAACTTTAAAATTCCAGCCTTGGTAGTCTTCTAGCCTTTGTCATCACCAGCTCTTCCCGTGTGCATTACTTCATGTTTGATGGGTGGAATGGGCACTAGGAAGCACTAGGGTGTTTTGCAACTGAAAATATTTAACACTGTAGATGTGAAAAGCTTGGAACTCAACACTGTGCAGAAGTTCTGAGCAGTTCCTAGCTTTACAACTTTTAATGTCATCAAATATGTAAGCAGGAGTCAGTAAGGGTTGTACAATTTTTTAAGGAAAAAAAATCTGTAAAAATGCAGACCAAGGTAAACCATAGCTACTCATTCTGATTTTAGTAAAACATGAGGGGAAAATAAAAAATCTTTTACTTCTCCACTTACAAGCCTACAGTCAAAAAGTTTATCTTGTTATTTAGTTTTTGTCTGTTAAAATCCCTGAAGATTTACAAATTTTTCAAATAGTAAGTGGTTTTCTTTTTTAGCTGAAATGTTTCATTAATCAAAATCATTATTAATCATGATTATTCACCAAAACTTCCCAAAGCCTTTATTGGCTTGTGATTTCACCGTATCTTTAGGTGTGAATGCTTAAGGATGACTGCTGAAGTACTTCCTTGCAGTGGGGGATGGACCTGGGTGATTATGTCAAGTGGTGTGTTTCTTATTTAAAATCATTACCCACAAAATGCCACGGCACAGAGATGCAGAAATTTTGGGTATCTGTTCAGGGTCTCTTCCTCCTGCCACTGCTCACACCGTGGCTGTTTGTAAAGTAAGAGCCTTCTGCATTTCTCTGAGATGCATTTTCCAGCAGGTGCTGAGTGCTCTGGGCTCCCCATGAAGAAGAGGATCCCATGGCACTGGGTGCCATCTGGGAAAGGCAGGAGCTGCATAGTAGGATATTTTAAGGAAGACATGAACAGGGTAACAGAGCTGTCCTTGCCTGGCACAGCTCTACTACATCTGTTTGGCTTTCCTCAATCCAAACATTACTTTCTTGACATATTCAACAAGCCCAGCTCTTCACACACACACAGCACTGTTTGCTTTTCTCTTGCTCCACAAAAACTCTTCTCCCCCCAGGCTCATTCTGTGGGCTGGTTGGAAAGTGCCCAAAATTTCTGTAGATGGGCCACAGGTCATTTTATATTGTGGCTGAGGACAGCTAATGGAGAACACAGCTGTCAGGATACATGTTGTGCTGCTGGAGGCAGATTTCTGGGAAACCTGGGAGACCCTGGCATCATTCTACAGAGGAGTTCTTAGTGGAACAGGAGAGTATCACCTTGGAGGGAGGGCCTGAATTAAAGCCTGCCAGAGATCAGTGCTGAACATCAGGGGCATTTATTGCTCTGACAAAATAAATATTTCTGCCTGTCAAATTTATATGCAAGAAAATAGGGATGAAACAAGCCATGTTCACAAGGTTTACCTAGTTAAGAGCATGGTTTCAGAAGCACAGCTCAAATGTTCTGACAACAGTTCTAACTTTGCTGTCTGCAGCCAGGTACATTTTCCCAGGCTGCTGTTGCTCTGTTGTGAGCAATGCTACACATCAGTCCCATAGATTTTTTGATAATCAGCTGAAACCTCAGGCAAGGCCCCTGATTTAGCACATCAAACTGCATGAGCTGAGGCTTGTTCTCTGTGGAGTACACACAGCCCTGGGAAAGACAATGCTGTGAGCTCTCCAGCTGCAAAATGTTGGGAGCCAGCAAACATCTGAGGGGAATGGCAATTTCCCTTCAGGAAACTGTTCCATCCCATGCAGGTGAGCCCTATAGAATCAGAGAATCATAGAATCAGCTGAGTTGGAAAGGACCTCTGAGATCATAAAATCCAACCCTTGATCCACTACCACCATGGTTAACAGACCATGGCACTGATGCCACATCCAGTCTCATCTTAAAAACCTCCAGGGATGGAGAACCCACCACATCCCTGGGCAGCCCATTCCAATGGCTGATTACCCTCTCTGTAAAAGATTTCTTCCTAATATCCAACCTAAACCTCCCCTGGCAGAGCTTAAGACGATGCCCTCTTGTCTTACTGATCGATGCCTGGGAGAAGAGACCGACCCCAACCTGGCTACAACCTCCTGTCAGGGAGCTGTAGGTGTTGGTGGGGCTCAGCACCCCTTTACAATCGCAATCCACATAGCTCAAGGGACTTGTGTGTTGCCATCTGAACAGGGAACAGTGCATGAAAATTAAAAATGGGAAGCAGGGAACTTTTGTGTGTGTGCAGAGAGGTTTGCTGTCTGCTAATCTTAATAAGCCAGTGCTAATTGAGTTGCACACTGGTTTACATGCTTCGCTGGGAGACTCAGACATGAGCTCAAGCTGTAACACTGGCACCCCAGGAACTGAAGGCATGTCCTTGTGTGGATCCCAATCCCTGTAACAGGGCGTTTGTTTTAACTAATATTTTAACGTGTGAGCTGACAGAAGGTCTGGTTTGCAGTCTTGTGCTGACAACGAGACACAGAGCTGCATTAGGGCACAGGGAAAATTCTGTCAAGCTGGTCATTTGTATGCAGTTCTGTAAAGGAGGTCTGGTCCCATAAGATCCTGTCCTGTTTGTGTAGGCAACAATCGGACCTGTATGCAGATCAGGTTTTGTGCTGGGACAGAAAGTCAACCAGAGACTGATGTTTCAGGAAAGCGCCTTTCATTTCCAGGGCTTTAAGACATCAAACGGGGCTATTTACATTAGCAATTTGGCATCCTCTACTTGGCAGGAGTTGAGGACATTACAGCTGAGCTACTGCCCTATCAGTTCTAATCACCTCTCTGATCACGTGGCTCACCGCAGCCCTCCAGGAAAATACTGCTGTCAAAAAACGGGAATATTCTAATCAGGCATTTTCTGGGTAATGCCCTCAGCTACAGCACTTTGCATGACTACATTTGCATTCTTTTTTAGCTGATGCTGCCTTTTCTCTCTCCTCTGTCCTTACTATTGATGGAGGTGAAGCGCCTGCAGTTCAGAAGTTCGCGTGGCGCCGGAGATGGATGCGCTGTGCGCTCTTCCCTCGGGCGGTGGTTGCTGGTGCTGCTCGGCAGTGCCAGGGAGAGGGCACAGCCATGTGCCCTTCTGAATGTCCCCCGAGCCCAGCTCAGGGCCAGGTCACTGCTGTGCAGGGCCATATCTGCTACAGTAAAGGCTTTCTCGTGGTGTGCACTCCTGGTTTGTGAAAACTACAAAGCCAAGAGTTGTTAAACTAAAAGTTCGGTTCGAACCTGAAACTTCTCTTTGCTCCCGCGGAGTTTGTGAGATGTTTTGGAAACTGTGAAAATGCTTTGAGTTGGAATGAATTTTGTCACGGCTCTTTGCATGGTTTGTTTTTAATAAAACCGTGTCCAGTTGTTGCCTGGAAATTCTTGATAGTGGGGAATTGGGTGGTAAAAGTTCTTCACCTCCACCTGGATCAAAACCAGACCGACAGCTGTTGGGGTTTGCTGGAGCTGAGGCCAAGCTCATGGTGCTGGCAGAGCTGCAGGGCACAGGCACAGCTTTGGTTCTCCTCATTAGGCACCTGGTCTTTCTGGGGGACATGGTCCTGCTTGGAGACCAGTGCCCTAAAACACTCAGCGTAGTTTATAAGTCAGACCCCATATTTTGAGTTAATAAGCCTGAATTCTGTGTGTAAAAATAGTTTAAAATAGTTAAACAAATACAAGTAAATGCAAGAGACGTGTGCATATTGGTAATATTTCCCAGCTGCAAGAATGTTTCACATCCTACTGAATTCCTCAAAAACCAGAAGTGAGGGAGCACACCTTGGGTCCTCTCCCTGTTTCTCTGAAGGGGGGGCTTCCCTCTAGAAGCCCACACAAATCATGCTTGTTTACTTAGTGTGTGTGTTTCTGTCCTGCTAGCCATGGAGGCAGAGCAATCTGCTTAAAGAGTAAATTAAACAGCTGAGGCGGGATGAGGTGGGGACAGTGCTGTGGGAGATCTGATTTTGCCTGTGCTTTCCCTGTGACCTGGTGCAGGTGCCAGGTCTGCATCTCCACAGCACCTGCAGCTCTGTATTTGGCAGTCTGTGGGTCGGGGATGTGATCCTGCCAAGCTGCAGAGCATTGGTGCCCTTGGGCATCCTCATCGGCTTGCTGTCCTTTGTTCGTGCAAGAGCTGTTAGAGATGTAGAGTTTTGCCTAAGTTAATTGCTTGTCACTTGCCTGCTTGTTGTGATTTAGTTTTATTGTATTTTGTAAGCATTATGAGAGAGCTCCCAACCATGTGGAATTTAGGAGAGTGGGAGGGCAAAGCTGAGGCATCGTTATTCATGTTCTGGGTGCTGCTTTGCAGTGTCAGACAGCACAGAGACCACACTGTGCTGCAGGGGCATTTTGAGAGCAGTAATGGTTGTGGACAGTGGTCACAGGGCTCCAATGAGAACATTTGTGATCATCAACCAAAGGGAATGTTGAGTGTGTCCCTTGCCTGGTGAAGGATTGGACAGAGAAAGCTGGGAACCTGCAGAGCCAGGCTGGGCTGTGTGTGCAGGGAGATCAGCATCACCTTCCTGAGGGGTCTGTGTGGTGTTTACCATAAGGTGTCACACAGAGTGAGCAGCACTCAGCAGTAACTGCTTAAATCTCTGGGTTTTAAATTCAGTGTGCACATCCAAATGTGTCCCTATTCTGATGCAGGGCGAGGTACCCTTAGTCAGGATGAAGTTACCTCTAACTATGTAACATTTGCTAAGGGCAAATTAATGTATAGTTTCTATTTCCTCCTGTTCCCCTGATTTTGAATCTGATCTTTAAGTAAATAACGTTTTGGATTTTAACTCGTTCGCTGCTGTGAAAGGCTGTGTGAAGGAACCTGCAGAAGGGAGAGAGCAGCTCACAGAGATGAAGGTGCTCATGTTAGTGTTGGACAGCACAATATGACAGCAGAATATGACTTAAATTCTAACAAACTCAACATTAGGGTGGTTTCTAGGCCTGATTCCCAGAGAACAATTCGTTAACTGAATGTTTCTTGTGCTAGTAAGAGAGCCTCAAACTGATTTATGTTCCATGGTTCAAATAAAGGTGGAGATGCTGCCAAAATTATCTCTTTCCCACTTCTGTTTTCACTGTAGAAATTACAGAAAATGAAGCAAAATGTTTTTCCCTGCTGTTGGGTTCTTCATTTCATGCATATGTATTTCTGGGACATGCACTTCTGGAGTATGCACTGAGTGCACATGCCTGGGGTCTCTGCAGGCTTGTGAAGCTTTGAAGCAGAAAACCTAAAGCATAAGAATATTTACAGAGTTCAAGAGAATTTAGAGAAACTGGAGTGGAGATTTTAAATTCCTGTAAATAAGTTCAGTCTCAAAACCAGAGCTGAGTTTTCACCTGCCTTCTGCTTCTGTCTTAGAGATGTTTATTGGACTGCAGTAGGAAAGGAGATATTTACAGAATGAAACTGCTCACAGATGTAAGGAAAATCACTTGTGTTACTGGTTCCTGTTGATGTTCCCTGAAGTGCAGTTTGTTGTTGACATGACATGAATTAGAAGGGATTTATTGGTGAATGCTAAACCTGCTGACACACGGCAGTGCAGGGTGAACATTGCACATAAATTGGAGAGCTTTATTTTTGCAGCGCTCTAATTAGTCACTCTTAACACCCCCATAAAATAGACATGTGAATTTGTAAATTCAGCTCCCAAAATCTCCTCGCTTCCCAGCTGGAATGTATGTAGGATTCCCAATTCAGACGTCTCAATCTGGCACGTGTCTTTTTTTCCCCCTGAGCCTCAGTTTTTAAATACTTCAGCAAGTACTGGAAAAATGTTCCCCTGCCTCTTACAGCATCCTCCGAGTCCAGAAGGAAAGTTTGAAGCCACAGACTAATTGCCCAGGAATTTAAGAAGTCTTGTTGAGTTTAATTCAGCCTGGAAAGTTTGGGACAACAGGTGGTATGGGCCTTGGGTTGTGGGTAGAAATGTTCTTTTTTTTAAGAGCTTCCTCTTGAACAGCCTCCACAGGTTCCTTTAAAGCCTAACAGGACATGTCTTTCTGTGCAAGGGTATCAGGCAGAAGTAGGACAGGGTTTTGTCCTTTTGAACTATTAATACAGATCACAAAAAAAAATGTGCCAAAATATACAGAAACTTTAAAAAATATGATGAAACATTGTAGGTCATTTATTTTTTATTGCAGCTAATAAATATTGTATTTGGTGTGAAACACAAAGCTCGTTTTGATATATCCTTTCCCTGGTGAAAAAGAAGGCAAAGAGGAGAATCTAAATTCACTTTCAACTGAAACCTCTTGGACTTCAAATCTCTGTTTTTCCATGAAAGGTGCTGTTCAAAAAGTCATGTTTCATTTCTAAAACCCAAAGAAAAAGGGAAGTGTGGCCAGCACACACTGGTACTGTCTTCTGAAGGAGTTTTAGCAAGTGTGTGGGATGATAAATCACCCAACATCAGCCTTGGCACCTGTGCAGGGTTGAAGAGGAGTACAGCATCACTCTGTGTATACATTTTCCCTTGCATGAGGCAGAAATCATCAGATCAGCTATGTTAAAAGAGCTTCTGCATGTGCAATGCCTGTGTGATTTACACAGTGATTTAAATATCTGTGGATACCAACTCTCCAAGGAATTGTGTCTATTGTGACTCACATCTTATGGGGCAAATTTATCTGTAATTGTCATCTTTTACTGAGGGATCCACAAAACTTAAAAATATTTTTGGTCATTATTTGTAAATATTCGCTCTATTGTCAGCAGCAACAGTTTGGATTGTTTTATTTTAGGAAAGTGGGAGGGAGCCACTGTTTTGCCAGTAATTGTCCTGGAATTCTGGCATGAGGTGATGGCCTGGAACCACTGCAAATTTGGCAAAATGGTTGCACATACAGTTCAGAAAGCCATTCATGTGCTGCTTAGAAACTGCACCATTTTTTTACAGAGAAAGATTATTGAATTAAGGTCATAAATTTATAAATGAACAGCAAGGGGTTTTTGTTTGTTTCAAAAACCCTTATTGCCTTCATCCAAGGATCTTGTCTATCTGTAATATGGCCTTTGTGGTGACAAATGGTTTTAATACTTGTCCCAGTTTACAAGTTTTTCTTTTTTTTATTTTAGTCAAGCATGGCAGAAACAGGAGTGATAAATACTGAGAAAAATTTGCAGCTACCCACCCTCAGAAACCATCCTGTTTCAGAGTATTCCACTTTCTCTTTTCATCCTTTCTAATAAGCTGATTAGATTTTGCCTGAACTCAAACCATTAAGCCTTTGAAAGATGAAGTTTCACTTTATTAAGCTTTCTCAAAAAAAAAAGCCCAAGGTCTAGTCCCAGTCTTATTTTGTATGATGGCCTGTCCTAAGTGTTTCACCACTTCCTGAGCCTCAGGGACAAGGCAAGAAAAGAATAGAAAGGGAATGAGGGTTCTGCCCATGTATTTATTTTTTCTGCTATGATTTTAATCTCTTTCTAGGACAAGATTGATTCACCAGGCTCTTTGTGTATTTGTAAGTTTAAATACAGTATAGCAAACAAGTGCCATACAAACCAGCTCAGTATTTTTCTATAGATACATGCAAAATTGCTCCAAGGAAGAAGCAAAATTTTTTTCTCTATTAAAAATTGTGTGAATTTCTAGTATCCACATGTTTCTGCTTGTTCCTGCATGTTCCCCAGTCTTAGTCACGGGAAGAGTTATTTGGTGTCAATCTGTAAGATGAAAACACAAAAGGAAAAAGAAAAAAAAAAAAGAGGAAGGCAGGTAATGTTATCAAGATGGCCAGGGGAATCCAAAGGTCCATCTAGCTCAGCCAAGAAAAATCAGGGAAACAATTTGTTTCTGTCAAAGAAGGCTGTAAGAGCTCTCAGGCAGGCAGGACACATTCCAGAGCAATCAGTGTGACCTTTTGGATCAGCCCTAATGATCCATGTGTTGTAAAGCTGATCTCTGGAGGAGGAAGTGACCACTCTGATAAGTCTTTTGCTTTTCTTATTATTCAACTGCCTTGGTGCTTTGTCTCATGGACCAGAAATGAGGAACTCTCTGGGGTGGCAGTGCCCAGTGAAACCTGGGCTCTTGTGTTGCCCCTGTACAATGGGAGAGTTTGGCTCTCAGAAACTTTGAGGTCTGTTATTGTTAACAGACCATGTGAGATGGGGCAGGTGGGAACTGACTGATGGCAGCAGAAGCTCCACAGTGTCAGCTGCCCAGGCACAGAAATGATCTGTGCACCTTCTTGATGCTAATCTGTTTTCCATGGCTTGATAATTAAGTGAGGCTGTAACACATAGGGGAAAAAAATAACTCTATGCTATACAACCCATTGTTAAGCTACTGAAAAGAAAGATTCCCTGTAGTTCAGCTCCCTCAGCTTTGGATCACTGGTAGACAGTGAAGCATGGCTTCTGTATCTTATTTTCAATAGTTAAATTGCATTGGCAAAGTGCTGAGTTATATCTATTGCCATAATTAGTGCCTGAGGAGGGGAGGAGGTGATCTCTGAAAGCAGGAAGAGGATAAGAAGCAGCCCCTGGCATGGGCTCCATTCTCAGAGTGTTGCTGAAGGCTTTGTGGGGGCTGCCTGAAAAAGCTCAAGAAGCAGCAGGCATGAGAGTTTCCCACATAGTCAGGTTGGAGTGGGTTAAGTGGGGAGCTGTAGAGTCTGACACTTCCCATCTCATCTGTGTGCAAGCATATCCAGGAGAACAGGTCAACAGGTCTTAGATGTTGCATTACTGGCAACACAGAAGTGTGAACATTAATATTCCTCATCATCTCGACTCTGTGTGCCCTCCAGATGCATTGCTTTTAATCTCATTGTCTCCTTGCCCAAAGTCTCAAAGGTGATTCAAGTCTGTGAGGACTTGCTGGGGTAGTGGCAGAGCTCCCTCCTCTCCTCTGCTGCCAGTTTGTCTCATTCCTGTGCACCATGCTCAGGGATGAGCACAGTTGTCTTAAACACTGAAGTTTCAGAGATGCAAACCTGAAAGTTGTGACTTGCTTAGCTTGATGTGCCCTGTGTGCAGCACCACTTTCCTCCCCTTGCTGTCCCTTGCCCAGCTTTGCCCAACAGCAAAGTCTGGGGAACTGAGGGAACCTCCTTGACGGCTCAAAATGAGACAAACACTTGAGCTGTGTTGTCTGTCACACAGCTCACAGATTTTTCTCACAAAGCAAAAAATAACCAAAGGAAGCATCTCTCTGAATGTTGTGGAGGATGACAGTGTTACACCACTGTCCATGTAGACATGGGTCATGAGCTGGTAAAACCACATTTTGGGTGGTGGGATGTTTCCCTTGCTGTTACTAATGCTTAGTGTCACCCTTCATGTGGGGCTTTGAAGTTTTTTCTGTGGGATTAGTGAGCTTGTATTTGCATAGGACATCTCTGGAGGCCTTTAACAAAGCATTTAAACATTTTCTACTCATCCAGCTTCAAAACTGCTGTATTTTGAGTAATAAAAGGGCCCTGGTGAAGAAGTTATTCCTGATGCAGATTCTGCCAGTGTGCTGTCCTGCTGCCAAAGCTTCTGGGCTGGTCTCCAGGCATTTTGGCACTGATTGTTTTAATTGCTTCTTGATTTAAATATCCTGCTCTTTTCTAAACCTTTCTTTTCAAATTTCTGCTTTTTCTGCTCTGTGATTCTCCTCCTTTTCTTCCCTTTTGTATTCCTGATCTGCTCTTCTTCCTCTGAGTGTTTTGCTGTTTCCTTTTTACTTCTTTCCACCTCTCTGTCCCTGCTGTGGGGAGGTAACTTGTGACTCCTTCCCATCACAGCTGCTCAGGAGAGCAGGGATTTCTTTCAGAGGTGGGTGGTTTGGAGGGAAGGTGACACCTGAGAGACAGTGAGCCTCAGGATCCCACTCCTCATCTACCAGTGCCCTCTTGGCTTTGGCATTTCTGTTTCCTCATCACAAATGATGCAAAGTCTTTCTGAGCCTTTGTGGTTCCCTCCATGGGCTGGTATTGAGGCTCATTCCTCCTTCAAACCCCTCTCTGTGATGGTGATGACCTGCTGAAAAGCATTTTCTGCACTGCTTGAGTTTTAAGCACTGGAACATCCATGAGGGAGACAGCTGGGTGCCAGTGCAAAGCCTTTGGAGCACTTAAAACTCGCAAAGGGGTTTGTGTGGTTTGTGTTCACTGTAAAAGCTTTGTGTTTTGCCTTTTTTAGGGGCTGGATTTTCTCCCTAATGAGCATTTTGTAAACACACCTTTTCAACTTGGTCTAAAACTGCAGCAGAGGAGCTTGGTGTTCCCACTTTGTACAGGATCAGACATACTAATTCTCCATAAATACAATATAAACACTCATGGCATTGACATTTCCCACACTAATGATTAATTCCTACTTTTACAGTTTCTTACGTGCCTAATATAGCATTCCTAATGTGAGAGACACTTTCCTTTTTGACTTGTCTTACCAAATTGGCTTGTGATGTTCAGAGATAACTTCTAGTCTGAGAATTGTTCAGTGCTGCTTGTCCAGTTCACATAACATGAGGGCACTGAGTGACACTGAGTGGTGTTATCCCTTCAGATGGGAAGGAGAAGCTTTGGGAATAACCCCCTGGGCTCTAACTGGTGAGGTTCCTGTCCGCAGGAATGTTGGGTTCTCCCCCCAGTTGGGAGTGGAAGGTGGAGAGGGAGGGAGGGAACAGAAGGAAAAGGAATGGATGGTCTCAAAATTGGCTAACACTATTTTCCTGGAGAATGGGCTACACCTCTGCTACAGAGGTCTTGTTCCATCACTAATTGCAGAAATAGCTACTAATTGTATGTTCATCATTCTGTGCTCAGCAAGAGAGGCTGGAGCTGGATTTGTAAAATGAGGATTACTCAACAGCTTCAGCTGTTGCCAAAGTGATCTGTACTTTGATTCTCTAAAGCACTACAGAACAGGGAATAACTTGATAAGTGAGGCTGTGGGTATTCTCCCCCCAGGGCCGAGCCTGGCGTGCCGGTGGTCTGTGTGATCCCAACCTCACTGTGCCTCAGAATAAACACATTTGGATTTCCAGAGCCCAGGGTGCTGCAGTGATGGACAGCTCAGGAAAGCTGCTAATGCATAAATTGTCTACTTAGACCTTCGGAAAACATGCCATTTCCTGTGGTATTTGTGAGACTTCAAACTAATCATCCACATTGGAGGTTTAGCTAACACGTCTTTAATGTCTTCACTTGCATCCCACAACCCCAGTTTATCTTCCACACCACATGTGCTAAAGTGAAGTTGATTTTTTTGTCCAAACTGTTAAAAAAACAAACCCAAAGTCTATGAAATCCCACCAGAAATCTCAATGAGCTTCATTATGTGTTTCCTTCTGGATGAAAGGCAAGAGAACCTGTTTTCCATTTGCTGGCTGTGACAGTGACACCAGCAGTGCATCCCTTGCAGGTACCATTACACTGATCTACCTTTTCCACTGCAGCTGTAGTTTAAAACTAACATCAAACCATCAAATGATTCAAAGAACCAGTATAAAAATTATGACTGTCCTGGGAGACCTTCAATCTGCTTTTTTTTTTTTTTTTTTACTGTATTCAAGATTTCTCATGCTTCATCCTAAACAACAATGTTTTCCACATAGGTATGATACAAAGAGGTTCATACTAGCTTTGGCTTCAGTAGGGATTCTACTTATATTTAAATACCCCAGGCTAACAAATAACTCAATTAGTATTGGCCAAGACAGCTTGTAGTTGACAGTGTGTTCACAAGGTTATAAATAGACCCCTCAGAGCTCTGATGTGTGCCAGGCAGATATTTGATCTTTAACATTGACTGAAAATGCAAGCCTAGGAAAAGAGTGATTTGCATCTAGACAAGATTGCAGAGTTAAAAATGATGATGTGGCCAGAAACAGTAATAATCTTTAATGCATCAGGTTGGTCAGAGCCTGCCCTGCTTCCTGCTGGATGTGGAGGCCCGTGGGGAGGGAGCAGTGTGGGAGCTGGGCCAGCCTGCCAGCGGCACTCGGACAAACAGGTTGTGTTGGTGTTTGATTCTGCCAACATTACCAATGGCTGTAGCTGGTGGGAGTCCCTGTCCCTACACAGCTGCATGTTCTGAATAGCTGGTGGCTGCACACTCTGGGAACGTGCATCTATCACATCTGCCATCTTTTAGCTGAGCAATACATTGCTGTCACTTTATATCAGAGATTTTCTGTGGCCTCTTGTGTTGCTTTATTTTTTGGCCACATATATGCATTATATGTATCTTCTGACATTCTCTGGCACAAAGCAAAGGGTACCTGCTGCATTCAGTGGTAGGAGATGAGTGCTCCCACACGTGAGGGAGTGCTGAGCTCCCTCATGCTTTGCCTGGGGCTGGTGATGTCTCTGTTCACCATAACCACGTTTCACTACCAGCTGTTCAAGGTGCCTTCTCGCCATAGCAGGTGTGTTGTATCTGAGACAACAGGAAAAAACTATTCTGCTGAGAAGGAAAACAGAGACAGGAGAAGTTTTCTGTCCTTCTTTTCTCATCCCCCAAATCACTGACCGTGGCAGCCTCTGCCCTTTCCTGCTGTCTCACTCCCCATTTCCCCACGGCGCGGGTGGGACCGGCCAGGATCAGATATGTGCCTCTGGCCTCCAAATACATGTAGCCCTGACATGATTCCACTTACTATTCTTGAAATTAGACAACCAGGCATCTATTTTATATGAAATCCTCACCAAGTGGTTCTGTGTTGCCTGTTTTCTGTAGCATTTTCAGAAGTTTACAAATACCGCCTTTAGCAAGGTAATTTTATACCTTTCTCTTAAGGGTAGTCAAACCAGAAAAATATTCTTGCTAATCTCTTCTAGCTACTCTACCCAGAAAAAGTTGAGGGAGAAGACCCAATGAATTTCTGAGTTACCTTCTCCCCTGCCAGACAGTGCTCTTGGTGTTTTGTGTCTGCGTTGTCACCGTTGTACAGCCCTTCTCCCATTTCCCAAGGTGTTAGAAATGTGCAGGCAGAAATACCCAAATGCAACTTGAAAACTTCTTCCAGCATGTGCCAACCAGAATGCTTAGAGTTGAAAACCTACCACAACTAGAGGAAATGCTGTATAATAATAATAGTAGAATGGTGGCAATGGCTGATGGCTTGCAGAACTGCTAATTAATGATGGATTTTTTTTTTTGCCCACACCAAGGGAGACAGTCTGTTCATGAGAAAAATGTAGCTGAAGCCAAAAATTGCCTGTCTTGGAAATTCGCTCTGTCACAGTTATGGCAAAACACCAAGCTTGTTTGCTGCTGCCTGATGAGACAGTGTTTGGAGATGCCTGCTGATGGCAGTGTCATGGAAGAAACACGTGGAAGTCTCCACCTTAATTAACTCCAGGGCTGTCTGGGAGTCGTCCCAGGCAGGAATTGAGTTTCAATCCACTGAAACATCACTTTTTGCCCTGTGTGTGTAACATATTTGTCAGAAGGCTGACAAATTTTTGTCAGTAGTGTCTGAGGCAGCACGTGTGCTCATCCTCTCTGTAAGAGCATTAGGTACTCAAATGGCAAACTTAATGGTCACATTTCATATCCCCCTGAAACCATTTGAGGAATGTTTTAAATATAGGAGAGGTTAAAATATACCAGGATTTGTTTATTTTCACTATAGAAACAATCAGATGTTTGCAAAAGGGTGGCTTCTTGAACATTCGTGTCTTTATTTGAGTCTGACCAGTACAGAAAATTCAGTATGTTCAATATTTTTGGCATTTTCAATATTTTGTCATGTTCAATATTTTTCATTTTCACACTTTGATAAGAAAATAAAAAATGTATGATGCTTTCAATGAAAGATACTCATCATTCTAAATGCTGCTACAGTACCAGGATTATAACAGTGTTTCTTGAATAACCAAGCAAAAATTTTATATTTTCTGCTAGAAAAATTTGAATATTATCAAAGCATCTACCTATTACTTTTACTTCTCTTGGGATATAGGTGATTTCCTAACAAATCATCATAATTTTTGTTTCTAGAGTGACAGGAATTGACTACCTTTAAAACTCTTACTTATTCTCAGTCCTTAATTTTCAATTTGTCTATAGGCAACTGAAATAACAGTGAAGAAAATTGTACAGACCCCTTTTTCCCTCTGGGTTTTACTCTGTTAGCTGTGGATGAAGGATTGTCAAAGCAAGAGCAGTCAGGGCTATGACCTTCCACTAGCCAAGGACAGAAGCCCAGTTACAATCCAGATTAATTGTCAGGCTCAGTTGTGAATCTGGGCCCAAACAAGAATGAAGGTCTCGATCTAACAGTAATAAGAACTGATGAAATTTCAGTTCTGCTTGTTTCTGTTTTGTAGGTGTTTTTGGTAGAAGTGGAGTTAGTCAAAAGCCAAACTTCAGAAGAGCTTACTAAAGTTAATGTAAGATCAAATAGTCCAAAATCAATTAACTGTGCAGAATTTTGCTATACGTCTGTCATGAGCAGCCAACATCCAATATGCCTTCCTTGGTGGTGGTGAGACTTTTTGCTCATGCTACTCCTTTCTTGGAAACAGTTATTCCCTGCCCATCTTGTCTCACCCACTGGTCACACCTCACTTGTGTATCTTGTTAGGCCACCTCGATGTTGCAGTGCTTGAGGAATTCCCTGCAGCACCTTGATGCTTGTTTCAGTGTAGGATTTCTCACCTGCTGTAATAAAGTTGTTCATGGTTGGATGAAAACTACAGAGTTCATAGAGTATTATGGATTGGAAGGTCATTCATCTAGTCCAACAAGTTCTCTTGCAATGCTTTCTCTTAGGAAATCATGAAGTCCCAGTAGCCTGATTGTTTTGCATTAGGATTTGATGTTCAATCTTGGGCTCCCTCTACATCTATATATATGACAGACTGACTTGTTTTCTTCCTGTGTGCACTGCTGAAGGGGAAAAACTCTCTCAGTCCAACACAGTGTAGGATGACTGTGCACTCCTGGTGTGGTGCTCTGACAGTGCCTGCATTCCTGCTTGGAGCAGGGGAGGATGGAGTTGGCACCTTATTACCTTGTCTGCTGGAAGCCTGGCAGCTAATGGCCACTGCTCTTATAAAACATCCTATGTGCCAAAGCTCCCAATCACCAGGAGTGAATTATTATCTCTCTTCCAACTTCCCAGCTTGCCTCAGCTCTTCATGAAGAAGAGCTAGGCTGCAAATCAAAGCTTTCACTAACAGAAACATTAACTTACTTTGGATCATTTTGGCAGAGCCTCATCTCTAGAAAAAAAAAATAGATGCTCCCAAATATGGTATCTTAAAAAAAATAAAATAGTGCAGTTGGTCTGTGGTTGGTTGCTCAATTTACAGCAAATTATTCTCTGACAGCTGTGACTGATGGCAGCTCCAGCCCAACACCCTGAATGCCACGAGGCAGCAGCTTTGTCAGGAGTCTCCAGAAAAAGGCCCTGTTTCTCTTTGGGTCTGTGGCTGGAAAGAGGCAGGTAACAACCCACGTTGAAGCCAACTAATTAATCTTTCTGTGCAGGCATTCCCTCTGGTGTTATCCCTGCAGTCCTGCTGTGTACAGCCGTTGCCATGGCAATGATAAAAGGCTACTCTGACTCGCTCTCTTTCTCTTCACCCAATTTTTCTCAAGAACCATAAAAGCTGAGACATACCCTCATGCAGATTTGCTGCCTGTGGAAACTCTGATCTTAGTTTAAAGGTCCCCTGAGGAAAACATCCTTTAGTTGGTCCCCAGCTGCCTCTGCTCCTGGTGCAACACCCGATTTCAGACTCACCTGAGTCTCTCTGCAGCAGAGCTGTGGGGCTGTGGCTGGGCATGGAGGGGCAGCTGGGGAGGGGACTTTGGTCCCAGGAGAGCTACAGACACCTCTAGTGAGCATGGACAAGCCTTCTGAGGTCTGAGTGATCAACCAGATTTAGTTCCACAATGTTTTTATACGGATAGTCAAGCACTGGATGTTGGAATTTTATTCCCCCTAAAAAATATTTGAACAGTTTCAGTTGCCTCTTTTCTCACTTGAACCCCTAACCAGCTCTGGCATGTCTTAAAATCCAAGCAGGTGTCTACCTGCTTTTTCAGACAACTCAGTACATTTAAAAATTTGGCTGATAGTTCACTCTCTTTCTTTTCTTCCCTGTAAAACAGAGCAGGATGTTTCAGAAAGGATAAGGTTAATTCCTAACAGTGAGGAGAGGTAAGAGGACTAATTGGGAATAAAAATGGATCATGTATAGGAAAGTGCTGTGAAGTCTTTTACCTAAATAAGGTGCTCAGCAGGGACTAGTACAAGCATTTTTCTGTTGCCTGCAACTCCATTACTAACATATACTGTGACTCCTGATTAAGAAAAAATACTGAAGAACACTGTTATGCCAGGTCACTTCAGCAACAACACAAAGCTCATGAACTGACTGAAGGGCTTAGGAGAGAAGTCAGTCCATAGACAAGTGCAGAATAAAACCCTAGAGACTGGTATAATATCAGCTCTGGCATAACTCCTGTGGGGGCACCAAAGCCCAATATTTGGAAAAATACCAATAGTTCCCTTAGGCTCTTCAGACACTCCTTCACTCTACTCTTCCTCAGGACAACAGTGATGGTGCAAACTACTCACCTGCCTGTTTGTGGAACAACTTTCCTGCACCTTTTGCTGTTTTACAAACAGAAAGCTTTAATGGAATTTTTCAAATTCTGGTGACCATAAGCCTTTTAGCTAAAACTCTCAAACTCATTCTCCAGAGCTGATACCTAATAAAAGCAGCAAAGTAGGACTTTTCCTGCAGCTTTGTTGCCCTTGTGTCTCCCTGTGGTTTCCTATTTTCAGAACACATCCATCAAAAGTCAGCATATACTCTTTTGCTTTTGTAGCTATGAGTAAGGCTGGTGACACCAGAAAACCTTTTCCAAAAAACTTCACCTAAAAAAAAAATCTGTTAATTAGGGTAATTTATGACTTTGATGTTTGCATGTTGCATGTTAACATAAAGCTGTAGGATTTTGTACTATCTTTGGATTACGTTTGAAAGGACGATGCTAAAAAGTCATGCAATCCATAGCTTGAGGGTGTGTATATAGAACCTTCCAGATTTCTTTATCTACAGAAATATAGCTGAGTTTACATATCTTTCTGTGCCTGTGTGCTTGTGCCTTAGCACAAGGAGAGGGACAACGTTGTGCTCAGGGACACTCGGAAAAAAATCAATCAAAGCATTCGCAGCAGGAGCAAAGTCAGGGTGTAAAAGTTGCACTTGTGTGTTCAGGGCAGATGGTCATGAGTGAGAAGCCACACTGAGTGCACTGGCATTTGTGTCCCCTTGTGGAGCAGAACTCAGAGGGCCAGGCTGCACAGGGGGACTGTGGAATGTATTTTTGTCATAGAAAAGCAGATAAGGACCTTGGGTGAATTCCTGTTGAATGTGATCATGTAAGCGATGCTCTCCGTAGTCTGGAGAAAGATTAGGGAAATATTTTAAAGTATTTTTAAGAGCATTTTTCATCCTTAATACCATGGGCTACAAAACTGAGTAAAGAAATGTTTCAGGCATCCTGTGATGCTCATCAAAGAGTTTAAAATTTTTGTGTTACATACTAAAACATCCAGTGGCAATTTAAAAAGAATAAGTTCAGTTCATGGAGAGGTTCTGAACAAAAACCCCAGCACCAAAGGGTTTACAGATACTTACTGTGTTTCAGACTGGTTAATAAATCTTACAGTCACCTGGAATCCCCCTATCAGCAATAACTGGTATGGAGACCTCTTTTTCAAAATGCATCTTTCCCTCATTACTGTGTCCAAGTAGGGAAAAAAACCAATTGGGTGGTAATGAAGCAACATCATGACAGGTAGGTCAAGGAGGATCAGGGAAGTCCTGCCCATCCCTTATTTTGTATGCTGTCCATCAGTATGCAGTCATCATTCTGGGACTGACAGAGTGAGCTTGTAATCAGTGCAGAACAGACATGGGAACCATGTTTAATCCTATTTGACTTGTCATTTTAATGACAGGTTTGGGGATGAGATGTTGCATAGGACTCCAAGAGATGCTGCTGGTTTAAAATTCCTGTAGTTTCATGTGTTGTGTATTGGCTAAAAAACAAGTTGTAGCCTACAGAGTTGACTAGCTGTGAATTCTTTAGTTATGCCTCCTGTGCCTTACCTACTACTTATATCAGAACTCAAAAGCCACATCACAATCTAGATAAGAAGTTGAAAATATCTTATCAGAAATAAATTTAGAACTAAAATCAAGATTTTTCACTCATTTAGATGTGCTTTGCATCTGCACTGCTTTAAAGACAAATGGTTTGGGGGCCAGGAAGCCTTTCTGGCTGAGTTGCTTAATATTTGGATGCTGTTTGAACCCCTGAGTAATAAATCCATCTGAGCTTCATGGACTGACAGAGATAAGAGAGCTCTTCTTCTGTGCTCAACACTAGGCATCAGCTGCCTCCTGTCTGTCTTGCTCTGTTGCCATTCTCATTATGAAAAAAAGGTTTGGTTCCCTAATTGACTTTTTTTGGTGTCCAAGAACGGTGCTTGTTCTTTTGTTTTGCATGATCTGGAAAAGCAGCTGGAGAGGAGATAAACTGGAGACTATATGGAGAAAAAAGTTCCCATGGAGAAAGAGCATCAGTAGCAAGTAAAGCTGGCTGGGTCAGCTGCAACAATCCTTGCTCTGGTTTGTACTTTGGTTTGTTAGTTTAAAAAAACCCCCAAAGTCTCCTTATCAGCCCATGAGATGGGGCTTGTGCAGGAGAAAGGGACAAGGGCAGAAATGGAAAGCTGTGGTCTGACTTGGTTATGCTTCAGTGGCCAAAACTGGGAACTTGGCAAAGAGGAGCAGAGCCTGTGTGTTGGCACAGGAGTTATTGGCCTTTTGGGAGGTATTTAGAGTTCTAGCTTAGTGCATTAATTCTGAGAATCCCAATGGGTAAAACAGAACTTTTTTCATTATTTTGAATGCTAATTGGGCTTTATTCCCACTACCCAAGTAGTGGTCAACTTGATTCAGTGTTAATGTAGTTTGTTTGTTTGCAATAATTTTGTTTACATCCTTTTCACATCTCATTTTATTGACTTGTCATCACACATTAGGGTGGTGAAATGTGCATAGGTGACCCATTCCAGGGGCTCTCCTGATAGGCCAGTTACCTTCAACACAGCACTTGGAGGTCTGGGTGCCCAGCCCCAGTTCTCCCAGTGCAGGGCTCACCCACCCTCACTTCCCAAGGCTGCCTGTTTTGCCACCAATACATCAGCAAACCTGGGAATCAATCACCCTTAGAAAAAGCAAAATACCAACTGCTATTGCAGTTTACTGTACCCATTCCATTCCTGTCTTCTATAGTAGGTATCCTTTGCCCATAGACCTTAGGGCTCTTTGATCTCCTGATGCCATTTGAACATGGCTTTAAATAAGAATAAGTCTTCCTGTCCAAACTTGTCCTGCCTGAAGCATCTGGGAGGTATTATCCATTTGGGCCTGCATTTGAATGCTAGGTACTAGTTGTACATAGTGTCTATCACTTGAACATAAATTTGTGCAGCTGCAGCAGCCCCAAATGATTAGTACCTCTAAGTGGCAGCCATTTGATTATTTTTCCTGTTTTATCTCTGTAGGATTTGTATGAGTACCCACAGCATGATTCATTTCCTCTGCCTCCAGCTGGCTGAAAGGTGGGTGTTGAGATCCGTTTTTACCCTAGGACCCAGTTACAGTCAAGATCCATCTCTCCAAAGAACAGTCTGTCCATCAAAGAGAAAATGGGATAAACCTTCACTGCCTGTTTTGTAGATGGAATGCCTAAATTTTTGGTGCACAGAACAGGAAAAAAATAAATTCCAGACAAAAAATTGGTGTAATAGACAATGCTTGTGGCTCCCCTGTGTGTTATCAGAGGTTAGCAAGTGTGGCAATGCCTTTCTCTGCCCCTAAGGCAGCTGCTCTGCCTGCCACTAAAGGTGACCATTGCTTTTATTTCCCTCTTTTAAGGCAGTGTCCACCATTAGGCTCCAGGATCCTTCTTTTGTGGCCAGTACAGAAGAGGTGTATTTTAGACTTGCAGAGAAACCAGTGCTTCAAATCAAACCCATTTCTCTTTGCCATTGGACATGTGAGGTTGGATGCTTTGCTTGGGACTTCCTCTAATAATTGCAGCAGCTGATAATTGAACTGCAGGGTCATGTGCTGAAATGGCAGCAGCTCTCTTATGTGTGTGTGAGAAAATTAGCTCTTTCTGGAGGTAGTTATGTCTCAATTATTTGTTCAACTAGTGGTTGCTTGCTGACTCATTCAATATTTGGCATTACCCAGCTGGGTTGAGTCTTCAGGCTGTAACTCAAATCACAGACTTCATTTTTCAAAGCAAAATGAGCTGCAAGTAATATGAAGGTATGTAAAATATGAGAGGCTTTGGAAAAAAACTCAGCATGACTTGACCTGGATATCTTTAAAATTCCTTTAAAATGCTCAATTTCAGTAAAACAGAAGTTGTGGGTTTGTTTTTTTATATGCATCTGTTTTGAACACCTTGCTAATGGTTTGATGTATTTATTGCTCAGCACCTTGAGTACTGTGTTCAGTTTTGGGCCCCTCAGTTCAGGAAAGACATTGAGGTGCTGGAGCGGGTCCAGAGAAGAGCAACGAGGCTGGGGAAGGGACTGGAGCACAAGTCTTATGAGGAGAGGCTGAGG
>JAWWLV010000030.1:141145-184633 GCA_035041135.1 Platyrinchus mystaceus
TTTTGCCCGTGATGCTGATCAGTCACTGACCTCTCCCAGCTCTTAACTCATGAATCCTTTGCTGGTTTTTTCTCTCTCCTCTGTCCAGTTGTAGAGGGGAGTGTGAGAGTGGCTTTAGTGGGTACCTGGCATCCAGCCAGGGTCAACCCACTACGTGGTATTTTAAGTTTTTTTCAGAATTGTTTCAATACATAAATTGATACCTGGCTCTATAAGTTCAAATCTCATTGATTTCATTGAATTCCATAAGTGCACCTGTGCACTGAATCAGCAGTAAAGGGGCTTTAGCTGTCATCTGAGGGAAGATGTCTTCATTTCCCTGACAGCTTGGTTTGTTTCTGTGACTTGTTCTACCACATGAGATAAAAAGATCCTGTTTAGTACATGAGTGTATCCATCATTGCAACTAAACTTCCTGGCTAAAACCCTGGACATTTCCCCTTGTGTGTAAAGGAGAACCTGCCTTTGCCACACTTGGTAAGGCACTCGTTGTGGAGGTTCTGTGGAGCAGCTGAGAGCAAAGGCATTTCTCAGTCTTGTTTGTTTCCCTCTCTCTATGTGCACAAAAAGCTTTATGTCGGGTCTGTGAATGTATGGTTTGTGAAATCAGCTTGCATGTGGAAAATTCCATCTCTGGACTGGAGGACAAGCATTAATCTCACTCCCACCTATCTCAGAATCTGAGACTAACAGTAACACATCCACAGCCTGCATGTGCCTCCTCTCAGGGAGCACAGACCAGAATGTCCAGGCTGGACACCCTCCTCATTCAGAAGTGGGGTTTGTTATGTTGGGTGATTTGCCTTCTCAGCACAGGGAGTTTCTCTAACATTGCTATTTGTTCACACCCTTGCTGTAGTAATAACTAGATCGGTTTGCATGGCTTTTAAATAATTCATGACTTTGCACTAGGCTCTGTTCTTCATCAGAAAATAAGATTTTCATGTAACAATTCTCAGAGATGATCTTTCATAGTTGTGGTAGCTGTTCTTTGTCATCAGTGCTTGTGTTGTTTGAGCCTTAAAGTCCTTTACCTCTGATTTCTTTCTGGGAATTTTGTATTCAGTAGTGTTGCCAGGAATGCCTGTGGAGAGGCTTTCCCTAGGTCTGTGATCACATCTTGCTTTGGGAGGTTAAGAGGGTTGGGCTCCTTACATCCCTGTTCAGCTGGACACTGAGGGTGACAGTCTGGGTGCTGCACCTTTGAACCTGTGAGCACCCCTACAAATTGCAGACAACATTTCGTTAGTAAAAGCCCTGCAGTCAAAATGTTTATCAAGCTCTGAGTGTTCCAGGTAGAGAGATGCACCCCAAACCTGTCAAGCAAAGAGATGATAACTCAATTATGAGGAAAGGGTCCACGAGGGTGCTCTGGTGACACTGAGGTTGCAGTGACAAGGTTGGCTCTTTGTGTGACCAAGATGGAGGTGAGAGGTGGATCAAAAGACAGAAGAGATGGGAGGAAAAAGGACAGAGCTTAATAATTGTTAATTTGCTTTACATGAGTTGGTCACAGCCCCTGCCGTGTTGTGTGAGGGGTGGAAGCTGCATTTACAAATTAGGTGAATATTACCATTAAAATTGCCAATGCAGACCATGAGGGGAAAGGAGAGGTCTGGAACTGAGCACACCAAACTTGTGAGCTTGGTCAGTGCCAGCAGCTGAGACGGTAAAACCAGGGTTGGAGTTAAACATCAAGCTGAATTGGGATTTTGTGTTGTATTTGCACTCACTCATTCCTTCTCTTAATAGAATTGATAAAACAACCTTTGCCTGTAATATTAAGCCCTAAGTATTTGCTGCCACTGTAAATATTACCCTTGAATTGATTAGGCACATTTTGAAAATCAAGCCACATTCTTAATAGGGGAGAGGTGCATATTTTCAATGTTTATCATACTGTATTAGATGTTTAATTAAAAAGAAGTTCCCAGAGGATTAGCCAGCTTCATGTTGGTAGCAGAAGCATATCTGTTAGCAATTTTTTGGCAGGTAATTATATTGTGGAACTGGATGGCTTGAGCTGAATATTTTATGATAGCTCTAGTGGGAATGAAGAGAAATATAATCAGTCTTTTTACTAAGGGGAAAAGAAAAAACAGACAAGTACATACACCTGTTTGCTTGTGCAGGTTTGCTATGTTGGTAAATTAGGAAGGAATTAGTGTGGGTATTACCCAGATTACTGGGCTGAGCTCCGTGGCAGGAGTTGGCTGGTGACTCACCCTGCTCACACTCCTGCAAGCACCAGTTCTTCTGTGCACCCTGGGGCGATTTGATTTCCACTGTCTGCTCTTGTGTTAGATTAAGCCAGATCAGCAGGATGGGATGTAGCCCTGCATGGCTGGAAAAGAAAACCTGCTGCCTGTCCGAGTAGGATTTTCAAGAAGAGACTTTACCCAGTGTAGCCACCACCCGTTGATCCCTTTGACATCCCTGTGTCCAAGCAAACTTGTATGTTTGTTGATCTTAATATCATGTGTGGCAGCTGGTAAATGCTGTGAGAGGGGCAGACATGGAGCGGGCTTGTTTCAGAGACAGCCCCAGCCCAGATCTCTTGCCACCAGATCTTTTGGATGGGCTGGGACACGGCACGTGCCACATCCATTTGCTGCTACTCATGTTGCTCCAAAAGCTGCAAATAAATATGTCTTGCTGGATCAGATCATCAATCCTCAGCTGTGGTTGATGCCTGAGGTCTCACAGGAGAGCAGAAGGACCTGTTCCAGCTGGGAACTTTATGTGTTACTGGTCTGCAAAACCAAGGACTGATTCTGATAACTCTCCTGGGAGCAGACTTGGGTGAGGTTTTCATGAATGTGGCATTTACTTAGTGTGGTTCTTTCTAATGACTCAGTGACCCCATGAAAATGCAGGAAGCTTAAGGGGGGAGAAGTCAACCCTGTACTCTTAGGGGCTGAAATAACAAAACACATAGATATTTTTAATTGTTAATATTTGGTATTGACTGCAGAGTTAGCTGTCCCTGCGATCATCACGCCCCTCTGCAGTGGGATGTGTTTGCACAAGAGCTCATTATTCCTGGCCATGCAGCCATGGGAGCTCCCAAATCCAGGACAAGGTGGCTGAAGTCACTCAGGAGCACTGGCTGGGGAGTTTAGAGAAGCCCTGAAAAACTGGGCTCAGCATTTTATAGGCATTAGGCTGAATGAGCTGATAAGAGGAGAAAGAGAAAACAGATGGGAGAAAGCATTTATGAAGCAGCTGCCTGTGAACCAATAATTTGGTACATTTCCTTCAGTTCTTTTCATTAAGCCACAATATGTGGATGTCTCATTTTCTGTGAGATACATTGAATGTTCAAAAGACTTGGATATAATTACACAAATGCTGAAAGAGCAGAGACATGCACTGTGTCAGGAATAGTTCTCTCTTTTTGTGTTGTGGAGTACAACAGCCTGATACAGCACCCTTCTTCTACACCCTTCTCTTTTCTCTGGAGCCTTCTCCACAATTAACAGGGTAATGAGAGGAACTGATGGTTTTTTGCAGTGAGAGTTGTTTAAATCTGAGGACTGGGGTTTGGTTTCAGGTCTCAGACCCATTGATGTGGTAACCCAGAATTTATCAATGTATGGAACAAAATTTGCTTGATTATGTGTGTTCTCTATTCCAGGAGAGAATTTGAGCTTTCATTCTGACCATAGCCAAATATATCACATCTTCTTTGCACTAATCTGAGACCCCTTGCACCTGCAGTTAAAAATTTAGGGCTAAATTTTTCTAAATATTCAGAGTAACAATTCTTTTCCTGATTTTGTTGCACAGTTTTTTAATGCTGATGTATTTATGATATTATGTTAATGATTCAAACCTCCCCTCTTGCCTGCCCACCTCAATTTCCTCACCAAAATGAAAGCTGACTTTGCCAGGAATCTGTGCTGTGGGATTTAGTAGGGAGAGCCCATGTCATAGGAAGCATGTCTGTCCTGGAGTGGGAAGGTGAGCCCAGCACAGCTGTGCTTGTCTGGCCCAGGAGCAGGGTGGGAGATGCTATGAAGTTCTAGTTCTCATTCCTGATCCTCCAAATCCACCTGCAGGGTATTTGACTGGCACAGGTCTCAGGCAGTAGACACAAACATCATTCCCAGTGATTGTGGTTAATATGAGCAGTTCCTTTATCCTGCATGCAGAGAGAGCAGGTGCTGCATGGGAAGAGGTGCTTTGAGTACATCGTTAAATTGGGAATTCTAGTGGATTCCAGGCAGAAAGGACTTTTACATGACAACATAATACACCATCTTCCATATGCTGTGATGGTGAGCAAGCCTCTGTTAATGTCCACAGCTCCTGGGGGGGAATTAAGACCTCGGTTGCCAGGTCTGCTTGCAGGAACCTTGCATGGTTTTCAGCCCCAGGTGAAAAGAAGCCCAGATCTTTACAGGCAGAGCCAGTGCTGCCTGAGGCAGTGGCCTGCCAGGCATCCTGAGAGTGACTGGAAAGGAAACTTTGAATTTTTATAACCTGTGCCCACTTCATCTTCCAGCAGAATTTCCAGAGAGTTTCATTCCTTCTGTGGTTTTGAATTTTAGTGTCAATGGGAGAAATACTGACCTGCTGGCAAACGTTAGAACTTTGTTAAGGAAGGTGCAGTCCCATGGGACTGGGACAGCTTCTGCCATTTAAGCAGTACATGGAAGAACTCTTCAGCCTGCTAGCATGGTGAACTCAAGATGGATTTCAATTTTTATTTCTGAAAGCTTTAAAGATACTGATGTCAGAAAATAGTAACTTTCTTATGAGCTTCAAATGGGGTTATATGCAGGTGTGGTAAGGTAGGGGTGTGCAGAAAGTCAGTTTACCAGTGTCCACTCCATGAGGGAGTCTGAGACACTCAGGATGTGACAGCTGAGTCCCAGGTTTGTGTGAACACAGAGGAACAAGGATGCTCCCAGCTTCTGAGAAAGCTTGTTCTCCAGTGGGCAGCACAGTGGCTTTTACCACTTGCATTGTCTTTGCTTCCCAAATATTCTGGTGGCTCACTGTGCCTCCCTCTCCTGAGCTGGAAGCTGGACCTGCAGCCTTGCACAGGCAGCATTCTGGCCCTGAGAGCAGTGGGAGGTGGGCAAAGGGCTCTGGCTCCTGAGGAATGCAGTTACCATTGATCAGGAGGAAGCAGAGCTGTGTGCTTTGAGTTTAGCTTTTCGTGCTGGTGTTGTTATCTGCCGAATCCAATAACTCTGCAGTGCAGCTCAGGGTGCTTTAAAATTTCAACGGGATTGACTGAAACACAAAACTTAACTACAGATGACTGTTATTTACCTCCAGTTCTCCCTGTAATTCTTATTCTGGACCTAAAACAGCAGCAGTAATTTTTCATCCATACATCTAATGGAGCTCAGGCAGAGTGCAGCCATGTCTGCCATTGGCAGCCTGATCTTTCCTACTGCATTTAAAGATGTCTCAGCCAGTGACCTGGTGCCCACATAGTGAGGAGCTTTTCTTTTCCCTTCTGCCTGCTCTGCTTTGGGCTCATGTTACTAAAATATTACTGATGGTGCAGTATATGGAACAATGGATGCATAACTGGATTAACAGAGACAGCACATCATGCAATCAATATTTTTTTTCCCCCATTTCTAGAGACAGAAATAAGCAGAAGTCAACAAGGATCAAGACACTGTAGCTACAAAAATGATGCTGGACTTTACCAAGACACCTTAAATGTTTTCTGCTCTGATTGCAAGTGTAATATGATTACTTGTCAATGCTTGCATCACTTGCCTTTACTGTATGCATTGGACAGGATATTTACAATTTGTTTCAATCACCATATTTGTAAGGTTAGAAGGAAAAAAATTCATAAATGATGTTTGAGGAGACTATAAAGTTTAAGCTACTTTTAATGGCTCTAATTTCTGGTGACAGGCCTCAGGCATTGGTGGCTTCAGCAGAAACTAAGTGCTCCCTGTGTTGAAGTTTGAGTGCTGGAGTTGCTCTTTAACCATTAATTGAAGTGTTCTGTTAAGATGTTGAAATCATAATAGATACTTTGCAGTTGGTATAATTAATTATCAGATTTATCTAAGTGAAACTGTGGCTTCATGAGAGTAAAAAAAAAATTTATTGCTAGCTTAATGTTACATCTCTGTATCACAGCCTTAATGCCTGGATACAGAAAGTTATTCCCAAATCCAGTTATATATAAGAAAGTTACATGCCTGAAATATTAATGCCCACCACTGCATTTTGATAATCAAAAATATATTTTTAGAAATGAAGAAAGGCTTATGCAGTCAATACTGGAACTGGTTTATATCTTTATTTTTTAAAAATATATACGCTAATGTTAAGCAAACTACGTTTCTTTTAATATTATAAATTTTTCTATCCTTTTTCACTCTATCAAGTTATATTAGTCCTGTTGTGCACCTGGATAGAAAAAGAAACTATTAACAGAAACATCTCTGAGTTTTATTGAATTTATTTATCAGCTCTGGCAAATGTGCATTTGCTACCTGGTTTATCTGGTCTGGAAGGTGGCTGGAGAAGGGATGCAGTACAATCCTGCCCCAAACAGAGGGCCCAGGCACAGATCATGGGGCTTGCAGGTACCATCAGGACAAGGAATCTGTGTAGTCTCCTTTTAAATACTTTTCTCTGTGATGATTTTAGAGAAGGGAGCAGGAATTATTGTGCAAACCACAGAAAGGCATCCTGCAGGCAGGGAAATCTTTCGCTCCCCACTGCGTCAGCTATTTCTGTGCTACACTGAGTGCAGATTTGAAATGTAATGTGGGAATTTTAATAGAAAGCCAACTAAGAGCAAGAAAGTAGCAGCTGCAGTATCAAGGGCTTACATACCACATTGGCCCTAATCTGTAAAAAAATGAATCCCTGCTAGCTTGGTGGCCACAAAGGTCCTTCTTTTCTTGCCCCAGCTGTGGTAGCTGTCAGGGCTGAGTGCAGTATCATCCTACAGAGCCCATTTTCCCTCTGAACCTTGAATACAGAAAGCAGCAAATGCACCTTCAGGATGGCATCCTGCAGTCCATCCTCTATTCCTCCCTGTTTCTCTCTGGGGCAATGCCTGTCCTCTGGCAGCTCCTCATGGGAACAACTCTTGTCCAGAGCTGGCCCAGGGCTTGAAGGCTCAGTGCATCGCCCTGTCCTTGGACAGGAGGATGGAGGAGTGACCCCTGAGCATCCTTGGGCCTGACAGCTAGGGGTGGAAGGAAGCAGGACTGATTTATTCTGCTGCTCAGGTTAAAAAAAGCCAGGACACCAGCCAGATCTTAAATCTGCAAGAGTGTTAATGCCTGGACCTCATAGGAGAGTTCATAGCAGAGACCTAAATGACCACATAGAGCTTTCAATATAGGATGTTTTCATAGGAAAGCCAGAACATAGAAAGCTAGTGATGTGTATGCATGGATTACATAAATCTTCTGGGCATTTCTGCCCTACAATATCAGCTGTAACCATTAAAATTACAGCTTAATTATCTGCTTGGGCACAGGTACAAAATAATAATCCTGTCTCGCTCGTCAAAAATGAGGTGATGGCTGATGGCAGCTGTGTGATTCTCTCTGCCCCATCCACGAATTTCATTAACTCTGTCAATGTGACAACTACCAAGTCCTGCTGTTGACAGGAACTCCATGGTAAATTTGCTAAATTCCCTGACTTCTGCTGCTCCTCAGTATGTTATAATGCAAAGATATTTTAATGAAACCCAGGACTCAAATGATCTCTACCATAAATACTATTCCATAACTTTTCAGTCCTGTACAATACATAGAAATTAATCATTTAATTCTTGAAAGGAGCAGAGAATGCATGGAGTTCACATCCCCAGTGAAGAATGCTTCAGTGTTCATCATGCTATGGTTATTTACCAGTGACAATACTGGAAGCAGTGTTTAAATTCAGCACCTCTGCCATGTCTGAGAAGAGCATTGCTGGGAGAACTGTCAGCTGCTTGGTACCAACTTATTTGTTACATCTTTTTATAATTCTTAATATCAGTTCAGCCCTTTTCCACACAAGTCTAACCTACTCTTTAATCACTATGCAATCTTCACAGAGGCCTCACCCAATAATACATGCATATATGGCTATTGTTGATTTGAAAGGACTTATGTTTACATAGCAATGAGATAAATGGTAATAAATACTATGATATACCATGTGAAGGACTTCTATTGTGATCCACTCTCTAACAGTCAGGGCAGGCTCTCTGGGGATGGGTTTAGGAGTATCAAATATTGATCTGAATTCTTCATTACCTCCTTGGTGGCTTTGGTACTTTATATCTATTATCTACTCTTAATTTTATTTAGCCTATTTTTGCAGCTTTGAAAGATGTAGTCTTGGTTTTGCCAAGTGTGACCAATTAATTTTAAATTCCTTTTAAAGCATTTATTGGGCTGCAGTGTATTGCTTTAATTCAGACAGATTATTGCAAGACAGCTTTTTGAATTACATATACAGGGCTAATGAATTATTTCAGATAAATGCAGATTGTAAATGGGGTAGCACCACTGACAGTCTTTTGGGCAAACCCATGGATGTGAGCAATGAGTTACTACTATCTTTTAAGATGAACAGCAAGTTTTCACTTGGGAGGGTAGGATACCAGCAGGATAAGGACATAGGACATGAGGAGGATAAGGGCAGGCTCACAGAATGTAAAGCAAAAAGAACCACTATGACTCTGGGAACAGGACTTCTTCAGAAAGAATGAATGTATTATCCTTGAAATCATTATTTTGATGGACTACCTGTGGCCCACTAAAGATGTGTTTGGGTTTGCATTCATACAGTGGAATCAGGTAGATATCCATCAGGCCAGTTAAACATGTTACCTGGAGTTGTCTTTCCAGATGCTGAAGACCATCAACTTTTAATATCGTTGATTGATAAGGAACATTTGATGTGTTCTTGCATGGACTGGGCTGAGCAATGGAATGCTCATAGCATTTAACATAGTAGCTTGACATTTAAATGTCAGTTAAAAGTCTTTTCTTGAGCTGGTTGCATTTCCAGGGGAATGTGTGCTTCATTATTGGAATGGCCTCACAAATAGCCAGATAATGTGATTGTGATTCCAGGTCCTTGCCACAGTTTTGTTCTACACAGAGAGAATTTAAAATTAATTATTCCCAGGACCTCCATAACTTACAGAGTTGGTAATGACTGGTAGAGCAGCCACTGTGTGTGCAGGCAGGTGGGGACATTGCCTTTATCAGGCATTACCTTTATCAGGCATTACCTTTATCAGGCATTACCTCCCTCCCTCCAGGCTGGCTCGGGGCTCTTGTCTGCCACCCAGAGAGGCAGAGCTCCTTATTTCTCTTTCCCTTTTGCAGCAAAACACTTCCAGCTCTGCTGCAGGGGAATGGCAACAGAGCCAAGAGCAAAATTTGCCCTGCTTGTTTTCCAGCCAGCAGCATTCTCATTAATTTTTGATGATTACAAACTACCCTATTCATGAGGCTTTGGAATAATCAATAATGTATGCACATTTGGCAGGGGACAAGTGATGTCATGTATCATCTTCAAGTCTGAGATTATGGTGTGAGATGCAGTACTGACAGTTTGAAATCCTTTAAAAATGAGTTAAATTGCTTTGTAACATCCAAAAAGAATAGGATGAACTGGAACAAAACTGTTCCTTTTTGAGGTAATAAATAAAGTAATAATACGACTTAATTTTATTGATTTAGGTTTGGAAAAAAATTTAGGAAGGAAAAACTGAACACAGGTATGAACTCTTCTTTCTAACAGTTGTTTTATCTCAGGAGGATCTTGGATTCCCTTTCTATAGGAGAGCAGTTGGGTTGTGTTGAGAAGTCTGATATGAAATGCAAACTAAAATAGGCAAACCAAGGAAATTTACCCAGAACTTCCCAAACCTACTTTGACTGAAGTTCACTTTGAGTGAACTAATTCCATAATATCAGCTTGTCCAGCTGTAGCTTTAGGGAGAGAACAGACCTGTTCCTGTTTTGGGATAACAGGGCTGCTGGACCTTGTACACTGATGCCTACAGTCAGTAACAGGTTACAGTCCCCTACAGTTGGGCAGGGATTGCTTTTTACTGCGGCACCATGAAAAGAAGAGTTCACTGAAAATTAATTAATGTTAAGAGTACGTTTCTAACTGTTGATTCTTTCTGCTTGCTTGAAAGGGATCCTCAAGAAATAGAAGCAGTGTTTCCTTACACTTCCAGTCTGTCCAGCCCTAAATGCCCCCTAGAACATAACTAAAAGGATAAAGCAGTTGGGTTCTTTTCAAGCTGTGCCAATTATTAACTCTTCTCTGTTTATCAAGGAAAGAAATCCACTGTCTTATTGTTTTAGGTTTTGGAGGGGTTTGTTGTGTTTTTGTTCCCTTAAGCTTTTTCAGTGTCATGTCCAAATAGAATTTGCTGCTTCATATTGGATTCAAAGTCATGTTTGGATTCTAAGAAGGTGAAGGGGATCTCTCCTTTCATTTGCAAATCCTTCCTTGTGTAGGACAGTACTATTTCAATGTTAAACCAAGATCTACTGAACAAAGTTGCCCTAAAAGAAAAGCTGTTGACAAGGGAGAAGGAAAGGACAGCAGGGAGAAATCTGAATGTTTGAGCTCAAGTCTGAAAAGTAAGAGCTTGAATCTCTCTCTCTGTGTTTTATTTATTTACTGTTTGTTCCACAATGCAGTAATTTTTAACACTTGCCACAGTTGTTGAAGCGTGTTTGCACTGACAGTGCAAGTGAGTACATCATGTACCTTTCTTTTTTCATATTATATGTTGTATAAGCACTGTTGAAATATAGCTGTTCACTCTGGTGCCATCTATGCTAAATGGAAATGTAAATCCCTGTCCTAAAGGCAATTCAAAGGAGCTCTGAGCACTGAATATTTTTTAGTCATCTTCTTTTACCGTTAGCAAAAATAATTAGCAGCAATTGTGTGTGGTTTTAATTTGGTAACATTTCCTGCTGTGCGGGAAAGGGTCAGGGCGGAGTATTTAGAAATACAGGAATGACTGTTTGAAAAGAGAGCAGAGAGGTTTTAACATTCAAACTAATTTTGTGTTGGGATGAAATTGAGAAATTCTGTGCAGTGGTCGGATTTATAAAATGCAGAACAGGCCTGGAGGCAGAGCCAGCAGCTGCACTGAGAAAAACGGGTGTGAATCTGGTTCTGCTGAACCAGACGTACCCCAGGATTTGTTCTGCTGTCACCCAGCCCCTGGCTAAGGGCTCAGGTCAGCCATGAAGCCAGTGAGCAGTATCTTCAAGGTGTAACTGAGGAGCAGACCTAGTAATACCAATCCACCTGTATTAATTAATTAATCCATCTGTATTCCAATTCACGGGAGCAAAACAAGGAGAAAGAAAGAATTGTGCTGCAAACACCCTGCAGTATTGGTGGACTTCAGAGCAATGCACAGAATTTGCACCTCTGGGCCATGACTGAATTAACCTTGGTTCTGAGCCTGTTCCTCCTCTCAAGGTATCTTCTTTTTCATATTTCCTTACTGAAGCTGGAGGTACAGTCTCTTCCACTGCATTTAGCTCAAAAGCAGTCAAAATACCAGGTGCTTCCAAAGTAGATGTTGTCAAAACCAAGATTTTTGCCTCTGTGCCTTCTGGCTCTACCCATCCTTGCAGGTGCAGAAGGAGGTCTGCTAAACTTTTTACAGTTCTGTTCCAGAACATAGGTGGATTTTTAATAGCCTTGTTCTATGTTATTTCATTTTATCCCTGGTTCCCCATGCTCTTCAGCAACAATTTGCAAAGGCTAGGGTTAGCTGTATTCATTCTGCATAAATGGTTTTACATAAATTAGAAATGTGGAAGTTCTGAGCTGTGCCTGGGCTAGTGAGGCAGGTGCTTTTAGGGCTCCCTGGAAGAGAAGTAGCTCCACACAAGTTTCCATCCCACCTCCCTTGGGCACCTATTTTTGCAGGAGGTGAATCACCGCTTTTCCTCTCCTTTGTGTAGAAAGATCCTGGATGACTCACAGACACTAGAAAAGTGCATAAATGTTAGATTATCCTGGTTAAGCTCATCCCTGAGAGCTCCTTCAGAAACCGGTGTTTTCAGAGTCCAGCTCAGTTGGCTTATTCCGGAGGAGAACCGGGGTGGGAGGGAAGGTTATTTTGGCTGCGGTGTCAGGGCATCACTGGTCTGGCCATCAGCTGTGTGCAGCAGGAGGTTGTGGTTGTCTACCACAGCACAAGCTCTGAGCCTTGGGTTATAGTGGCCTCATGCCTGAATTTGGAGCTGTTCCAGCTCAGCACAATCTGAGCAGCTGAAACAAAATCTCTTTCTAGTCCTAAGGAAGGCTTATGTGTGACCCTGGGATTGCATGGGGTGGGTAGAAAGACTCATGTGTTGCTACAGTATGAGGGTTTTTTTCTTTCTCTTCAGCCCTGTTTTGTGAACTCTTCTTCAGAAGGGAGCAGCAACCATTTTGTTTCATTTATTGCCTGCTAAACACACAAATAAAGGAATTTCGAGGCTGTGGTTGCCACATGGGTGTACATATATAGCCCCATTTTAGCAATGCTTTTAAAAGATATTTTGATCTCACTGGTGTTGCAGGTCCAAAACACGTCTGCTTTGCTGAGCAGGGGCAAGGGGAGACACAGCTGAGGCTGTGGGACGATGTGGCAGGTGGTGTTGGCAGCCTTGGTGTCTTGCTGCTGTTCCACGATCAGCTAACTGCAAAAGGATGGTTCCAATCCCAAGCTGTGGTATTTTTCCCAGGTATCTTAAACTTGCTGAAATCCCCAAAACCTCCCAGATGCAGCTGTTGTTATTGCTTATGTCCTTTCAGGTGTATTTAGGTATATTTTGCTAAAACTGCCTGTTCTTCATATGATTTCTACACCAGGGCTTCTCATTGCAATAAATTCCTTTCTCTTACAAATACTGTTAAGATAATTGCTCTTTTTACAATCACACTTACTTAAACAATGTAAGAGCTCTGAACAAGCATTGTCACATCTAAAGCAGCAGCAGTATCCCAAAGTGCTGCAGGGACAGGACCTCTGCAGGCTCCTCTCTCTGAGAAGGACTCAGGCCAAGCTCCTCAGCTTGTTCCTGGGCCTGGAACAGAACTTCATCACACATGAACTGCTGTATTTGCAAACAGCTGTGCAGCTTGGTAAGCAAATCAATATTTGGCATGGAAGATTTCCTGGTCTCTGATTGTCTGCTTCATGCTCATCATTACTTTTCCTCCACTTGGCATTGGAATGGCTGTCATTTGGCTGGATTAGCTTCCAGATGATGGAGAAGTTGGCAAACTGTTTTTAAGGGAAACACAGTGGTCTGTGTCCAGAAGGGGGTTGTTAGAAGTGAATTTAAAATATAACAGATAAATTAAAAAAAAATTATTTACATTTTATTTACTGTGTGGTGGTCCCTTTGCAGCTGTGCACAGGGACAGATAACCCCAGGGTGTTACTGAGTAACAGCCCTTTTAGAGAGAGAGATGAAAATATTAGCCTTTCCAAGCAATTTTTTTAAGAGAGGACACAATTCCCAGAAAATCTGGGATAAAAAAATAATTTCCCAGAAGCTCATTTTTTATTATGAAAAATAAAACTTACATATTTTATGGTCATTTTGACCATTACACTTTTGCTCATAATGTTCTTGCCAAAATGGCCTGAGGAATTTAATATTGCCTGGGTATTAACCAGAACTCCCTGTCAAAGCAATTGCTCTGCTTTACACCTCTGCTCTTGTCCAGTTATCTCCCCTGTGACCAAGGAGGCAGTTCTATTCTGATGTTGTGACTTTTTCATTACTGGAACTTCTCTCTGGGCTGTGACTGTGGTGCAGAGTGTCCTCCCCACCTCTGAACCAAGGGCATGGCAGGGTCTGCAGGAGGAGCAGCACTTCCCTCCCCCTGCCCTGGGATCCTGGCAGCATGCAAAGCACAACGTGGGACTTCATGACTGCCTGGAAAACTCTGTTTCCACTGTATCAGTAGAGTTTAAGAAGGCAAACATGAAGCAGAAAGCGTTTTTCTTATCATGGCAGATCACAGAATCACAGAATATACTGAGTTGGAAGGGATCCACAAGAATCATCCAGTCCAACTCTTAGCCCTCCTTGCACAGACCCATCCCAAAGTCACCCCCTGTGCCCCAGAGGATCATCCAAAGTAGCTGCTGCTACTTCAAAATTCATGACCCAGGTGCTACTATTCTTTTAGTCACTTTCCCAGCTGAAAAGCAGAGGGGAATTGGTGAGGTTTCTAAGTTTAAAGGATCCTGCTTCTTGTTTTTCACTGTGAAATGGGGAGATTTATTCAAGCCTGAAAATACACCTCCTGGAAGGGGAGAGCCCTGCTCCCAGGTCTCTCTACATACCTCTGGCAGAGGGATATGTGGTCACCTGGCTGCAGCTTTAGGCAGTTAAATCCCTTCACAAACCTGCTGTCAAGTCTCTTTGCAGAAGGGCTGTAAGGATTTAGGAGTTTGAGTCTCCCTGACCAGCTTTTGAACTTGGAGCTTAGTTTCTGTACACCTTATGCCTTTAGAAAATCAGATGTAAGGACCTGTAAAATGCCCTGTCCTCACTTCAGCTTTTCCACGATCAGGAGAGCAGCCAGTGCAAGGCACAGGATGGGGCTCTGGAAGAATGTAGCATTGCCTTTAACCAGGGAGGTCCAGCAGGGTCAGCAAAGCAGTGAGTGCTCCAGGGCTCCTCTGCTGCCCTGGCAGGCTCCTTGCACAGCAGTGGGATGCACAATATTTGTGCTTTCATTCACTTATTTCCATGAAATCGGCGTGCCTAGCTCTGCAGAAATTGTTGTTATATTGTAAAAGAGAAATTTAGATAAGGTTGAGGGGAACAAATTACAAATCTCAAAGCATCACCAGAGCTGGGGCTCAGATGCAGGGTGCTCCTCTTCAGTGCTCCCTTGTGTGAGTGCAAGTGTTGGATACATCACAATACCGGCCATGAGCGCTGCCTGAACACAATATTTGTCTGCCTCCCCCAGGGCACAGATCCCCCATCTTTCTATGTGTTACATCCCCATAAACTGTCCTAAAACCTGTAAAGCACTGTGGTTTTTTCCTGCTTTCCTTTTGGTTAAGTTCATGGTTCTGATTTTTCCACTTTCTGTTTTTTTAATTTCCCTTTTTTGTTTGTTTGTTTTATGTGTCAGTACACATTCCTATGTGAGTCTTTGTGCTTAGATGGAGAGAGCTGTAAATCGAGGCTTAGGCTCTGCTGTTTCCAAGAGGAATTACAAGGAATAAAAAAAAAGCCGAAAAAGGAAAGACCCAAATGAAGACCACAAAAGGAATGAGGAGGGGAAGACTGGATAAAAAGAGAAACATACACTAACTAATTTTTGGAAAGCCTCTGATTTTGAATAAGGACAGTCTTTGATTAAAGAAAAGAAGTATTGTTTGGTATAATTTGATTCACTGCAATTCCAATTTGCTAATTAGCATGCAGGCACATGGCAGTGGGCCTCATAACTTCCCACACCTTTTGTTTCCTACTTTCTCTCTCAGGTTGTTCAGTCTAAATGAGTCAGTTCAGTTCCAGAGCTGTGTGCTTCCTTATTCAGTGTTTAATTAGACCTTCCCTGCATAGTGATCCCTTCAGAACTAATAATATTGTGTGGATTTAAATCCACTGCTATTCCATGACCTAAAGTGATGGTCATTTTCTGGACATAAGAAATCTGCAATCCATTTCATTGATGCTGGATCATTTCTCTCTGTGGCTGTGAAGAGCTTTAGCATGGCCTGTTTCTTTCCAGCTTGACTTATTACAGAGACACAGTAGAAGTGAATCCATGTATTGCTGTGTTTGTGCACGTGAACCAAAGGATGGTGTGGGACAGACACCTTGTGTGTTGCTGTATGAGTCTCCACACTGGATATGTTCAGGCAAAGGTGTGATCTGGCAAGGGAAACCCACATATTTGTGTGCCATGGTGACAGTTCCAGCTCCTCTCCTGTGCTGGCATTCCAGCTTTGTCTTTCCAAGACAAAGACTCAACTTTCAGCACCATCCTTCCAGCTGAGAGGTGTTTCTGGACACCCCATCCCAGGGCTCTCCCATGCAGGGCTCTCTGCTCTCAGGACCTCTCCTTTACAAGTAAAAATGGGGGGAGCTCCCTGCTCCCTACCTCAAAGTTTTGTATTTGAAGTGCAAATGTTTGCTTTGGAGCTTGCCAGCCATGGGGGAGGTGCAGGAGACACAGGACATGACCCCAGTGGGCTCCTGCACTCTTATCCTACCACCAGATCCCAGCCTTCCCAGCTTCCACAACTCCCGGCACATTATAAAGACACGATGTGACAGGGAAATGCATTTTTAATGAGCTTGCCATTCTATATTCTGTACATCACAAACACTTTAAAAATTGAGAGCAGTAATACCAAAATGAGAGGAAGTTGCTAATGTACAAAGCACTCACCAGTGTTTGCTATCACAGCTATCAGCTTTCTTTGAGGCATTTCAGTTTCTGTGAAGTCAAATGCTACCAATCCCTTCTCTTCCTTGCCTGCCATCATTCCTTTCCAGGAATGAGCCTATAATACTGTTATTGAATAACAACTGTCCCATTTCCTGAGAGCATGACACTTATTTCTGGCTTTGTCCCTGGGCAGGAGGAAGCAAGGAGCTGCTGACAAACACCCAGAGAGTGCCAAATTTCATTTTCAGGGGGGAGCACCTTGACTCGTTTTTGTGATCTCCAGAGCACTGATGGCAGTGTGGGGTTCAGGGGCTGAGAACCCTCAGGGGAGCTTCTGTAAGCCATAGGTGATACCCAGCAGAGCACTGGCTCTGCCACTCCAATGTAAGGATCTAAACCTTACTGATGATGGCAGTCAGCTGGTGAGCAGGGCTTGTGCTGGAATCTCTTGGATGGAGGTTATCCTTCAGACCTCCATAAAACAGATGGGGATTTGGGGCATGGCACCCTCTGCTTCATCTGTAAAGCAATTTGGGATCATATTCTTTCTCTTGTATTCAGAGACTTACCCACTGAATACCCAAGAAGAGCTTGAATGTTTCCCTAGCTAATTACAAAGCAGGTGAGTTGCAAGTGTTCTAGCAACAGTGGAAGCATCTGCAAGAAATAATCTGGCAGGGTCAGACTCTCCCTCTCTTTGCATGCAGTTCCTGGATAAACTCGAGTGTTTATGGATGAGTTTCCCATTAAAGGTGTCTGGAATGGTTCAGGGACTTGAACTGCCATAGTGCTTAATATTTTGCTGGTATAAGGTGGCAATCTGGCCCTGAGAGCACAAGTAGCATGAATCACCTCTCAGGGAGGCTTTAACAGGCTGCTCTCCAGGACAGAGCCTACACAGTGATTCAGAGACATGATGGGTTTTGTCTCTCTGTCTGAGTTATTGCCCAGGAGATGAGAAATATTCTCACTGGGCTCTTTCCAGCAGTGGTGGGGCCTCTATGCAGGGCTCAGTAGCCTTCAGGCTGCTCTCAGAGCCAGGGCAGGTGGCCTGAGGTTGCCATCTCAGCTCTGTGCTCTGGGGACTCTGGCAGTGGAGTCTGGTGGAATTAATTCTGTGTCCACTCTGTGCCAAAAATCAGGGTTATTGCAAAGGTTCAGTTTAATTTATAGAGCATTAAAGCAACTTTCTTGGTATGTTGCTATTAAATGGTTGGATTTTTGGGCCTGTCCTGTGCAGAGCCAGGATTTGATAATCCTATTAGGTCCTTTCCAGCACAGAATATTCTGTGATTCTGTAAGGTCTCCACAGGTCTTCCTTCAGGGACACCATAAATAAGTGTAACAGTGATCAGAAATATCTCGAGTGAAAAGCCAGGACGGGAGCTCTGCAGCAGGTGCCAAGGACTGCAGTAAGATTAAAACATCCTGGAGAAAGAGCTCAGCAAGAACAGTGGCAATTGAGAGTTATTTCAGCTGGCACTGACTTCTCTGTAGCCAATATAGACAAGTATTAAAAGCAGTTCAATGCTGCTGTCCTCTCTTGCTTAACTGTGCAGGGGAACATGGAAAATGCTGCTCCCAGAAAAGGACTGGAGGGATGGCTCCAGTCCATATGTCCCTTGGGAAGAGTTTTACCAATTAAATGAACACTCTACCAGGGACTCTAATTGTGTCAATACTTAAATATTTGGATAAGGAAGAACGTTTTTTCTGTTTCTCTGAGGTGGTGTTCTCAGTGGGGACACTGGCATTGATGAGCCCTTGGCTGAGTTCTGGGAGCTGGATGATCCACACCTGGAATTTCCTTTTGACATTCTGCAAAATGTGTACTTAATTTTAACCCTTTTCATAAGAAGTCCTACTATTATGTTGTATTGATTCTATTCTCATATACCTCTCAGGAAAGAGAGATAATAACTTTTTTGCTTCTGTTAGGACATGCAAGGCTAAGTGTGAACCGAGCCTCAAGCTGAATAAAATCTGTTAGAGAGCATCTACTCAGGTACTCAGTAGTGGCTGCTGTAAGGCTAATCATAGCTAATATTAGTGCCTCCTTTCAGGACTCAAATGACCAAGCATCGCTTTTTGTTCCTCTGCTGAGCACTAAGCCCATGTTTTCAGTTCACATGCAGGTGTTGGTAGTGCTGCAGCCCGGGGAATACACCCACTTCCTCACCTCTTCTGCTTCTGGGATTGAAATGTCTCTCTTCTGGTTGAGGTTTGAGCAATGAGATGATAATTTTTAAACACACTTCCTCTTTTTAGTGGCAATATTTTTCCTTTTTCCTTAGGTCCCAGTTTTGTTGGCAGTAAAAGCAGTCACCTGTGGTGTTTTTGCATTCAGAGAATTCACCCACTTTGAAATGAATTTACTAAGCAATATAGTCCCAATCTCATGGCTAAAATTCTCTTGGGAAATATTTCCATAACTTGAGAGGATTTTTTGTGGCACTGAAAACACAGTGTTCCCAAACGCTTGGAGAAGATTTGGAAATACCCTGTGCAATTTAATTCTTTGTTTGTATACAGTGTTCAAGGTCTGTCTGTTGAGGTAAAGCCATAGGATGTATTTTACTCTTTGAGAACACAGTGGAGTCATAGAGTCATAGAATGGTTTGGGTTGGAAGGGACCTTAAAGACCATCTCATTCCATGGGCAGGGACACCTTCCACTATCCCAGGTTGCTCCAAGCCCTGTCCAACCTGGCCTTGGACACTTCCAGGGATGGGGCAACCACAGCTTCTCTGGGCACCCTGTGCCAGGTGTCAACATTTTCTATATGAAGCAGGTATAGAGGTGAGAACTGCTCATTTGTGTCTCAGAGAAAAAAGGCTGTAAAAACTGGGTCACCTTTATACATCAGCTAATTTTGAGAGCACTTACAAAAAGTTCTAGACCCTCGTGTCTGGTGAATTCTCTTGACTGGCTTTGGAGCTTCCCAGGTACCTTACCAATGGGAAATACATAGTGAAATTTAGTATTTGAAATGTGCAGGTCTTTAATAATGCTTGATTCATGCTGGGAAGAAAGAAGAGGAGGAGGAGAACTATCACTCCACTGCATTTTTTTTTCCTTTTTTTTGGCATGTAAGGAAACAACATCTCATAACACATAGATGATGATGCTCTGAGATGGTACAGTGTGTGAATGTCTACGCTATTCATCATCTTGCTGGCTGGAAGGTATGTGTGTCAAACTAAAGGAAAGGGAGCTAGAAATGCATTGCTTGACATTGGTCCCCCCAGAGATATGTCAAGGGACTTTGGCCCTGCTGCAGGTACATAGTAGTTGTCCCAGAGAAAGGAAATTATATTCTCTTACACTGGTCTTCTGTGACCACAGCACACCAAATTCTTAATTCTGACTTATTTACAGGCAGTAAACTGCACATAATTCCTGTTGGAAATAATGTCACAGCCTCATTCAGCTTGGGAGCTGCATGGTGGGATCTTGGGCATGGCGTGGCGTTGGACAGATGCTCAGGCTGGGCCTTGCTGAGCCTCTGCCACCTGCAAAAGGAACTGGAGACATGAGAACAACTGGCTCCTTTGTAAACTGGTACATTGGTCCTGCAAAGAGCAGTTTCCTTCATGAGTGCTAGTTCTGAATGTGCACACTGTAATTAATGGGGCTTTTTAAAGGCCCCTGGGATTCGTTTGCTGTAGGGGAAGTTTGAGGGCAGAAGAGTCCAGGGCTCATTCTCAGAAGAGTATTGTTGTTATTTTCATAACAACACCGCGGCCGATGTAAAATGTTTTGCATATTAAAAGAAACACAGAAAGATGAGGCTGGATGTGGCACTGAGTGCCATGATCTGGTAATCACAGTGGGGTTGGATCAAGGAGGTCTCTTCCAACCCAGTTAATTCTATGGTTCTATGACAGTGTCCAGGGAGCAGGTGGCCTTGGCTGTGGTAGGGACGGTGCTGCATTCAGACCACAGCTTTGCAATGGGCTGCATGTGACTTCGCTGTCAAAGCTGTTTCAGCTAATTCCAGGATTAGAGCTCAGCTCTTATAAATATCAGTACTACTCCTCACCCTGTTCATCTTGCTGCTTGGAATGTCTCCTCTCCTCTGCTTGAACACAGGAAAGGAGGAAGCGGCATTGGCGTCTTGTGGCTACGGCTTGTTCTGCATTGCAGCACAGATTTTCACCAGACATAGATCAGGGCTCTTGGTTTACTCCTGACTACTAACCTGGGGAATAAGTGAAGTTTGGTAAAACCCCTCGAAGTGGGGAAGTGAAGGTTTGCAGCTTCTGTGGAGGCTCGGCAAGAACGGCTGAGCCAAAAACAGTGACCCTGCTCCATAAGCAGGGAGAGGCTCAGGCACAGCCATGTGCTTACGGATGAGCCACACCTCTCATCTCCTTGAGCACTCCATCATCTTGCCTTTGAGAAAAGGGAAGGAGAAGTTTGGTGTAATGAGATATAAGATAACAAGCCAGGCTCCTCAGCTTACTAACCACAACAGTTCTGACAATGCAAAAACTAATGGGGAGAAACACCTTTTAAAACAAATGTTCACACAGTTATTATATCTTTTTTTGCATAGTTTTACTTGAAGGTTATCACACAGTACTTTTTAGTGAAGGTAAAATAAAAGACAAGATTTTTGCACCTTTACAAGCTGCCTTGTCTTTGAAAGGTGGTGCTTCACATTCAGTGGTGACACACCACCAAATTAGTTTCTCACATCTGAAGACAAGTGGGACGTTTGTGAGCAAATGCAGAGAAGTGGCTTCCTCCTGCCAAAACCCACTGATGGAGCTGCTGATTAGACAGCAGTGCTATTCAGATGAAAGATAATCTGACACTTTAAATATCTGTAAGTTTAATATAACAGGTGAAGACTGTCTTGGAGGGATATTATATCTATGGAGTCACAATTTTAAGAGGTGATTACAACACAAGTAATTGACTGCCATGTGGAGTATGTGCTAAATGATATCTTGAGTGATAATGATGGTTCACTTGGCAGCCTGACAGGTCTCTGATCCATTTATAACAGCACCAAAATTGAAGTGCAGGAGCTGCTCCCCTATGGCACTGCCACTGCATGGGCATGAAGTGGCAAAACTCAGCACTGTGCAGCAAACCACCCAGTGCTGGTTGAGTGCAGGTGTAGGACTGTGAGCTGTCAGCAGGCACCTCAATCCCTGCTGCCAGTTCCTAGAGGGGTGCTGGATGAGGATGGGCCACCCCATACTGTGGGTCTCTCTGTCTGTAATGTCTGCCTGGAAGCCAAACAGCACAGTTTGGACACTGAAAAACACAAAAACACATCTGAGAAGCTCTCTTTTTGTAGTTGTCACTGTGCTACTTCTCCCAACCCAAAATCACATTAGATCTGAGAACATTAGAGAAAATGAATTGTACAAATCTTTTTTTACTTTAACACATACCTATTTATCACTTGGGTTTATTGTAGGTTTTGTTACTTTCTTTTGTCGTAAACTATTGATTTGACCAAATCTTTCGGTAAACAGAAAAATGTAAACTTTTTAGTAGTCTTGTTACCCTGAATAAAAAAACAACCACACACATGGACCGGGAGCCAAGGATTTGGTGATTATCTCTGTTTGGTGATAATCTCTGTTTGGTGATTATCTCTGTTTGCTAGGGAGGCAGCTGACACCCTTCTCACAGTGCCTGAGTCTTCAGCAGAGCTGCAGAGGAGGGTGGGAGTGTCTGGGGCTGTAAGGAGGTCAGGGCAAAAGGGCACAGCAGACCAAAGTCTGACCCGGAAAAAAGTCTCCTGGTGTCAATCACTGCAGCTGCCATGATGGCTGAGGTTTTATTGAAGAGAGAGCCAGAGGTTTCCTCTCTGAACTTCATGGGCAGCTGTGCAATCCCCCAGTGCCTGGGGTTGGTCATGCTGTGCCATGCCATGGACTTTCTTCATGAATAATCACCCACAAAGGAGAAAGCCTTCAGTGCTGCCCAGGTGAGGTGATAGTGGGGTATCACTGGCACCCAGTGATGCTCTACTTTCTATTAGAGCCCCCTCCTCTCACTCTGTTCTGCCACTTGCAGGTTTAATCCTCCAGTTTTGCAAACTTGGCCTTGTCACTTCTCCCATGATCAGGGACTCTGCAAAAAACAATGCCCTGATGCAAATAAAAGCCTGATAAATTATAGCCCCTTCAGTCTTGAGTACAATGAAATGTTATGCAAAGAAAAAGACAAGGGACCATTTCAGAGCCTTTTATGGTGATTCATCTGGGAAATTATCTGGGAGCAGATAATTTAATGCTAATGGCTTTTTTTTTTTTTTCCCAGTGTCATTGTCAGATGATATTCCAGCATTCTCTCTTCATGCAGAATGGGCTGGGGTTTGCTTTGAAATTCATCAGCTACACAGTGAGATGAGTAACAAGCAACCAAGATCAGGAAATATTTTGGGGGGGATTATGGTACCTCCTAAAAACTGATTTTTTTTACTGACTCTGTGTGTTACAGGGCAAAATCATAGTTTAGGGACTAAACACTTGGTTGGTGCCAGGTGTTCTAACTACAGTGAGCTCAAGGAATTGAACAGGAGCTCTAGATGCAGCAAAGCCCCTGTGTGCAGAGAACAAGCAGGAGAAGAGCTTGAAAGAGGGAAGGCAGAGGATGGGCAGAGCAGGAGAGTGGTTTTTGTCAATTAGTTTACTGGAAATGCTGAAATTGTTCATTTGCCATGTAAACAATGTTTAATTTTCGAGGCCTTACATAAAGTAAATGTGATGTAGCAGAGATGCAGGTGCTTTGTTAGCATGTGGTAGCAGTACCCTCTCCCTGCCATTGGGTTCAGTTATTGCCCAGAAAAGAACTGGTATACCAAAACCTTGAGGTATAGTAGAAATATATTCTATTATATTGACATATAATAGAAAATAGTCTCAAAGAAAATGAAGGAAAATGCACTTGTGATCAAAATTAACGTGTGCCGTATCTTATGATGAGTGGTGACACAGGAACACAGCTGAGATGTTGAGACCACACTGGCAAACAAGTTTCCTTCATGTCAAAAAGCAATGTGAAATCACAGCTGTTGTTCTCATGCCAGGTGGACCAAAAACCCCCAAGTGCAAAACCTTTATCTGCAGAAACATTACATCCAGCTAAATACGGATTCTGCGAGGTCATGACTTCTTTCTGCAGTTTTCACTAATTTATTTCAATTTTTTGATTCCTCTTAGTGTACTTACAGAACTTTTACCTCTTGTTTTCTTGGTTGTGCAAACCTCCTGATGGAGATCTTTGTGATTTTGTATCTCCACTCACAATTCTGACGTATTGTTTTGTGTTCTTAAATCCTTTGAAACTCTTTTTTCCCCGTATCTTTTTTCCTCTCGTGCTACAAAAGAAAAGTCTGCATGGTCATTTCACTGGAGAAAAGTAAATTCTTTGATAATGAAATTCAGGGAAATACCTTCCCCCCCCCTTTTTTTTTTTAACAAGGTGACGAGAGGCAGATGGGAAGATACATAGGTGCTGTTGTTTAATCAAGTCTCTAATAATACATGACCTGTCTTCAAAACAGCAGGAATCAGTTTCAGGCTAAAGCCTATCTGTTTCTTTTATGGCTCTGGTGATCTTAACTGGGAATAAAATTTAAAATGACAGATGTGAAAGCCTGCAGAATAGTTGCTCTGGGGGTAAAAAGCTGGTAATGGATTTGATGCTGATCCTGGGATTTTTCTGGGGACAGTTTTGCGAGCCTGACAGATACCTTATATCCAGGTTTTCTGCTATTTTGGGTGTACTCACAGACATTGAAACATGCTTTGAAAAAGAACAGTATTCTATGAATGTTTAAACGAGGACAAGGGAAGTGCCTTGGGCCTCCCATGCAGAGCTGATGTGCAGCGGTGGGTGCCAGTAGTGGCCTCTTGTAGCAGACTCACTGGAGTGCCAGGAGCCATGAGGAGTGGATGTGAAAGATTTTCTATCTTGTTTTGTTCTGTCAAACATCCTCAGTGCAGCAGCTGGTGGTCTTTTTGCTGGTTTCAGGCTCCAGGGGCAGATTTCCATCCTTTCCCCAGGGTGAGTCCTGTGGGAAGGGCTCCCACCATTCCTGGGCAGCTGCTCTGGCAGTGGGTGTTGCCCATTCTCTCAAACCTTTAAAACTCATGAACTTGTTGCTCCTTTGAGGCCTGTCTCCAACTTGTGTTGTATGCAATAGCATGTTAATCAGATTCGGTGAAATTAAGAAGTTTGGCAGTATGTTTGGCATGGTTTATGCAAAATTCCATTATAGTTCTCCTTTAGTTTTTTTAATTCATTTTACATTATTCTTTGTTTAAGTCATTTGGTTCAAGGCCTCAGTGAGCAATAAGAATTAGCTGTGGTTTCTGTTAGCTGTGGTCTGTAACAAGATTTGAGACAACTAAAGAAGTCTGCAGTGAGTCACTGGCACACCAGTGTTGTGGTATGTGTGAGTGAGGGCTTGACTGGGGCTGCACCAAGGCTGGGAGTTCTCTGGAGGCACCTGCTGCCCACCATGTGCTGTGGTTCCAAGCTCAGCAAATTGGTGTTTGAATCTAACACACTAAAAATTACTCAGGCAGCTCCTCTGCAAAGCCAGATAGCCCAGACCCAGTCAGTCAGTGTTTAAAGATACCCCATTGCTTCTGCCAAGCTGGGGACTTAGGACGGGTCAAGAGGCAAAATTTGCCTCTGGTTTCAGCAGAGGCTTCAGATGTGGCCTGTGGGAGAGCATCAGGGATGCTGGAGAGCTCTCCCTGCTCAGGATAGGGTGGGATGGGATGGGAGAAGGCTGGAAGCACTGCAGAGTGTGCAGGCACATGCCTGCTCTAAGAACAAAACAGCATCTGGGAGTTAAACATTCAGAGGCACCTCCTTTGACCGGTTTTTTGAGGAGGAGCTCAAATTGTGGAGGGTACACCCTGCACCTTCTAAAGTGCACTTCATTATATGAGACCCTTTGTTAAGTTTTAAAATCTGTTTTGACAAGCAGTTTGTTTGGCTGCTTCAAACAATAAATAATTCAGCATCCCCCCAAATGGTTTTTTGTAATTAATAAAACTATGTTTATGCCATTGAAATAAAATATTGAAGGCAGAGTAAGATGACTGTGAGTAACACAGCCATGAATCTCATTCACAGCTCTGTGTTCTGCCATTCAGCAATGCTTCTTTCACTGCCTCTTGCTAGTTGTGTGTTTGCAAACTGCTTTGACAATATTGGAGAAGCACAGAGACTTTCTCTGGGCCAGGATAGTGTGAGGGCCCTGGTGGAGCCCCTGACCAGGTCCAGGCTGTCACCAGCCTTTGTAGGGCCACAAGGTCACTTCACATACTGTGTCCTGGGAGGGAAAGAGATATTCACCACACAGCAAACCCCTTAGGCATCATCCCTGCTTGCCAGGTCCTTGTGTGCTGCTGGATGGATCACTCTGAGGCTACGGAATAGAACAATATTTTGAAAATATCTTTAAAATCTTTTTTACAGTGGTTTGTTTTGCCAAATGGAAGGAGCAACTAGGCTCCTGCTGTTGGTGGACATGGATCTCTAGAATGGTTATTTGTGTTACTCTCCTTGTGGCTTGTTTTATGTACGTTTTGCTTTATTGTGGTTCCTGAGGGTGATGCTCAGTGTGCTCAGTCAGTACCTCCTCCTCACCCCCAGCAGCAGGGACAGAAGCAGCCACACGTGGCACCACCTGTCCCAAGGTGGACACAGAAGTTCAGAAGAGCATTTCCTAGTGTCCAAAAGTGAGTGCCTTTTTCAGGGGGTGCCTTTGCAGAGGTGGATTTTAACTCCAGTGCTCATGCCACATCTCACAGGTGACTCCTTGGGACTGAGCTCCCAGGAACTCCTTCAAGGAAATCCCATGGCATCTGTCATAAATATGCAACAGGAGCAAGGGAGATGAAATTTCTCTGGCTCCATATAGCTGTTGGTTTGTCTCACTGGATGTTTATACATATTTATATATATTCCCCATGCCGTGATCTTTCCTTCTGTCAATGACAAGGCACAGCAGACGGGAGCAGCTGGGATAACAAATGTAAAAAGCATAAATGCTGAAGGCAAACATTTACAGCGATTTTTCCTAACAGTCCTTCTTCGAGGCTAAGAGTATCTATAAAGAGATTCCTGTGACATTTCCCCTGCACAGGTTTGCAGCATGTAATGCTTGGTCTTGGAAGACTGGATGCAGTTTATGTGAAGTGAGGAGCAGTCTGTGTTTGTGCTCCAAAGAACTGTCTCAGTGACCTTTCAACCTTCCCTTATCCTTGGTTTTATTGGGAAAGTGCTCTTCCTTTATTATTGTGAGCTGCACTTTAGCTGTATTAGCTAAATAGTGTGATTTACACTCCCTCTTACCACCAGTGCTTCTGGCAGAAATGCTGGCTTTGTGTTGATCTTCCATCCTATGCAGGCAGGTTCTTCCCATCAGCAAAGTGCAGATGTTGCCCAGTTAAGCACTGAAAACACAGTGATGCCAAAGTGGAAGTTTTCTGTACAAAATTAACCTGCATCCTGGCTGTAAATCCTGGACATGCAGGTCTAGCAGGGAAGAAACATGTCAGGAACCAAGGGAAGAGAAAGCCCTGGCTCAGCAGCCAAAGAGATTGTCCAATTATTTTAAAACAAACAAACAAACCAACAGAAGAAACCGGTGTTTTTCTGTATCTTCACCTACAAAACCAGCTGAGTTGCCGTGGCCAAATTTTCAAAAAGGAAAAAAAAAAATCACTAAGCTGAGAAATTTTTCCATGTCTGTAAAGTTTTAGCTTAGAACAGTGAGCAGAAGATGTTGCAGTGAGCAGAGTCAGTCAGCAGCTCTAACAGACTGCTGGCCCCACATAAGCTTCCTAAATAAGCTCATTTCAAAAATTGAATCCATGATGTAGTTGAATGTTTGTGTTATTTATATTTTCATGACATCTTGTGTCTGCTGGGTCTGTGCTTACTGACTCCATCATTAATTCCCTGGACATGGCTCTGAAGATGAGCCATTGCTGGGGAGTGCCTGTTGCAGGGACTCTGCTCAATTGCTTTACATTCTCTAATGAAATGGCCATTTACAACCCGCTCTAAGAAAAGCCTCCCTTGTTTTCTCTGCCACAGTAGCTTCCATTGATGGATTTCACAAAGCTGATCGTGCTTTAAAGGACAAGACCATCAGCCTTGTACCTCGGGCTGTCTCAGGCACAGGGTGTAGCTGTGACAGTCTGAATGGATACAGATGTGTTGCCAAAATATCCATCCCCGAATGTGGTGCTGCAGGAGTGGAGAGGAATATTACTTTTTCTAACTGGGAGGGATTTTGGATCTCTAGAGACATGTTGTCTGGAAGAAAACAACAGAGAAATTAAGGTGTATCAATTAAATCTAATTTCAAAGTGTTAATTGATAGTTGCTAGGCATCAGATACATCTAATAATTTATAAGTCAACCATAAAAGCAAAGTATTGGCATAGTGGTACCAGATGTCTAATGTAGTTTACTGGGGGATTAAACATGAGTACGGTGTGTCCTCTCTCCTTATTTTCTCTCTTCCTCTTTGCTTAAGCTCTCTTTATTTGCCTGCACAGAATGAATGGCTCTTAACTGCTTTCTCTGCAGCACCTGAACTTGTTACCCTCCATTCAGAAACATTGCCAACAAAGGGGAAAGCAAAAGGAACAACTACAAAAACCTGCAGAAAGCCTTGTTTTCATGTCACAGACAAGACATATAGAAAAAGTAGTAAGTCAGGTATTTGCATTTAGAAAAATAGGAAAGGAATCTCAGACAGGAACAAATTTGATTTCTGCTTGCTGTCTCTGTTTTCTGTACACCTGTTCAACATGAGAAATAGTGAAATAATAAAAGATTCCCCTCCAGCCTGTAAGCATGCCCAGCACAGGGAGCTCTGCTCACTCCCACCCTGCCTCGGTATCTCTTTTGGCAGAGCGATTGTATTTTATTGTCTTGATTTCGTTTTCACTGCTGCTTGAGCCTTTCACTGACATTGCACTGACATCAGCCACATGCCTGGTTGCTTGCTCCACCTCTGGAGCAGCTGGGGCAGCATGTGCCCCTGAGCCTTTGCCTGCTACCAGGTGTCAGGTCAACATGAGAAAAAAGAAGGAAACAGACTATTTTACTATGTGTTATTTTTATTTCTCACTCTTTATGGTGAGCAGGTACTTCGTCCTGCTGTCCATCTCTCCTTGTAAGTCTTGGAGCTATTCTGTGTATATGAAAGGTTTCCTTATTAAAAGAGAGAGATTGTGGGTGGAGGGTAACAAAGTCCCATCCCCACATTACCAAAAAAGTCCTCCACGTTCTTTTTCCAAGCTGCATCCCCTGAGCAGCTGTACTGCTGATGCCAGTACAAGCCCTGTTGTTCCAGGTACTGTGCTGTTTGCCCCTCAGGGGCTGATGGGAGCTCCCTGGTGCTGGTGGGCAGGAGCTGGACTTGCTGCCTTATTCTGTGCTGAGCTCACCAGTTAGAGATGCTGAGCCCTCCAAAGCAGCTCCTCTCTGTTGGGACTCTCAGTGCTTTATATCACCCTGCATTACACAGGGATGAGTTGAGCTACTGGCTGGCACATTATGTAATAATATATTGCGCTTTAGGGATTTGCTGGCAAATCAACTGCCAACAAATTACAGCTCTACCTCCCTTGGGCTGCCTCCCTCCTCCCCAAAGTACAGCTCTCTGCTTAAACCAAGCAAAGCTTGTAAGGACACATGTTGAGGCTTCACTGCTGAGCCATGTCCTGCTATGGCACTGTGAAAGCCCCTGAGCAGCACTGAGGGAGCAGAGGAGCTCAGGGACTGGCTGTGACGTGCAGCCTCCTCACTGCTGACCACCCCACGGGCTCACCGTCCTCAGGTGAGGCACATCAGAAAACGTTTCTTGGGTGGTTGGGCTGGGAGCTGCAATAGAGCAGGTTTTTCACCATCTATTTTTCTGTATTTACTCAGTCATTCAGAAAATAATGTAATTGAAAAGTCTCTTTAGCTCAGGATTACATTTGTCAGTAGAAGATAAGGACAGTGTCAGTCAACACAGGTGTAGTGTTATGGCAAAAATGGATGTGGTTTTTTTTTGGGCAGGGGGAAAATACTGATGTTGTCCTATTTCAATCGTATTTCTTTGAGAAAGGCAGCTGAAAGATGTTATACCAGACTGTTTTCCCCTAATCTGTTGTGTGTCAAAAGCCTCCCAGCGCAGTGGAGCATGCAGAGGAGTGGTGTGTGTGTGTGTGAGCAGGGCAGCTCCTGCAGGGACAGCTCATGCACAGGCAAGAGACTGTTGCCCATGAGATTATATTCCTCCTGATCCACTGGCACAGCCAGGACTTTCCCATGCCTGTTCACTGCCATTGCATTTGCTAAAATGGTTTGGTAGAGATAGTTCTCATCTCCTTCATCACGGGTCTTACGAGTAAGTAGGCAGGAGCAGCAAACACCTTCCCTTTCCATCTTGGCAGGATATATGACCCCGAGCAGAGTTTTATGGGAAACTCAGCTACAAGAATTCACACAGAAATTTGCCTGACTTTCTAAAGAACTGTCTTATTTCACATGCAAAGTTTTTATCTAAATCTGACTCGTTAGTGTGTAAAGAAAACAATGGCAAACATTTAGCACTTTATAAATTAGATGCAAAATTAACTGTGTTTCATCTGCCACAATTACTCAGCAGTAACATTTCATTAACATTAAATGCTCGTCAATAGGTTTACAAATTAGAGTGGTCTAATAATTTTCCAGTGACTCCAGGCAAGGCCCAAGGGCATGGAAAGCAGTTAGGCAGCCTCTGCTGGGTGTCAGCACAGCATAGTAGCCATGACTGTGCCAGTCTTGCTGCTGACTTAATGGGCTTGTCCAGCAAATACCCTGAGGGATTCTGGGGTAGTTCTTGTTGTGAAGAGAATCCATTCATGCAAGTTTATTACTGGCCTTTTTTAAGGAAAAACCCAAGTGAAGATGTAAATGATATTTAACTGATATAATGCTTTTCCTTATTCCTGCCATGCTGGACTAACTCATGAAGAAAAAGCTCTTCATAGCTGTGCAGCTCTGTTGGTAACCTGATGCCAGAATCTAGGAGGATGCTGGATGCTGGATCTTTCCCAGGCTGTGGGACCTTTCCAGGCTTGGGTAGTAAGAAAGTTCAGGGCTGCACTTGTGAAACTCATCTTAGTTAGTCCTTTATACGATTTCATGGAGCAAGGTCACAGTCAGAACTGGATTAAGGTGCTTTTTCTATAGCAGCCTTTCTCTCCCCCCCTTTTGAGTGATGGAGAGATCCTTGTCCACCTGTGTGATTGCTCTTGGGGTTGCTTTTCCCACCTAAACATGCAGGCAGCAAGAACAGTACTTGTCTGGCCTCACCTGGTAAGGTGGCAACAAAGACAAAAACTGAAGTAAGAGCTTGTTAATCATTAGGCAAAGGGATCTAGTGCACCCTCAGCTAATTTGCAGATGACATCAAGCAGTGAAAATCCTGAAGGATGGGGCCATCTAGAGGGACAAGTTTCTGGTTTAGTGGAAGGTGCCCCTGCCCATGTCAGGGGGTTGGAACTGTTTGATCATTAAAGTTCCTTCCAACCCAAACCATTATGTGGTTCATGATTCTATGATTAGCTCTCCCTTCTGAAGAAAACAGTTTTTTCAGGCTGATGTGGTCTGGAGAATCCACAAATGTGTAAGTGTAAGTATGTACACATATATGAATATGTAAATATATAAAAAAATATATCTATGTTGAGTACAGACCACTGAACTGAAGTACCCCCTTGATGAGCTTGGGTGATAGACATGTCTTGCCCTGTGAGCAGCTTCCCCTGGTGTCTGACTCAGCATGGGGATCAATCTTACCCTCAAATACTTCTGTCCCAGCACAGTCTTAAAACATTTCTTCTGTTTTCCTCCTGGTATCAGCAGGATATTCAGGGCTTAAAATAGGGTGTGAAGTAAAATGGGTGAAAACACAAGACTAATGCTATGGCCACCACCAGTCTCTCAGGAAGAGACCATTTGCTCATTGTTTATGCCATGAGCTCCCCCATCCTGACCCATCCTTCCTGAAAGATTTGGGAGGAAACCCCAGGAGTTTTGCACATCGAGCTACAAATATATTCCAGATGGTAGAGATTTGGTGCATCCTCAGGTGTAGAATATTTTAAACAACACCTTCCCTTTTCAAAGTTGTGCCTGGAAAACATCCAGACAGTAGTTTTTTTGCAATTTTAATGCTATCTATATATTAATGTGCCTTAGCATTAATATAATAGGCTAAGTATAGAAGATAGCTGGGGACTTTAGGATACATCAAGAAGAATTCAGCTTCACAAAAGCAACATTTGGAGCCAATTACAAGACCAACGGGTTAGAACAACACTAAGCTGCCAAAAATCCCTGGATAGTTACTTATTCATAGGGAAATGAAATCCAGCGATTGAGTGGGGAAATGTGGCTGCAATAAAAATCATGCCTGGAATATTCACAGAGAAGTTTATCAGACAGAGTTCAATGGGAAATACAGTGTTAACATTTATAGGCCTTGAACATGTCCTTCAGGACACTATTCTAATTTCACTTTGAGCTACATCATCTTTATGCAGCACTAAGTTCATTTGGCATGCCATGTTCGTTAAAGAAAAACAAAATAAGACTGCTTAAATGGAAACATATTTAATGGAATCTCAGGCTGGGGTTCATGTTCCCTTTCTTGTCACACATACCATCAGCCACTATCCTGCTGCTCCCAGGTGCAGACTGCTCCTGGTAACGCTGGCTGGGTTTGCATTTGTCTTCTCCCTCCTTAGGAGGTTTCCCAGATCAAACTCCATCACTAGAACTGTTCCAGTCACTCATTTTTCTCCCTGATTTCCAGCACTCAGTGCTGCTGTGGGTGCTGGGTGGCCGTGGGCCTCCCAGGAGCCCATCCCACTCCCAAGGCCCTGTCCAGCTCCTGCTCCATTGCATATCTGGGGGATTTCTCCTTCTTGCTCATATTTGGGCTCTGTCCCTCTCAGTACACTGCTATGAGCTCATACATTGCTAAGGAGAAAGAATATAAAGACTCCAGAGCAGTAAAAATATACTTTCTTTACTATGAATCCCTATGGGAAGCGAGAGCAGGTATTGAAATTCTGGTGGCGGCCGTTGGATGTTTCAGCTCACAGCCACATTAAATATCCTCATGTTAGAATAAATCTCTGAGGTTGTCACTGAACCTTGGTCTGAGCAGTCCTAAAGCTAGAAGAGTCACCTCATCCAGTCAGGCCACTTATTAATTTTAGTCTTGAGCTGAATTCTGCAAATTGGACCGAGTTTGTAACTAACTTCTCTTTGAGGAGCTGCAGCAGGGTGGTTGCTGACTCGCCGCTCTCCCACGGGCTCCACACTGTCACCACTCACAATAAATTGGTTGCCTGGCTGGCTGTGTGCTGCAGCCTTTTCCTAGACCAAAACCACCCCCTTTTAGCACTGCAGTCTTCATGAAATGGGCTCTGCAAGATGAGCCAACCCCTTAAGTGCACCCTGCAATTATTTCTACCTTTTCGTTTTATTTTTCTGACCTCAAAAAGCATGAACAATCCTGTTTAAACCTGCACTAGTTCTGTATCCTCCTGGATTTTCTCCCTCAAGTGACAGATTGTTTCACAAAGAATCGTAGCCACACAGGTGTCTGGGATGAGAATATTTTAATGTTTGTTTTAAGATTATTCTGGCGAAATGGATCTGCATATCAATTGTTGAACTCATCAGGTCTTAAAACACGTACTCTGTGGAAGGTAAGAGGAAAAGTGGTTTAGCCTGAAAGATGATAGAAAAGTGTGACTCATCCCTCAGGGATAAAATTTTTCTTTTCAGTCAGGAATGGATGCACTGTAGGTCAGGCAGGAAGGTGAATGGTACATGGCAAAAAGACTCTTAACTCAGAAGAAAGTTCTTGTATTGACAGCACAAATTATATAAGTAATTTGTTTTAAATTAGTACTTTCTGTAAAGGAATTCATGGCTCAGGAAATTCTCTTTGGTTAGAAGATTTCCAATTTTATGAACAGATCTGCTTCTGTTAGCCAGTGTGTCACACTGCTCCCTCCAGCTAATACAGAATGATTCTTGCAATTACAGGAGTTATCAGCTCCTTAATGATAAGGATTTTAATTTGGCAGCTTCTAAGATGTGCCACGAATAGAAATCACAAGGTCCACAACTCCTTCTGCACGAATCTTAATTGCAAGTGAAACTTCAGCAACTAGTTCACAAGATAAGTCTTCTTTAAGGCACTGGATGTGTTCTCTGGTGAGGCCTTTTTTAAGGACCTCTATTTTTTTGCTTTTACAACAGGACCAAAGGTGCATCCCCTAGCTGCTAGACTGCAAGAGACCTCTGTGCTGCTACATACAATAAATATTTTTAATATTTCATCTCTTCCACCCCCTCTGAAATAATTAAGAGCTCTATTTGTATTCCAAGGCATATTTGCAAGGTGGCATCAGTGCCCATGTCTTAATGAAAACAGTTTGCCCATGCCAGGTTGGGAAATAAATTACGTTTACCCTGATGGATGGGGACTTCCTTTTGAAATGTCTTTGAAAGCAGCAAACTGTATCAAGAGCTTCATTCTGTGTATGGCTGGAGGCTTCCCTGCTCTGCCAGTGCTGGTGGCTCTGGGAACAGCAGGGAAACACTGTGGCCCAGCTGGCTGCCACAATTAGCAGGGACTCACACGGCCTTCCCCTAATTACTGTGCACTGACCGTGGGGCTGGAGCGATCCTTCAGCTGTGTGCACGGAACAGCCTCGCTCCTGCGGTCCCTCCTCCAGCTCTCCTCTGGGTGCCACAGCTCAGTGGAACACAAACAGATTTCTGTAAATAATTTAGACGAGCAGCTTTTCAGTTGTTTGTATTTTCACAGCAGGTTTCAGGGTGATTGTGTCATACTGATAGCTAAGATTACTAAGATTGCTAAGCAGGTTTTTCCAGTTTAGAGCAAACTCGTGGATCTTTGGGGTGGGAGAGTGGATTCATTTTAGTTGAGACACACTGAACCCAGACTTTCACAAACCTGAATGCCTCTGGGTGCTCTTGGTGTGGACATGGGTTTGAATGAGAATTGCAGTCTCTCCCCATGTCCCAGCTATAAGGTCTTCTCAGCAGCAGCAGGTTTGGGGCTTGATAAAACCAGCATTTACTGTGGCCAAAAATTTCCTACCAGCCCTACTTCTAGCTGCAAGCTGGTGCTCTGTATACAGTCCCATATGGTGTTCACTTTATCTTGAGAAAAGTTGGTACCCACAGTCACCTACGTGAGTGTTTAATACTGTGTGCTCTCTGTCTGTGCTGCTGGAAGGGGCTTCCTTCCCAATATTCATTAGTGATTTATGAAAAATAAGCTGGCAGAGTAAATCCAGTATCTGTTGGAAAATATATATTGCCCTCACGCTTGGCAGCCTTCTTGGTACAGGCAGCAGTGAAGGCAGGGGGAGAATTCATCTGCTCCTGGTTATGGCCTTCACAGCCACCAGTGGGGACAGAGCAGGAGGTTGGTGTGTTGGACAGCAGGAGCAGAGATGTGTCTCAGGGTCTTTAGCTGACCAGCATCGATTTTTTTTAAAAAAGGGATAAAATACCTTACAGTTTTAGATATAAAACTGACATTTCAGACCATGTCTGAATTTAGCAGGTTTTTTTGCCAAAGGATTTTTATTTAGAGAAGTGTCTCTTTTGGAGCCCAAGTCTCTCGATTTTTCCTAGTTTTTTATGTGTCATGACTCTTTCCAGAGCTGTGACTGCAAATGGTATTGATCTACTCAAGAGTGAGATGTAAAAGGGGATTTAACTTCGTGTGGTGAAAGTGAAAATCTTATACTGATCTTTTATTTGAAGAATCCAGGCTCTGCCTCAGGAGGGAGCCATCTCAAACCACCATTCCAGCTTCACAGACGAGCTTTTAAAAAAGCTGCTTCCTAAAATAGCCCTGTGCCCTGGGTGGTTTGCAGGTAAGACTCTGTGGCCCTGCTATGTGCTGCTGACTAATTGCCATCACCTTCTTTTAGCTGCTCTGCTGCTCACTCCTTCCAGCAAGTGATGCTCCTTCCCCATCTGCTTGGCCCTTTGCTTTCCCATCTCCAAGTGTAGGAGGAGGAAAAGCAATATGCAATGGGAGTAAGAGAAGTTGAGTGTGACAGAGTCTTGTGCTTGAATGTGAGGTTTATCCATGCTACAGAGCTTGGTTTTCCTGTGCCAAAAGATGGAGGAAACGGGCTGAAACCTTCTTCTCTGGACATTTTGTTGTTCTGTTTCTAAGAGTCTCCTGTCTTGGGTTCCTGAGAGAGAAGAGTTCATGTCCAGACTTCCTGAGACAGAGGATTTACAGTAAGCTGAGCTTTTAATGGCTGTGAGTTATGGGCAAAGGCACTTGTCACAAAAATCCAGTGACTTGCCTGCTGTTGCCTGGGCATGACAGAGTTGATGGCAGGGTCTGCAGGTGGGTGACAAGGGAAGCTCCCATCTCTGATGGAACAGGCAAAACTTAACAGGCTGCAGAACTCCCCTGCCCTGGTGAAAGCTGCCCATGTTTTCCTGGCAGACCTTAGCTCAGCTTTTTCCCAACTCTTGAGGACTCCTGTTGGTGTGAAGGGGAAGAAAGTGCTCAAAGTGAGTATCTGCTCTGCTGTTCACACGGGGGAAATAGCTGCATATAGGGCTGAAATTGGATCCCTTATGTTAGGCTAAACAGACTCCACCTGCCTTGAAATCCACTTCAACTATGCCCTTTACAAATGAAAACAAACAAAGCCCATGTCCCATATATAAACAAGCAGAACCTGCTCTCTGTTCTAGGAGGAGACAATTAAACATAATCATTTGTCGCGATCAAAGATTAGCAGAAAATCCTCTCACGCTGTTATCCTTGCTGTATGCAAGGAAAGATGGATATTAAAAAGAAAATAACAAAATGAGAAGTGGGAGGAACCCAACTGATGCTCCAGCAGCAGGTTTGGAGGGCAAGACTGCAACCATTGCTGCTGCCATATGGTGCAGACACACTCCTTGTTTACAACTCCCTTAAGCTTTACAAATGACACTCTTTCATAAATCAGATAGTTAAACAGGACTTTATTAGCAGGCAGCAAAAATGGCAAGGGCTTTACAAAGAAATAAATAAAAGGAATTCTGTGCTTTAAAAAGGATTAGAGTATTGCTTTCTAGGCAGTAGCTCCTTTTGCCAGAAGAGTTTCACTTACTCATTAGTCAACTCTGAAAATCTTCTGAAAACCTGTTTATTCTGAGTCTCACAAATAATAATCTGCATAAATCATACAACAGAAACAACCTTTTCTGTTTACAAGGAAAGGGATTTATATCTAGCTCTGAGATTCCCTACTGTGTGGGTGTCTGGTCTGATTGGTTTTGGGGTTTTTTCACTCTTTATTTGGCAAATGTGGGGAGGCAGAGCCCTCTCTTCTCTCTGCTTCATATTGTCAACATGGAACTGTCAAACCCTTTCCTATTTTACTGTTTCAATAGTAATCCACAACCTTCCCACCAAAAATTTTTGTTTTCCACAGGCATTTAAATAACCCACTCTGCATTTTGGTGTTTATTCTTCAGCTAATGGCTCAAAAGAAAGTTCTCCAGACTGTGCAGCAGTTTGGCATCCTGCACTCGGTGGTGAAACTCTGGATATGTCCCATGTCAGTTGGTCTGAACTGCAGAAAGCAGTATCTTTCAAAAGTAGCTTCTTGCCTCTAACAAGGTTAAATCTGTGGCTTTGTGCTGCAGAAAAATAATGTACAGCAAAAGTAGTTTTTATTATTGGCAGGGGCATAAACAAGAGTGCAGCTTCGGGGAACAGAGAGGCACTTCGGCCTAATTACTAAAAATTTATGTTTTGGAGTGAGATAAAAGCCTGGGCAGCATGAGGGATGGTATGTAAGTCAGTGAAGGGTGGGAACTAACGTGGTGAACAGTAGGAGGTTGTTGCTCCTTGGAGTAAATCTCAGATCTGAGATGATGATCTTTTGGCCAATTTTAGGTGCTTCAAAGTGACTTTTCCATCAGGATTGAATGAGGCATTTTAGCTCTACCAGAGCTGAGATCAAGCTGCAAGATCTTTGCTTTTTTTCTTCCCTGGTAGCAGCCCAAACACAAAGTATTTGCAGAGTCAACCCATGGAGTTACACTGGCACAGACAGAAATGCTGCAGTTACCTCAGTGGATGTTCAGTATGCACAAAAAGGGACAAAGCTAAGGAATTTAGCTTTATTTTAGCTAAATTAAGCAATTTAGCAGGCAGAGCTGTCCTGGAGCTGTGTCACACTATTTTGCATCTTCATACCTCCTTCACTTTTGGTGTAAAGGGCAGTGTAGAGAGAGGAAAGCCTCTAGAGAAACACGATGAGGAGGTCAGGGTTGGATGGTTTCCCCAGGTATGTTGTGCAGAGACATATGGTGGTGTTTAAATTTAGTTGCAGTGGCGTTAAAGGTTTTGTTTTAGGGAAAATATTTTTAAAAGAGAAGTGCTATCTTAAAACTGTGGCAACAAGCCTATTGAGGGAGTGCATTTCAGGTCAAGTGACAAAAAAGAATGGGAAGATTTGCTAACAGGAGGAACAGTAGGGGGTAAATGGGAAAGGCTTTTAAGATTATGACTGATGGTATAAAATAATCAGATTTGTATGGCCCAACACAAACAAGCTCTTTAACAGCTGGTGAAATGTAAACACACACTGGAAATAATTACAGCAGCTCTAACCTGCTCTGCACCTTTGACACCCCTGCACTTCCTCTCACAGACAGGGTAGGAAACCAGCGCTCTGGCAGGATCAAAACCACAGAGATTTGGAACAAAATTAAGCATTTTTAAGGCTGTTTAAGTGCTTGAAAATTATTGCTGTCCCCCGTGGTCCGTGCCATGAGCTGGACTGCAAAGCTGTGCTGCCTGCAGCCCCCGTGTTGATAATATTGCAGTGGTCTGAAACATTTCAGCTGACCTGGCCAAAGGGAGTTTATGACTGTGTAGATGCCTTTGTGCTGCTCCACACGGGTGCAGCTGGAAAGCTCGGCGAAGCTGGGTGCTGCTGACCTCCTCTGGCAAAACACAGCAGGCACTGATGGGTTTATCTCCCAGCAGGAGATTCCCGGAGCTGCCCACACCGTGAGCTCCTGGGGCTGTGCCTGCCCTGCCTTCTCCTGGGAGGGCGAGGTTGTAAAATGGGCAAAGCTTCTCCACACATAAATCAGGCTATTCTCGATTTTTATGTAATTTTAAATGAGATGTGAGGATTTCTGGTTTCTTCTCAAGTTATATCAGTCATTTATTTAACCTTTCCTGGGAACAAACTGAGTTTCAACAACATTCATGTATTCAAAGTACAAAAAAGTGAAAGGCTGACTTACCAGAAGAGCTTCACAATACAGCATGTGTGCTAAAATATTTTTATACCTATCTATTTTCTACAAGTCCCTTCCATGTAAGAAAGGTGCTTACATGTTAATTACATGTGTTGCTTTTCTTTCTTGTGAACCATGTCACTTTTGCAGCACTCTGAGCCCTTCCTTCCCTCATAACTCAACTTCCAGTCCTGAAAATGAGCAAACTGTGGTTCTTCTACACCATGCTCTGTTTGAGTTGACTTTACATTACCTACTGTATTAAAATCCATATTCATACAGCTCCCAGGGGCAGAAAATGTGCAGATTTTCTATCCAATGAAAGAGGAAAGACTCTCCATGGAAAGACAAAGACTTTCCAGTTTAACCTGTATCTTTTTTGGAAAGCTTTTGGCTTGGCTGCAGTTTTTGCCCATCTCTAATGTTAAAACAGTGGTGACTGGGACAAAACCCCAGTTCTGCAGGAGTGTGGTCTCAGTGTGCATTTGACTGGGGAAGGTGCCACTTTGCTTAATTCTCACACTTTTTAGTTACTAATACAGGTATCTCAGTGCTGGAGCTTAATCCAACAGCCATATAAAAAGATATTGAAAAAAATTAAATACAAAGGTCATTAGCTCACATCTTTAACAAGTAAGTCTCATTGGAATTTCTGTTTCTTTAATAGAAGCATATGCTAGTCCATCATCAGTAAATCTCTAATTGTTTAATTCAATCAGCCTCATTTTCCATAAGTTTTGGCTATAAGGGAGCTGTAATTTCACATTTAAACAAACGACCTTTTATTTCATGGGTAATGGCTTTAAAATAACAGGAGAGCCATAACAGAATCAAAGGGCATAAAGCACAAGGAATGCTCTAAGACACTGTGGGTTGTAGTTGAGAGCAGCTAAACCTTTTGAAGATGCTTTCTGGATTTTAACTGTGATGCCAAGCACCACCCTCTCTGTGCCTACACCTGTTCACAGCTCCTGCAGAAAATAGAGAAAATAGTCTTAGCTAGGAAAATAAGCATTAAAATCCTTGAGTTATTTGCTATGCTTATTGCAATCAGTACGATGGAAACCATTTCAGGAAAGATTTCCAGATACATCTTTATCTCAGTTTTAGGTGTTTGATTTATTTTTTTTTTAATTATTACCTTGTGTTTAGAGCCATTATGGAGCTTTAATGGTGTTTGGGACAATTCAGGGTGGGCAAGGTTGAAATCCAGAGGGCCAAGGGCATGTAAATAGGGTATCTAATGGATTCAGTGGACACTTTGAGAAGTAAGAGTATGTGTGTGTGAGTTTATCCTGCTGGAATTAGTTGTGGGGGTTCATGTAAACCACTTCTGTTGTGCAGAAGGTTGTGTTTATTCCCTGAACATCAAACAATGAGAAGGTGGCACAAACCAGTTGGCAGTTTTTCTGTTGTGTTGTCCTATTTCAAAAGTGTTTCTCAAATGGTGAGGGCTCAGTATAATGTGTTCCTCAGTCTAGGGTTGGCTCTGCTATTTTACCCGTGCACAACATTTTCTCTGCTGTAGTTTTAAACAGCAGACCCTGCACACCATCACTTTTATTATTAGTCAAATTCCCTATATCCAGCTGTGTAACACTGGCTATTTGAGTTTCAAGTCTCAATTCAGGGGTACAGGAGGGCTCACCTGGAAGAGTAAATGTTTAAAGTACAAAGAGTCAAAATGGCAAAATCTGTGCCATCACAAGGTAATGTTTTTCAGAAGCAAGATATTGAGAAAGGTCTTTAAAAACGGATCTCTGTAGGCCCAGAACGGTGCAGTCACATTTACAGACGTGATCTGCTCCTCAACAAACTTTTCACATTTGCAGACAAGATCTGTTCCTTGACACACTTTTCCCAGACATTTCTCTGTGGTTCCTCCCCAGCAGGTCTGGGGCTGTTCCTGAGCTAGAGCTGTGTGACAGTGCAGCCAGGCTCTCATCAGTCCCCATGCTCAGGGCTTCAGGCTGCTAAAGACACAGGCAGGGGGGCTGCAGTCAAAGCTGGGCTGGCAGAACACAGTGTGAGCACACAAGGTTGTGTCTGGGCTGAGTTTCGATTCTGAACTGGATCGGGAATTTCACAGGAGAAATATTTGTCTTCGGAAAACAAACCCATCGGTTCACTGAACACTGGAGTTAAAGTGTTAGGGGGGATTGTGCTGCATGGAAAACAAATACACCTATGGCAGTTAATCCTCCATTAAGTTCTTTGGCCCCAGAGGTCTCTTCCAACCTCGACTATTCATTGATTCAATGAGACGCTCAAATTGCTCATTATAGCGTTTCATTCCAGTCTCGTTCTGTTGTTTCACCCTCAAGTCCAACCTCACAAATTCACTCCCAGCCTGAAGCAGAGTCACATCCCTTGTGCTCAAAGTCTCACCTGGCAGACAGTCCACACTCCTGCTGCTGCTCACCAGGTTGTGATGCTGAAGGCAGAGCTGACCCCAGCTGGGGGGAATGGGCTGTGCTGGAATGGTCTGGGCTTGTCCTCTCTCTTGGGAGCTGCATCCATGCAGCCATGGCCTTTGGTGTGCCTTATGAAGTGCCAGGCTGTGTTGGGGCAGTTTTAAATAAATCTGCCATTTCTTAATACATCAGTGAAAATTGTACAGATTAGCTCCTTACCATATGTGTAAACAAGAACCAGGGAAGCCCATGGTTTGAAATCTTACTAATGCAGCCTCATGGCAATGCTGGTGGCACTGCCAAAACCATGGTTTAGGTTATTGCTGAGAGGGGAGAATGAGCTTATTTGTGGTTCTGTTGGTTTTGGAGAAACAGTTCCAATTCTGCTCTTAGTTTCTACCAGACAGCTGTTGTGATATAAACCCTTTTTCCATCAAAGCAAAGGGTGTTCCTCTGTTAGTGTTATAAATGCAGTGTAATTCTATACCCAGTTACAACTAACTGAGTTAGCAGACTGTTTTCCTGTTTTTATATTCATACTTGAAAAAACTTGCTATGAGAAGGTTTTTGTTCTTAAAAATCCCATTTATTCACCCTGGTTTAAGTACACACAGCAACACCCATCTACTGTGACAGCTGCTCACTGAGCACTGCCAAGGAATAGTGATGCTCTACTCCAGCCTATATTATTTATCATCTTGCCCATAAGAATTCATTTTAAATGGTGCTATTACATGGAATGCAGGTCTGCTGCCAAAGGAACAGAAATCTCTTTTGCTGTGCAGAGAGATTTGCCATCACATAGCTGTTTTCTTTCTTTTAGTACTTTACAAGTTGTTTTTGGGGAGCTTCACTTCTGCCAATAGTCTTGTCATGTCCTTTACCTAGGTAGTGACTCATTCTTGCCTTCATTTTAATATCTACTAATTCTTTTAAATGTCTTGGATCAGTTCTGACTGGTCCTTTCTCCCAATAACCTGAGATGTTCTATTTAATCTGACTCCTGTATTTTAGGAGTTTGTTTATTGTTGTAAAGGCTGTCCCATGAGCAGATGCAGGCTTGCTGTGACTGTGGCCTTGGAATGTGCAAGGTCAGAATAAGAGGTTTTGAAGACATATCCATTGCTCAGGAAGTGTGATGTGCTGCAAGTGAGAGAAGGAGGCAGTGTGACCCTGGCTGTCGGCCCACCCCCGTGTCCAGGGAGCAGTGCTGGCCTCAGGCCGTGCTCTCAGGGTATCCCATATTTTAGGGAGCTCCACACATATGAGCTCATGAACTCATGCAGTCCCAGGGATGAGAGTCAAGTCCCAGGAATAATCCAAACCACGAGCCTGTGCTGTCCTCACTGCATTTTCCCTTTTGGTGGGGCAGTTGTTCCTTTCCCAAAACCCTGGCACTTGTTAAAAGTGCTGCTGTTTGTAGGGTCCAGCTGTGGCTGGAGACCAGGGACACACGTTTTGGAAGGACCAGTGGGCATCTGAATGAGCCCATTTGCTGTCAGCAGCTGCCAACAGAACAATTAGGATTGCATTGCTCTTACAGGGCACATTCATTGCTTTTCTTTTGGATTATTGAGCACATTTTTCTGCCTGACCTTAACTGCTGTTGAGGCAATAATTCTTCTTGCTCAAACACTTGTCAAATTCCTGACATTAAAATTTTACATTATAATTAAGATGAAATAAAGAAATTGCATGCTGCCTTTCACAGCCTCATTATTTCATGCTGATTAATGTTGCTGCAAATGTCTTCTTGAAGCTGCTGAGCTGAGAGGACCTGAGGTTAGGTCTTAACCTTTGAAAGCCCTGTAGAATTTAATCAGTGGTAGGACATTTTCCACAACATTTTTTATACCAATCTGCATTTTTTACAGCAGGATGTAACTATGTGTTTAACTGCATAGGTAGGTCTAAAACCCTGCAAAGAGGAAGCAACTCTGTCAGCTTCTTTAATTTTAAGCACACACCATTTGGTGACACATCTGTTTGGTTATGGGGTTGCTTTCTTGATGTATGATCTCCACATTAAACTACTGTGTATAAGAACCACTTGGCTGAGTGTAACATTTAGAATGTTCAGTGCAGATTCATTTTGACACTTCAATAATTGAGAGAAGGTTGTATATTTTAATATAAATCATGAGTCATGAGGCACTGTCCCTCCTCCACACCATCCTTGCCTGCAGCAGGGAACAACAGCTGGGAAAGGGCTGCTCTGGTTGGGACAAGCACGTTCATCCCTCCCTCCCTCCCTCCCTTCCCGCCTCTCCCTCCCTCCCTCCCTCTCTCT